>RZIO01000007.1:1514821-1578275 GCA_004338095.1 Gloeostereum incarnatum | reverse complement strand
CGAAGAGTAATGTTGCTGCGTCGGGAAATGGCTGATATGATTCCTAGGATAAGGCGGGGAAAAGGCGGGGGCAGATGGAAGTGTCTGTACTGCAGAATATCCTGCAGTGACGACGGGAGCTGCGTGCGCTCGATCTCAAAGTATTGAGGAAGCTCCATCCCCGGAGGCTGGCAACGATAAGCAGTCAACTGCTCCGACGCGCCAGGACCTCGGTTGTTGGGTGTCGAACAACTGACACCTCGAAGAGATGTCCGTTTCTTCCCCTTTGGACGAGCCTTGCGCTTCTCTCTTTGATCGGGCTTCATCAGAGGCAGACCCATATACTTTGTTACCAGCTGCTCGATACGTCCCTCGTCCTGCGCGGCGCGGGTTTGAAGCGATAACCCGGATGCATCTTATGATGCAGAGCCCGGCGTTCCTCAGCCAACTTCTGAAAGCGCACGCGGGCCTCATCACCCTCCCGTCTCCAGGCCTCACCAGCGATGCGGCTAAGAGCCTGCTGTCTCGTCTCCCTCTCCTCCTGCGGTAGACCAGCCTGCTTCTCTTTTAGTTCGTTCAGGGTATGCGAGCGGTACAAGATGAAGGCATTCGGAGGGCGTGGAACTTTTTCGGTGGTGTCAGGAGGAGAAGCCAAGACAAGGCATTGGGATGTCACAGAGTCGTCGAACGGGGGAGTGGAAGTGGCGGAAAGGGGGACGTCTTTCCTCTCCGACACGTGAGGGTTCTTGATCTCGAAGGCAGGCAGCAAGATTTGGGTATCAGGAGCCACAGGAGCCACCCCACGATCCTGTTCAAAAGACGAAAGAAGATTTCGAGCTGAATAAGGAGGCCAGTAAGCAAAGAGAAGACGAAGAGAAGAATCAGAGGCTACAAGGCCGACTTACGTCTAACAGAAAGGAATGGCGACGTTGTCAGAGGTGTGCGTAGAATCGTCACGGGATAGAGTTGATTCTGGAGTGCAAACTATGAAAGTGAGAAGGACTGAAAGAGACTAAGGGGACAAATAATACACGCACGATACATGAATGGAGCAGCTAAAACTGACTCGTCTTGCATAATGTAAAGATACAGTGGTTAACGGCAGAAGTTGTGAACGAAGAAGGAAAAAAGATGTGGATTTTGTCGTGTTTGCCGCCATTATATATGGATTAGGAGAGTGGACAAATTGCCCTTCGAGCGCAATCACATCGAAAGGAAGGCCCGCCATAATGCCAGACCACGATGCGAGCCTTAATAAAGGCGTGCCTGATTATCGAAGATAGAAAATTATAAAAGGAAGTCCGAGTACACGAGGCAGACCCCTTCCTCAGATCTGAAAGTGCGAAAAGGAAAGACTCCGAAAGAGTAAAGCAGTACAAGATATGGGGCAGAGTAGTTGATACAGATTGCGTAAATTTACAAGACGCATACTGGCGAACACGAGTCAGATATTCAAAGCGCGGCGAATAAAAACACGTGTACTCACGGCGCGTTTCTATACGTGTCTAAAGCACTCTATACAGAAATCCATCGTGTCTCCCCGGCCGCCTTACGAACTCTGTTCATGATAGCCAGTCCTTCCTTATCTTCTGGGACTTCTTCTATAAGGATGACATCTACACCTTCCCGTTCCAAGGTGAGGAGACCATCAAAGAGATGTTGGCCTATTGATGCTAGGTCGTCCGTCCGTCCAAGAGGGTAAATATACCATTCCACTCCATCGAAGGCGTTTGTTCGCGAAGATATAGACGAATCACTGGGGAAGAGCAAACCGATCTTCAATGGACGCGTCGGTTCGACGCGTTCATCTTTGAGGCATGTAATGTACGAAGAAAAATCTAAGGGCCGGATCTCTTCGGGAGGCGTTGATACAGTCAGAAGTAAGCTCACTGGAACGGAGGGAGAGTAGTGTCGATACTTCATGCCGGGGGTGGTGGGAGTTGTCTCCATAGTCTCATCGTGGAAGTCGCGTCTGTGCACCAGAACGCGAGGAACACGGGATGTAGTACCAAAGTCATCTCGTAAGACTTGCTCGATATCTTCTACCGTGACGCCGCCTGGTCGCAAGATCCGCAGATCCCCGTCCGGATTCAAACCGTCGAGAACTGTGCTCTCTAAGCCTACGCTACATGCTCCACCGTCAAGAATAAGTGGGATCTTGCCGTGCAAGTCGCGAGCAACATGATCTGCTTTCGTCGGACTGGGCTTGCCGGAGGAGTTGGCACTGGGAGCTGCAATAGGCGCGTCAGCGATGGCGATCAGTGCTCTAGCGACCGGATGAGATGGCATGCGAATGGCCACTGTGGGTTGCCCGGCGGTGATGATAGAGGGAACAATATTTGGATCACTCGGAAATAGGAGGGTCAGAGCTCCAGGCCAGAAGTGGGTCATGAGTGCTTTATAGGAAGAGGGAAGAATGAAGCCGGGTGGAAGTATGGACTGAAGCATCGGAAAGGAGGAAACATGGACGATAAGAGGATTGTCGGGTGGCCTCCCCTTGGCAGAGAAAATCTGAGAGGAGGCAGAAGCGTCGAGGGCGAGAGCGCCTAAGCCATAGACGGTCTCTGTAGGGAATGCAACACATCGGGGAAGTTTGAGCTGCTGGGCTGCTTGTGTCAATGAAGAGAGCGTTTCTGGGCAGCGTATTTCAGGCTGGTCGGCATCTCTGCCGAAGACAATGGACGATGGATCACACTTGAGGACTTTGGTCGTAAACATCCTCCTGATGACTCTCAGAGTCGAAATACTCATCAGGAAGAAAAAGAAAAAAGCGTGATCGTAGATGACTCAGCGACATATCATAGGTACGACAGAAATAAAACTTCATCATCCCTACCGGTCGGGGCTTGCGACGGCGACAGTGATTGGCATATTGAGGCCAACTCTCCGCGCGGTAGCCTTTATTCTCTCCTCACCGGTGAGATCAATCAACGGGTTATATCTATCAAGAAGGGCCTAAAACCGGACGAATTTATTAAAACGGCTGAGATACAAGTCCAACAGTATAGCACCTTGTACTCTCTCTGCGCGCTCAAATATTTGACCGCATTTCTGACGTCTTCCAGTATATGTCGGTCGTTCGGATTCCTGCTTTTTTCAAGGAGAACCCGGTAGTGGGAAGATAATGTTTTATCGACTTTGGCCGAATTCACTGCCTAGATCATTGGACCGGTGAGAGAATAATCAGAACTGGTCAGCGATATGCTTACAGACAGCCTTAGTTCCCGAAGTAAGGCGCGATACACCTGTGGGACCGACATGGCGGTTAGGCAAAACGAAGACAGTGTGACAAACGCGTGACACTTCGTGATCTCTCCACAGTGCCAGCATCTACATCCTCCTCTCAAAATAGTTGTTCGTCAGTCTGTCTAGGAGAGACTAGCCAGCATGCTCTTGATTGCTTACCGCTGCTGTGGTCTGCTTTGCTTTGAATTGTTCGCCGGTGTCCTTGAATTACTTGAATTGCTTGAATGTACTGCGAAACTTGTGCTTTGAAATTGCCTTTGAAAGGTTTAACCCTGCCACGAGAAATGCCACAAAATTCCCCTTTGTCCAGGGACCATTGTCCTGGACTGGTACTTAAACCGCCAACTATCTTGTTTTCTCTATTCTGCAGCTTCCTCAAGAACAACCGCCATCTTTTCAACGCCATCGCTCAATTACTTTTACTCGACCATTATGCAGATTCAAAGCAGCGCTTCATCTGCTAATTATAAGAAAGTCCACAACTACAAGGTACTGTGACTCTGGTTCTCCAAATCGGTTGGCTGCTGAAAATACAAACGCGTTGATAGAACGAGAAGCCACTGCCCTCCAAATTAAACTCCAGGAAGAGTCACAGGGTTCAACAGGCTTGCAAGGCTGCTAATAAGAGGCACGGGGGTTGTCTTGTCTATGTCGGAAACGTGCGAATGCCACAACTTCTTCAACACCATCTCATTGACCCCACCTTGAAACAGATACCTGGCACTGTGGCTCAATCTTCTGTTCAGCGCATCTTGTCGCCCTACGGAGAAATTATAGCGTGCAACATGTGCTGCGCCCACGGGTGCGCCACTACCGACAGACCACGCAACAGAGTGAAGCCGCTGTTCCCGAACTTACAGTACGCTGTCGTTCATTTTTCTACGAGCTCTTCTGCTCGACGCGTCTTGCTCCTCGATGGAAGTTGGATGTTCAAATCCAGGATCGTTGTAAGTTATGGCATCTCCGCATTTAGATCGAAAATCATAAACATCACTTCCGCCTAGGCAACCAAGACTCCATACCGGCTCCCTGAACCTTACAATCACATGATGCGTGCGTACAATATTTTGCTCGGTTTCTTGATCAGCTAATACATTGCTGCCGTTTAGACAACTTACAGCAGCAGCTTCCAGACTTAGTCCTCCCCCAATTCCATCACCTACCGCAACTTGCTGCCAACGTGGCTCAGAACCGACCTGCTAACCGTCAACGTATCGCCCTTGAGGACACAGTTGTTATCAACGATGAGCCTGGTAGTAGCCAGCCTGTGCAGAACCGTCATCGTCTCTTTGGGTTTTCTTTCGAATTCCCAAAATGTATCGCGTAGAAGAATATGTAGCGGTTAGATTCGGGTTTTCTTTCATGTACACATGCCAGTGATTTCTATGCCAATTAACGAACTTTTATGGACCCATGTGTGCGCGATGGATCATTTGTATCACCAGTGCCAAACAAGGTAGCGAAAGTGTTTCTCTCTTCTTTCCATTGCCGTCAAACATAAACATCCCACCCTCTCTCCTTTCGACAGCTAGACTGAACGTTGACTGTATGGGAACACACGCACAACGATAGGTGAACGAAGACTGCAAGGTGAGAATTATTGACATGGCTAGAACGGATTACTAACCTTACATCGAAAGTGCTTTCCATCTGTTTGATTGTGTTGCGTTCAGCAGTTGCCAGCTGCCTACTTTATACACCATGGCCAGGAGTGCTACACTCAACCCTGCCTCCATGCCTTTCTTTCCCGGGGGCATTCGCGCCAACGAAGACGACGGTCTGGGGTTTGGTCAGCCGATTTTTCGTCACAGCGCACACGAACAGGACCGTAGTTCTGTCTCCTCTCTTTCCATTTCCCCTTCGGAATTTCGCTCAGTGAAGTCTTCACCCAGTCCTCCCCAAGACGACCGCAGTGAATTGACCAGTTCCGTCCCTAAAGGTGTCCCAGTGCCCGCAGAGGGGTCACGCCGGTCACCTACCTTTCGCCATTTCGACGCGAACAGAACTTATCCAGTTATCGAGACTCGAATCCCTAGGGAAACCAGCATGTTGGGCAGCTTGGATTCCTTGCCCGAAGGAGAGGATAATCAACACACCCCTGGTCCACTTTCAGCATCTGACCATCCCGACGGGTCTCAGCACCACAGGGCTTCATTCTTTGCCCTTCCTAACCACTCCCGTGAACGCTCGACTCCTCCCGTAACTGTAAACCATACTGGAGGATCTTCGTACCACACGTCAGGGGCTTTGTCCTCTTCCTCGCCAGTTTCATCCCTCGACTCTGGTAGTCATTTCACCTCCGATCTTCGCACTCATCCTCAATCCTTTGAGGCCCAACTCAAGGCGTCTCCTATCATCCATGACATCTTGGACCGTCTTGTGCGGTGTGAGTACTCTACCAGGGAGATTCAGCGTGACCTTTCAGACGTTCATCGGAAAGTCAATCTATTGGTGGATCGCTCGCTTGGGAACTCGATGGGAAATAATGCCCAGCCCGAGTTCAAGGATCCCTTTGCCGCACCTGTCGGGCCATCAGCTTTCGCTTCCCCTAACTTGAATGGCTCTCGTGGGTCCATCGGCAATATTGCTCCCAACCAAATAGCACCCGCCGATGATATCTCGACGATCTCCCAGCGCCTGAACACGCTCACTTCGTCTGTTGGTCAGCTCCTCGCCATTCAGACGCAACATATACAGGCCAGCACTGCATCTGGCCACCCTTTGATCGGGTCTGCGGGCTCTGATATGACATCTCCACCTCTGATGTCAAGCCAGGCTATGCTGGGCCATGGGCGCCCTGATCTCAGGCCGACTCCTCGTGTACCTAATCCGCCTATGCGGACGTGGTCGACCGGTACGCTTGACCTGCCTGTGCGGCCTGACCCTAATGCCAACCGTATGGATGGGATCTCGCGTGACAAGAGACGATCCGTATCCAGTTTACTTCGTCGTGATTCTTCTGGTGTAAGATCTATCATAATCATCACCCCTTGCCTGGCTGCTCACAGTTTGGTCGTAGATGGCTGAAACTGATTGGAGTGCCCGTGATCCTGCTCGTGAGGGGGGGCCTCTAGTCTCGAAATGGGAGCAGCTCTCTTTGGCTCCTGATCTTTTGCGGTCACTCAGTAAATTTGGGTGAGACTTCATTTCCTTCTATGAGATAATCCCTAACTTGTTCGCAGTATCGGCCCTCCGAACAAGATCCAACAGCGTGCCCTTCCATTCCTCCTACGTGGCGCCGACATCATTGCCCAGGCTCCCCCCACTCAGGAACGCATTGCGGCCTACGTGATCCCCGCCATTCAGATCGCTGTAACCAATATATCCGTCAGAAATCCGAACCGCGGACCCATCGTGATTATGCTGTCTACAACCGTTGACCAAGCTACTCAAGCTCAGCGTATGATACGCGATCTAGGTGGGCCCATCGGTGTTAGATCTGCGCTGGGAGTGGGTGCAGCCTCCGCGAACAGTGATTTGTCGCAGGAGCTTCAGAGGCTACAGCAGAACATGCCCCACATTATCTGTGGGACGCCGCAGAAGCTTCATGCACTATTCACGTCACCCGGTGGACTGTCGGGATCTGAAGTTCGCTTCCTTGTCCTCGATGAAGTCGACCAACTCATCGCACGGAACTTGCATGAGTTCGTCTACAACATTGTGAAGCTTCTTCCGGCACCTCGATCCCGCCCCTTGGGCCCATCGACCCCGAATCCTAACGCAACCTCTGGATCGTCTGTATCTTCGTCGTCCATCGATGCAACTAATGGTGTCAATAATGGCGCGTTCCCAACTGCCGCACGTAGATTTTCTAGCATAACTCCCTCGCCTAATCCCGATTCGAATGGTTCCACGACACCGCATCCCATTGAGCGACAAACCGCGTTGTTCTCGAACACCGTCCCACAGGATGTTCTCAATCTTGCTACGACGATCCAGCTTCGCGAGCCAGTCCGCGTTCTTGTTCGTCGTGATGGCAATGTGACTCAAACCGACACCGTCCAAGGAGCCCGGGGGCTACGTCAGTTCTACCTTTACTTGGCTTTCACTGCAGGAGGACGAGCGGAGCTTGCACCTGCAGCTCCAGGTAGTGGTCTTGGTATCATTGGGTCTGGAAGAGGTGCATCTAGTGCAGAGACAGTTCAAGCGAGAGAGTGGAAGCTTGATGCCCTAGCTGATCTTCTCGACGATGTCGACGTCGCACAGGCGATCGTTCATGTTGGTGGGATGACCGCATTAGATTCTGTGGTGTACAAGTTAGCTAGTAGAGGTGTCGAGGCTATATCTCTTGTGAGTAGAATTCCTTATTCGTATTTAGCTTAAACTAATGGTCTTTTTTAGCACGGGGATATGGCCGCTCCGACCAAGCTCGCTGCACTCAACAAATACAGGACGCCAGGTTCTGTCTTGATGCGACCTCCCTCCACAAAAGTTCTTGTTGTGTATGACGTGCAAGTAAAGGACGTTCCCCAAGTTCCCCTTATCGTGAACTATGGTATGTTCATCGCTGCACGAGATCTTTCATGCCATGATGTCTATTATCCAGATCTGCCCAAGGCCGTAGAAGAATACGCTCATCGGTAATTCCATTCGCTCTTGAATTCCTCCGCTCTCTTTTGATTTTCTTCAGTGTTGCTCCCGCGATTGCTCCAAATAATTACTCCCGTGCTGGAGTCGTAGTCAATTTCGTTACTGCTACAGGTGGTGACGTTGAGATGCTGCGATCCATAGAATGTTTCTACAAGTACGCGCTCCCTGAGTTCGGTCTATCACTCATTGCTGATCACTCGGCTAAACGTCTTCAGGATCAAATGCGTAAGTATTTCATGCCCAGCGTCCCTACCCAAACCTGACATTTCTGCGCTCTAGCCTGAAGTTCCCATGAGTCTCCGCGACATTGTTTGAATAATGACCCTCTCTGTGTTCTTGTATCCCTATTGCACATCGTCTAGTATCCTCTAGTTTCTCTTTCTCTGTTGTGTTTTTCTGATTCCTTTTTATCTGCTCAACGCATTCTGACCACTGTTACATACCCTTATAGCGCACCTCCGTACATCCCAGTGTTTCGTTATTCCGTATCGTCGGGCTTCGCTGCCCAATCTGTATAGTACTTCTCTCGCACTCATGTTCGTAGTCGTATGGATTTAATCCTTCGTCATAGTATGGACGATCGATACTTTCAATGTACCATCTTCACTGCTACTTGCAAGCTCTAAGGGATTGGGCCTCTCGGTGGATTTGGGTCTCCAACTCAAGCGACTGATCTGTCCAACATGTGAATTTCTGCATGGTGCCATCTCATAAGATTCATCCTTCGAGAAAGACGGAAAGATACATACATCGGATCCATGGTCAACTGAAGGCGCCATTTCGAATCGGTCTTGGAGTACAGTAATATCTGTCCCGTTTCTAAACCGATTGCCAGCAACGGTCTGGAGATGTGGTCAGCTCATTCCAGAATGCCCTGGTATTCGGAAATGATTGACCTTCCATTCTGATCATCTAACGTGAAGTCTACTGCCGTCGCGGCATCTTTTAACTTGATTGTATGAGCAGGTTCCCACTCGGAAGATTCTTTATCTTGCCGCCATATCTTAACCTAATCAAAACTCTCATGAGCCTCCCAGCTTGGAACATGAAGAACTGGGCGTACCGTCTTATCCCGGGAAGCAGTTACAAATCCTTCGCCCCCATTCAGCCAGGTGCAGTCCCAAATAATACGGGCATGTGTTTTATCTGCCGATACAGGCTCGTACCCGGCTGGAAAGAGATCCATCAGTGAGCTAGTCTAGTAACAAATCTTTTAATCGCACCACCATCAGACCGGAGGGCGAACAGCCGCCACGTTCGGTCTCGAGAGACAGTCAAGACATTGCGATCGTCGGGACTGAAGGCAATACGGGTCACAGTCAACGCATGTCCAGCAAGTGGTTCTCCGAACGGCTGCCACGATTCAGTGTTGTATATTCGGACGACAGCATGTTCAGGAGACGCTGCCTTGCATGCTGTCGCAATGAATTGGCGAGAAGTGGATATCGCTAAACTAATTGACTAAGGGAGGACATATCAATCGTCGAGTGCGGGTCAGCTGGGCCAAAGATATCATACCTCGTAGCCATGTCCGAAAACTTTCTCTATTTCAGGCCAGAGTGTTGTGGCAGCCAGTTCTCCTTCGAACGGCCGTCGAGACAGGGTAGTCTGTTGATGTGTTTCTCCAGAAAAAGGTCACCTTTCATCCTTGTACTAGCACGGGAGAGCATACCATCATTCATTGCCTTGTTAGATAACCCTAGAGGGGGAACGGAGGCTCCGAGAGGAAGACTGTGCTGGACAAGCTGTCAGGAACAACGAATACATATCGAAGACAGCCTTACCTGATCCTCCGTAAAATTCGAGACCTTCAGTGCCTCCAATGTCTTGACAAAATTTCTAGGAGCCTCGAAAACGCGTACAACTTTTTCATCCGAGATGCTGGCGAACTTAAGAGGGTTTATGAAGATCACTCCTAGAGCATCATAACCATGGACTTGAGGTCGGGCAAGTTCATGCCAAACCGGTCCCGCAGGTCCTGGAATAGGGCCGTGAATCCGAGCAGTCTGGTCCAATCTAGAAGAGAATAATAATGTCAAGCTTTTTGCCAAGTCGAAGGACTGAGTTGGGACCTCACCCTACAGAAATCAGGTAGTCTCCATTGGGACTCCATGCGACATCCTTGACAATTCCCTTATGTCCTCCAATGGCTCCCACCTCGGCCCAGATTTCATCAGCATCCTGCTCGGCTATCTGACACCTCCAGCGTCTCCAGCCGCCTGACCATCCCCACGCCAAAGCTTCAGCACCATTCCGGGCGAATAAGCCTCCAACGAATCCACCGAGTCGTTGGCCACCAACATCACCAAATCGTTGGCGATTTATCCATATGGCTGTAGAGCTGTCGGGACCGGAGGAGGTTGCTATCACGGTGGAAGGAGACCATAAGATAACAGACGAGTCTATGGAAGTAGACAGGAGAGTCGGGGTGGTCGAATTTGGGGTACTTGGCCGCCAGGACAAACTGGTAACTCCGGCTTCATGACCGATGAGAAGCGCATCAAAAGCGATGGAGAACTGCTGGGAGCTTGAAAACATATTAGCGATTGTGCTCATCATTAAGTGCTGAGACGCATACCCTCCTTCCGACTTCACAGTCAGGATGTGGCGTTTGAGCGATATTTGTCGTCCACCTTCTTCGGCATCTGCGAGATCACCCAAAGATGCTTCAAAAGCGTCCAAGAGCTCGTCATCGAGGGCCCCTGCGGTAGAGTTTTTAGAGGTCGATTGGTCCTTCTCGAAAGGCTCGATGTTCCATAGACGGATGGTGCTATCCTGTGAACCGGAAGCCAGAACGAGAGGGTCGGCGTCGTCGCAAGGGGATTTGAATGAGAGACTTCGAATCCAATCTTCATGACCTGATAGGACGGCTGATTGAATGAACTGTAAGAGAGAGGTTCAGTGTTTCGTCACTGGCAAGTTAAAGCCTTACAAGGTCCTCTGAACGCGTCCAGACGCGTATGTTCCTATCCGTCCCAGAGACTGCGAGGACAAGGCCTGCGTGAAACATGTTATAAGCGCAGGTTCGGCAGAACAATATCGCCGACTCATACTTTACTTCGGGGGAGGGTAGCGATCGCAATAGCCTGAGGATATCTTCCCTGCATGGAAAGATTTTGCACCTTTTTGATCTCTGGCTTCAGACCTCAGTACGACGACGTATCTCGTAATAACAATAAGATGTCCAACCTGCGTCTTCATGATCCCTTGGCGGTACCCATATCTTCACAGAGGAGTCAGACGCTCCGGTCGCGATCAAGTTGTCGTAGACACATAGCGCCGAGACAGGTTGCTTGTGTGCTTCAACCTTTTGGGAGATCCACTGTATTTGAAAGACAGAAGGATAACGAATGAGAAGGCGAACATAAACGTTACAAGTAAAAACATACCTGAGAGTCGCGTTTTTTCCAATAGAGAAGTACACCTTTATCATCTGCACTAACAAACGAGTTTCTAGAGGCGAATCGGACGCATGTCACCAGTCCTGCATGTCCAGGGAGCGTTTCGCTGATTCCGGTATCATTTTCGTCCTGGGAATAAATCAGCGCCCAATGGACTGATTAGATAAGGGAAAACGCACGACAGCATTCCATAGCGCGATGAGGCTCGAAGTACCAAAAGCAATCAGGGAAGAGTCAAAAACATCGGCCACAGAAGAGAATCGGTTGGCTGACGCTGCAATGTATGCGACAGAAGAATCCATTGAACGATTGATGTGATATGTTTGCCAAAAACTTCCGAGGACCGCCCCTTGGAAGATTGGTGTGAGTCACACCCTTCATCATGACCATTCTGGGCATTGGCGTCGATGTCGTTCATGTTCCTCGTATTGTCGCGTTCATCAACAGGAGAGGCACCGGAAGATTGGCCGAACGAATTTTGAGCAAGGAGGAATACAATACGTGGCGTCAAGACCCTCATGACCCTGTCCAATTTCTGGCTGTTCGGTGAGTTGGGTTGTATTATTGCTATTGATACACTAAACACTAGGGATGTAGGTGGGCGGTGAAAGAAGCAGCCTACAAGGCGTTATACCCCGCAGTACGTCCCATCTGGAAAGAGTTCAACTACCGAGGCCTCCAGAATGGGTGCAAGCCAAGCCTCTCCTTCCATCCCACTACAAGTCGAAACACGGTAGCAAAGACAGTAAGCTTGCACTGCTCCGTTAGTCACGACGGAGATTATGTATTTGCCTCCGTTCTAGCCGAATCACTTTGATGACGAAGGTAAGGGAACCATCTGCTTACAAGCGGTAGCTCATGCGTCTTTAGCAGGCGTGCGTGGCCACCAATCGGGCCACCAGTGTTGTACCGCCCATGTAGACTGCGTCTCTGGGTCTTCGAACTGCAATTCAAGTTCATCGTTTTCTACTCTTTCCGTGTGTTCCAGTCGCAAGAGCGCGAGACCGATTCCGCCTGTATTTGTTAACAGTTTTCCCGTGCCTCGGGGGCGGGGCACGGGGTGATCAACAGTCGGTCGAACAACTGCACGTATGTCAAGTCCAGGCGTGAAGGATCTATCCAATGGTGCTGGAGAGGACGAGCTGAAAGGTCTGTGCAAGGGAAACGGTATGTAGCGGGGATCAGACAGGCGATCGAAAAACACCTACGCGTGGACAACCACCGGCAGTATACGCTTTCGGACGACGCCTGTATGGTAGGTCCGGACGGTCAGTTCTTGTCCAACATAGCATCCCTTCCTGAAGTCAACTGGATCAAGACATTGAGTCTGGCTCTCGGGCAAAAATCTGACAACACACCTCCGCCCATGACATCGAGGTTTGAATCCATTGGAAACGAATTTGCAGGGGGAATGTCGACAAATCCCTCGGGAACGCCATGAAGAATACGGTGTTTTGTGTACGCGTCCTCTGTGGCGAACTGATAGTCTTCCTGGAGCAGTTGAGCTGACGTCATGATCAGTAATAATGAAGAGGGATAGTTGGCAAGTACACACGTTGCTCCCCCTTCCTGACTAGCATCCTCAAGCCCATCCCCGGTGCTCGGCGGTCGAATAGTCTTTCGTGATCCTGACCCCAAGGCCATGAGTCCTCAGCAGGCCACATCGGTTCTACTGCTCCGCTCGCGGCATGTCTCCACGTCCTGGGAGATACATCCCACGGCATTTCCGTCTGAGACCTCCAAGCCTGCCATACGTCGTACTCTGAAGACACATCGCGTATCTTGACCTTTGCCCGCAGCACAAAACGCTTAAGGACGTGATGCAGGGGATTTTCTGTTGGCCGTGAGTCATATTCGAGGATGTATTGGGGTTGGTTAGGAGGAGAGAGACGAGTGTATACTAGTACATCATTCAATAAACGTCCCTGATGCAGCATAAAGATGGGTGTTTGGGATGAAAGGAAGGATGTAAGCGTGCCTGTGCATTGAAGAAACCTGAATAAAAGGGAGCGTGTTTCTGTACTCGGAAAGAAAAGACGCCGTTAAGAAACTCAGTAGACTGAGAGCCACCGACGGAGAGAAGAGCACGGTGGGGAACGGGGGCGACGGTGGGGAGATGGATGGAAGGAAGAAGAGGCCTAGGGTGCATGACCGTAGGGTGAGAGACGCGTGCGGCACGTGCAGCTTTGACTCTTACCATGTCCTCTTCATGCCAGAGCCTGATCGCTGCTCTCAAAGAGTGTCTCCTATACTCTGATTGTGTCGTAAAACAGGGCCATTTGCCCTCAGAATGTCTCAAGGAGCATTTCAATGACCTCCCACCAGAATGTCAGTCATTACGCATGGCTACCATGGAATGCAAGCGTGGAATGGTTCGTCTTTTACACTTTCTTTTCCTTCACACCAACTGATCACTCTACACAGCTGGATATGCGAAAAAGGTTCAGGGGAAACATCGTTGGTTCCAACTTTGAGTTTCAGCCAAAAGAACATCAGGAATCTGTATCTCCTCCTTCCATATCGAAATGAATTATTACCCGTGCAGGACCGTGGGCCGAATTCGCCGTTATTTCAGCTTTGGATGACTGAGCATGTTCCACACAGGTGCTGAGAAATCATAGCTTGTACCCTATTTGAAATTTCCATGTCCTTCCTATGTCCTTCCTATTTAAAGCAGCATCCCATGTTGGTATCTCGCTTCGATATCGCACATTCTCTACCATGTCTTCCAAACCCTTCTTGCTCTACACTTTCGGTACTCCCAATGGACACAAAGTCAGTGTCTTCTTGGAGGAACTGAAGACTGCCTACCCAGGCATCTCCTATGAGTAAGGCCCCCTTTCTCTTTCCTCCCGCCTGAATCACTGAACCATGGCGTCAGCGTCGAATCTATCGATATCTCCAAGAATACCCAGAAAGAACCCTGGTTCATCAAGCTGAACCCCAATGGGCGTATCCCTGTGCTCGTCGATCGCTCTCGAGACGACTTTACTGTGTTTGAGACGGCTGCCATCTTGCTTTACCTTGAACAACACTATGACAAGAACTTCAAGTTTGGATTTGACCCATCCAAGAACCCAAACGAGTATAGCAAGGCGTTGCAGTGGGTCTTCTTTGCGGTATGACTGGTAGTTCATCCAGTCGTACACAGTTGCTGAACGGAATTTCACAAGCATGGTGGTGTTGGTCCGATGCAAGGCCAACGTGAGTTCCTTCAAGCATTCGCATGGCGGCAGTAGGACTAATTTCGGGACTAGTGAACCACTTTGCTCGTTTCGCGCCAGAAGATATCCCATATGCCAAGAAACGTGCGCCTCGAGACAGCCCTCTGACTTTGTTTCTGAGTTGAATCGCCTCATTTCGCAGGCTACCTCGACGAGACGAAGCGCCTGTACGGCGTCTTGGACATCGGCCTCACAGGACGCGATTTTTTTGGCTGGTGAAGGTCGAGGACAGTACTCGGTCGCTGACATTAACGTCTGGCCTTGGTACGTTCCATGTATTGGCGGTCTGTGTACCACATCTGATGTGAACATTTCAGGATTCGTATACATCAGTTTTCTGGCATCGAGAGCCTTGATGAATGGCCAAATCTGAAGGTAAGGAGGACTTTGTATGGCTTGTGTAGTAGTGTTGATCGTGTCCTGTAGACATGGTTTGACAAGATCGCTGCTCGTCCTGCGGCACAAGAGGGTATTCAAGTTCCTCCTCGAAGCTAGTAATAATGTAGATTGGAAGCTAGCTGTGCTGTGAAATGAAAAAAGTGTTATTCCCCCATGAATCGGACGTGACGATCGGCGTCGGATCTATCGGAGCAGAACCCCTCTTACTTTTACTTTTTACCTACACTGTGTGATGATACGGCGAATACCTAGAATATGGCGTTTCATCAGCACAGAGGTACATTTACCGCCGCCGTCATCGACCTCTATCATCCCTCTTTCTCACCGCGACGCACACACGTCGCCGAACATTCAAGATCCTTCTCCTCACCACCACCCCGACATCCACGCCCAACCTTCTCCTCCAAATCTCCAGGACTTTCCCAGTCCTTCTAGCTCAGGCTCAGAACCACCACCACCACCACCGTCGGACCCTCCAAGTCCCCCAGCGGTCTCTTCAGACGACCCTGAACCGCGTCACTCTTCAGGTCTACCATCTACAGTACCCATCTCTTCAAACCCTACATACACGCAGCCTCCATTTCACACTCATGCCTTTTTTTGTCGCTTTGGAGAAGACGTTCCCGAGTCCGACCGCGCGCAGTCTCATGCGAGCTACACGGGCCTTGCTCGTGGACAGGATCGGGAGAGTGAGGAGGGAGGGGCTCACGGTGAAGGATCTTGACAACGTACGCGTATCCCGTCTTGCTGTCGTCTCTAATCTTGCTCATCTAAGTGTTTTAGCAAGCGTACCTCTTCCGCGCCGCACTTTCAGAGTTACGGTCAGAGATCACGATGACGACGAAGAATGGTTCTGCTGCCATTCGTGCTGCGACCACTGCGTTGAGGAGGGAGGTGGATAGGCTAGATGTGAAGATGAAGGAGGATATTGCTACTCTCAAGCATGAGTACGTGCCCTCACCGTTGTCCTTCGACTTGCGCTCACTGCCCACGTAGAATTCAAATCGACCTGGACAGTCGGAAGAATGAAGCAAGGGAGGAGATCAAGAGGCAGGACATTGCTATTGAGGAGATCTTGAATAAAGCTATCGTGAACGTAAGTGACCTACGGACAGATGTGGAGGAAGTGAAGTGGGAGAATATGCGGTGGGCCGTCGGTATGTTGATTCCATTCCTTCCGACCGGCTCTGACAGTGTTTACAGTGACACTATTCACGTTCTCCTTGATGATCGTGGTTGGGATGGAACTTCGTCCCAAACCTCCGCCGCCGAAGCCTGTTCCCACTCTTGTCACGGCACCACAACCGTTTCCTCAAGTGGATGTTTCCAATCAGGCAGAGGGTCTAGAGAAGATGGACTGGGTGACTTAGAACGAGGAGAAGGCGCGTCAGAACTCCGGAAACACTACATTAATACACAGATTGTAACACCAGTTGTACCCCATATCACCTCCACTCGCTTCTAGTTATACATACATACGAGACAGCAATTAATCAGTCTGCTTGACGTTGAGTTTCTCCATCTTGGAGGCCAGTCCGTCTGCTGTGGTGGCGGCAGCAAGAGCGTTGCGTAGGAGTCGGGAGCCCGCGGGTTTAGCTTTGGCCTGGGTTGTGGTAGAGGCAGCTACTGGGGCTGGGGCCTGAACAGTAGGGGCAGGGGCGGTGGTATGAAGAGTAGCGGCAGAAGTAGTGGCCGCAGTTGTATCCTCCTCCTCCTCCTCCTCCTCGTCATCTTCCCAATCCTCCCTGACCGGCTTCGACGCGCCCTCAGCCCTCTTCTCCTTTCGCTTCGCATTCTTCTTCGCGCTCTTGCTCAACGGTTTAGCAGCAGACTGTTCAGAGGAAGGTGGTACCCAGCCAATAATATGGCCCTTGGGGAGAGCATTTGAATCCATCTGGGCTTGTTTGGTTCCACGAAAGCGGCGGACATCCTCTTGGGGGGTAAAGCCAGGACGGATCTTGATCTGCTTGCGAAGACTGTGAATGTGTTTGTGAGATGGTGGCAGCTGGGACAAGTGGGGACATACGATCCATCTGGACGGCGAGATTCTGTTGAAGTGATATTAGCATCTCCAGCAACAAGCAGAAAAGAAAACGTACCTGGAATAACGCGTTCGAGGGTGCGGGGGTCGAGCGCAATTCCAGCTGCAGTCTTTTCTGGATTCAACGGTGGTTTCGACATCGAAGTCAAGGATCAAATTTGGTCCCAATCATCGCCCGATATGGAGATTTGTCATTTTCTCTTCTCGCCTCGACATGCGCTACGCCGTCCTGGTCACTGGCCCAGCAGGAGCGGGCAAATCCACGTTTGCTAGTTCGTTTATAACCCATCTCAACACCTCAAAACGCACAGGCCATCTCGTCAATCTCGATCCTGCCGCCTCTCCCGCTAGTTTCGAGTACGAACCTGTTATTGACATTAAGGATCTAGTCAGTCTCGACGATGTGATGGGCGAGCTCGGCTATGGTCCCAATGGAGGCTTGGTCTACTGCTTCGAGTGAGTGAGTGCTTTCCTGCCTTTCTGGTCCTTCTTGTGAGAACAAGTTGTTTTAGGTATCTGTTGGAAAATATGGACTGGCTGGAAGAGGAACTTGGTGGGTTCGAGGATGACTATCTCATCATCGACTGTCCTGGTACGTTTTATCGAGATCTGTGCGCTTATATTGACCCTCTAATCGTATCCCAAGGCCAAATTGAACTATACACCCACCATCCCTTCCTTCCCACCCTAGTGCAGAATCTACAGCGTCTAGGCATCCGAACATGTGCCGTATACCTCATTGAATCGCAGTTCATGGAGGACAGGTACAAGTTCTTCAGGTATGCTTATCCCCTTTACTTCCCTTCCATTCCTCATCCTCATGTCTATATCTAAAGTGGCGTTTTGTCGGCTATGTCTGCCATGGTCAACCTAGAAATACCCTGGATTAATGTCATGTCAAAAATGGATCTCGTCACCTCCAATAAGGACGATCCTTCTGGTGGTGGACGTAACAACCTGCGTGGAAAGAAGAACATTGCAAGGTATGTATCAAAATTCCATGCACACAATCCTAGCTTCTATATCATCTTTTGCCCGCGGCTCTGACCTCCACCCTCCTAGATATCTAGATCCAGACCCTATGCTACTAGCTACAGCACGCGGTGGAGAGGACAGCATTCCCAATCCCCGCTTTCATGCTCTGAATCAAGCTATCGTCCAGCTGGTCAGTGCCCCCGCCTTCTTCCTTTTCCGCCTCTTTCTCGCATCCAATTGATTCCGGACGTGTGATGCCTTCTCCTTCTTTCATATCCAGAATCCAGAATCCAGCTGACAGCTGAAAACTCCATCCTTTTCACATAGATCGAGGACCACCCCCTCGTTTCCTTCCTGCCTTTAGATCTCACTTCTCCTGACTCTCTCGAAACTGTTATCAGTCACATAGACTACACGATGCAGTACGGAGAGGACGAGGAACCGAAAGAGGTCAGGCCACTTCGACGTTTTTTTCTCGCTTTGGGGGAGGCACTGACGTGCTCGACTTTAGCCTCATGATCTCGATGAAGGGGACTTTCAGGACCTGGAATAGACATGTGAGAGTGAGAGTCGGTTCTTTCACAGCCTTTTTTGTGGGCGCTGCGTTTTCTATTTGATATGTGGCGGCCTATGACGCCGACCTTGCCATATGGGTTTGAACTTGAAAGCAAGGACGGAACTCTGGCCTTACCGGCGTTTCTGGGATGAGTAGTTTCGGGAAGCGGTCGTCCTTTATCTAGAAGAACAAGAGTATGTCTAGGATAACAATGAACGGAACATCCAAAAACGGAGGGTGATAAGATAAAAACATAACGGCATTGATGCAGTGACGTTGATCATATTTTGGGCCTTGGAGACGGAAGGGTTTATTATAAAGTTCCGTCATTCTATAGTTTCCACCTCACCTTTTATCCCCCATCCACGACAGCGAACGAAACCGAAACGCCAGTTATGAGTTATTATCCACCCCAAGGAACAGCCTACGGCCAGCCAATGGTCATGTCTTCTCACCACGGTACTGCGATGCCGGTCCAGTACGCTGGCACTAGCAGTGCATACTATGGCCAACAGCCAGGCTATGGCGGCGAGAACGTCGTCTATCTCCCCCCCGGCTCTAGTCACCACGGCCACCACCATAGCAATGGATATTCTATGCCCCAAGTAGCCACCACCGCTGCCATGCCGGCCGTTATCGCAGTGGTATGTACACGCGATCCCGTCTTGATGACCACCCGACTGATTCCCTCCTTCGTTTTCAGCCCAGCAGCAGCCATGGTCACCGCCACCACCGCCGCCATCATGGAAGTAGCAGCGGTGGACATCACCATCGCAGTCGCTTGACCTTTGGAGACCGCATCCGTCGATTCTTCGGGTTCGGGCACCAGTGGAAGACCAAGTCCTCCAACGCGTCGTGGGGCTTCTTGGGGCGCTCCCGGAGGCGCACGTATATTGATGCTAGGACAGGCGGAGAGGTGGACAGGAAGGGCAGACCGGTGTACCGGGTCTGACCATGAAACGCGTTTTGCGACATACAAAATCTAAGCTTGATTGAGGACACATTCCCGACAAAGCAAGCCAATGTGTGGCTCTCTTTTACTCTTATGATGATGCTGTGGAAGGACATGAGATTACGATGGCCCTCGGAGATGAATGTTTTATGCCTTCTGTGCTTGTTCCTCTAGTTTGTTTCTAGCTTTCGTATAGATTGGAATGTACACAAGATGCCCCAGCATGTATTCGATGTTATTTACTGAGATTGTTGCCCACAACATAATGTACTGTTACAGTAGTAGTGTATACTACAACAAGAAACGCGTTCCTTCTGGAACCGCTAGGAAATACGGTAGTACGGAAAATGAAGACAATAGTCTACAGTCTAAACAAGCAAGTAGTAAGGTATATTCGACAAAGAAAGCACGAAAGCAGTAGTCGATAAGATAGAAATAAACAAGATGGCGGACGCTCTACACGTCGTTCATGTCGACGTCATCGTCGACAAGGTACTGCGCGATCTGACGAGCAGCCTCGTCGTTCTCTCGCTTCATTTTCTCAGCATCCGTCCACAGCTGGGTCTGATGGAGAACTTCAGAGACAAGCTTGATGATCGATTGCCGAGCGATGACTTGCTTAGGATCGTCGCGAGTTCGTTCCCAGAGCACGGCCAAGTTGACTTCGATCTGAGAAGATTGTCGTCAGCTGACGTCCTTAGCCTCGAGTTTTGAACGTACCTTTTCAGCCAACTTTCCCAGTGTTTCGTCGAGGGCCTGGCCAATAGAATCAGCCGCTGCAGTCAAACGATCCATGAGAACGTCAGCCCCATCATTGAAAACGTCGTCTTTGCAGTCGTCAACGAAACTACGGAAATAAGCCTAACAAGTTGGTCAGTGCCGACATTCTTGGTTGCAAAGACACTCAGGAAACTCACTTTCTGACGCGCAACACTACCGGTCCCTCGTTCCTCCATGGCGCGGTTGTATCCTGGAATGAGCCGTTCCTGTACATGGGGAGCTAAGCAGCGAGAAATCTCCTTCTGCTCATTTTGCATAGTCTCTCGGACAACGTCGACGGTGTTACGGAGAGCGACTTTAGCTTCCTCTAGGCAGAGCTCCCCTTGAGCGTGAACGCGGTCCTTCAAGCCGAGGGTAGCAGATCCTTCTACGTCGCTGATAAGCTTATTCACCGCTTCGACTGTGCCTTTCTCGAACGGTGCAAATAAATCGTTCTCGAAAATCTTTCCCCATGATGTCGCGATGGCCTTGATATACTAGTCAGTGCGGATTCCTATCGTGCATCTTAAATGAGTCATACCTTCGTAAAAGGGACGAGCAATTCTGCATTGAGATCACGGCGCCACGACCCGTGGCGGCGGCGTAACGCTGAAGGATGGATAAGAAACGAGCGGCATCGAAAAGAGGCTACACTTACTCGCTCGGTATGTGGCCCAGTGCATGGAACCCGCAAATGCATCATTTGTCTCTAAAGCACCTGCCGCGGCCTGAAAGCCAATAAGCACCTCCATAATGGCATCGAGCAGAGGACATACATTCTCTGCTCCTGCCCGACATTTATCCTCAAGTCCATCTCGCAAGACGGTCTGCAGGTCGGCAACACTTTTGTCGATTATGGTACTAAATTCCTGTAAACATGTCAGCAGGTCACATACCAGAGTTTCCAAAGTGTTACCTTCGCCAGCCGAGGGGCCACTCCAACAAGCTGGCCCATGACATCGACTTTCGGTCCTGGTTCATTCAGGGTATAAAGACCATTCGAACCATTGAGGATATCACTGAAGGGGTTAAAGTCATCGTCCCACATCTGGGGAATGTCATGACCTCCCAGTTTCAACTTCCTCGTTAGGATGGTCATCCCCCTGCTGCGTGGATTCCCATTTGGCCCTCAACGCCTCCCGGTCCACGGCCGTGACCTCGCCGATCCCTTGCACATAGGTTTGGACTGACTTAAGGAACGTGGTGAGATGGATGAAAAATTGCCGAGTGCTTCGCTGCCGTGACGAGAGGGTGAGCGTATGACACCATTGTTGAAGGTCTGGAATTCCGGTATCCTTGATGTTTGAGAAACAGGCAGGCTCGCCGTCGCCTTTGATTTGACCTGTTCAACAGACATAAGTGCAAATCAAACATAAACAATCCATCATGCATACCTTGAAGTCTGACGTAGTCACGACTAGAAACAGGTGAAGACAGGGAGATCAATAGCCTCATAATCTAGGAAAAGTATTAGCATCTCAGGTCAGAAGGAACGAGTAGATGGACTCACCTCGTAGATTGACGGTGGGATCAAAGTGGTCGGGATCACGCTCCTCTGCGGCAGAATCTAAGGACTGGTTTAGCCACAGTGCGGGCGGGGTAATCAAGACAAACCATCAAGATTTTTAAGCCCGGTTCTGAAATCTTCTTTAAGCACGTCGCGCGAAAACTGCACCAGATTCCATGAGTGATAAGTCCATCGAAGGTGAAACATGCATTACCTCTGATCTTTTTAATGAGCAGAAGGCATTTTTATCTCGCTGCAGCTTCGCTAGCGTCTTCTGGAGATTTCCGATAGCATCGTTGACCTCTTTCTTCTGCTTGCGAGCTTCCGAAAGACGAGTACGACTGTCCTTGATGGCAGCTTTGCACTCATTAATGTGCCTCTTCAGGCTTTCTTCGGTAACCTCTTCAACGTCGTCACTGCCCTCGACGTGGTCGCTTTCGTCGTCAGAATCGCTTTCTGAGCCGCTCTCCTCATTCTCATCGCTGTCGTTGTCACTGATGTCGTCGTCGGAGGCTGCGTCAGATTCCAGGCTGCTACGTCGCCTCTTGGAAGCACCTCCCTTTCCACCTCGTCTATTCTTACGCTTCTTGCCGGTGGGTTTTGCAGTGTTCGTACCGGCTTTTCCGGTCAGTTTCTGGATGAAGGGCTCACCAGCCTGGAGAGCGTCGAGGTGAGCTTCGTACTCTTCCAGGCGAGGACGAACTTCATCCAACTCGGCATTGATGTCTATAAAACCCATGAGAACGCGTCCAGAGGGTACGGTGACTTCAGCGATACGTACCTTTAATCAGTTTTTCGACGGTGGCCTTGGTCTCCTTGAATGTTCGGGGTCTCATCCGTGTTCGCTTCGATAAGTTCTTCGATACTTTCCAGTTCAGGATCGTCCTCGAGACGCAATGCACGGATTACTTCTGAGCACGAAATGTCATCACACTTGCTCGCTATACGTTAGGATATGGACATGAGCTGAGATTCAGAGACAACTTTCAAAAACATACCGATAAAGGTGATAGTATGTGCATCATAGCTAGCAAAAGAAGTCAGTGTACGCCTTTGAAACGGGATCATATCAGACTCACTTTCCGTCTACAGATGTGGCGGCGTATCGATCAGCTTGAGTCAACGATATCCAAAAATGACATACGTACCCACTAGTTAATTGATGTCAGTACCAAGCAAGTTCGGAAAAGATAGAAACTTACTCATCAGTTGAAGCTTGAAAGCATCTCCAAGCAGATCTGGTGGTGGAAGTCTCAGTCCCAGTTGGGTTTTCAAGCCTCAAGAAACAACTTTACCTCGAGCAGTTTTATCGTCAACAGCTCTCGTAATGGGGGCCAAAATCCAGATACATGCGCATTTCTTCATGTAGTCTTTCGCGATGTTGTTACGAGCTGCATTCGCATCGGCAAACACCTGCACATGGATGAGAGTCGTCAGTGAGCTCAGGTGATCTATAGCAATGTTACGAACCTGGGAGATCGACTAGGATGGCACCCGTTGAGAGAGCAGGCGCTAGGCAACGAACATTGACTTGGCGAATGAGGGGCCAGTAGGCTGCAGTCGTTTCAGGGACGTCACTCTTCTTTTCTGTACTACGGGAGGTAGCAGCAGCGGCGCGCACGCGTTCCATAAGGGACTTCTCCTTGGGCTTCTCTTGCTCTTTCTCTTTGGTCTTGTCCTTTTTCTTCTTTCCACGGCTCTGGTCCTTGCTGTCAATGTATTTGCCGATCTCTTTGGCGAACTCTTTTGAATCCTTCGCCACGATGGTCTTGGTCGTTCCAAGGATACTTGCAATGTCTAGGGCAGTGTGAGACGAGGCCCGCTGCAAGAGAAGAGGGAGAGCATACTTGGATCAGACGCAAGGATTTCGTCAGTGGACATCTTGACGAGCTTCTCCTGTGTGATGGAGGGGTAGACAGCATGAACCTATTCTGTATGAGCATCCGCCATACATAATTAGTGAGTAAACCAACCTTCTGCCATGCGATACCAGCATCACTCTTCAAGTCGGTACTTCTCTTAAGCTGACCGTCCTCGTCAATGAGATCGGTCAAGAGGACGGAGAGCTCTTGCTTCCATTCCGCGACTGATAGAAATGAGATATCGGCGTCAATGGTGCGCTTGTCATGGTAGGCTATCTCTGTCACAACAGCGGTACATGCTAGCAAGAGTATGTGTGAATCGAAGACCCTATCCAAGAAAATGTGTCAAAACTCACCACGCATGCCGCTGGTAGGCACGATGTTGTCTAAGAGATGAATTGAGTTTCATATCCAGCTCATGACATACAGTACATACCGTCGAGAATCGCGTTGAGGATAGAACTCTTTCCCGCCCCGGTCGCTAGGAGCATGGCGTGAATGGCTAGCAAATCGAAATATAAAAATTGCACGCATACCTCCGCAGACAGCAATAAGTGTCTTGGGAGAGGTCTGGCTTCGAAGACTAGAGGAATGCCACTGCTCGCAACTTGCTCGATTTGATAGGAAAACGGGGGGACACACCTGTCGAGTTCACGATCCCAGACATCTTGGCGGAGCTTACTACCAAGTTTTAGTTTTTTGAGAGCTTGCGTAAGAGTCTCGACCATTCCCAGGCCTTCTTTCAAGGCAATTTCGGGGGTGTATACGATTTCGGCGGCAGAGTCGTGCCTAGTGTAGAGAGAGGGCTCTTTTACAGCAGCCGCAGGCAATTGAACGTCTTCAGGCTTGGCCTCCACAGCGGAATGTAATGGGTGTATATTGGGAAGCTAACAAGGTTTAGTGTGAAACGCCCTTGACATATCGTACATTTCAGGGACGCGTACCTCAACTTCATGCTTTAGCTTAACGTCGGACTGGATGGTATTTGGTGAAGAAGCAGAGAAAGGGTGTTGTATTCTGGCCTCTTCGGGCTCAGGCTTTATCTGCGGGTAAAAGTGATGCCACCATGAGACGCGGCGTGATGTATGCTGAGAAGAATCAAGGCAATCACCATTGAACGAGCCATACCCGTGTTCTCTTTGGCACTCATTTCAGACCTAGAGCGTCGGGAATGAAGTTGTTCACGCGTCAGAGAAATTTGAGTCTGATGAAGGTGAAAATGAGAAAGGGGTCGCGCCGTGGGGACGCTTTATATAGTGCACGTGCAAATTAGGTAATACGCGATAAATAAACGGCGCGTGAACGCGTTGCGCCACAGGGATGACTCACATGCAATTTTCTCACGTCACATGCAACCTCGGGACCGTAACGCGACTCGCCTAAAAGTATTAAATATGTAATGAACAAACACTAACGTAAGTTTACTACAACCTCTGTGGTGCCCAGTGTCCTCGCAAATTCCTCGCAACATCTTCCTCTGCAAGCCAAATCATTGAAGTCGGACGTACTGGGAAGGGATCGTCGAGAGCAGGTCCAGAAAATCCTCGCAGCAGCTCGCGACCCTGAAAGAATCGTGACGTAATGGCCAGATCGTTGTGTACCGACAGTATAGTAGTTTCTGTGGCTTCTCCGTCGTCAATGCTGTCCAGCCGTTCTGAGTCCTCGTACGTCCCGAAATCGTTGTCGACGGGAAAGGAATTTTCATCGGTGATTTCCGTAGGTAGAGAGTCCTCGTCGCGAATCACGTTATATTCGTTGTACCATTCTTCTTGGTATTCATCTAAGCGATAATCATCATCCAGAAAGTATGAGCCGTTGTTCGCGGGCCTGATGGGGGGAGATGCGAGCTCGAACCCAGTCTCGTCCAACGGTATCGGTCCGTATTCATGTTGGATAGAGGCTTCGCGATCAGAGAACCCGTACATCACATCGTAGTCGACGTTATGGTTGTCATAGACTTGCGAGGATGAGTTTCCTTCGACCGAATAGACATCCAAGTGAGAACCGTCTTTGCTCTGGTCATCTACCCAGACCTGTTGGCCGGAATCCGATTCAGCATGATATCCACGTTCCGAGTACTCGTTCTCGACACCATCGCTGAGAGGACGCTGAGGCGGATGTATTGTCTCTGGTCTGCGACGGACGGATGGATAGTAAACATCAGCTGCATATGCAGGAGTACTGGGACGATCGTCTCCTTGCACTGAATGTTCAGAATCGTTGATAGGAAGAGGTCCATGGATACGCATGCTGCCGTAGTCGAGAGTCGTCTGCTGCTCGGATGGATGGAGAGTAAGGCTAAGGGGAAGAGTCGGAGCGCGGGCATGTGGAACGTGCGCTGCCGGGCACACCGGTGCTGCCAAAGTGAAGTACCTCGAGGTCTTGGGCAAACTCCGCCTATCAATGATAGCAGGAACGATTGCCCTTGGTTCAAGTTGAGACGCAGACTGCGAAGGCGTGACTGATGGACTGGAAAGATGATTGGTTGGGCAGGTGACTGATGGCTTGAAGATGACCTCTGGGTCTTTCTCGGTTGGCACATCAGAGGCGACGTTTCGGGCCGCACTTTCTTCGTGCGAATCTGTCCATGGACGACCGCGTGTATCCAAAACCACGATCGAAAGCGGAGGACGAGATCCAGAACGGGAGGCCAGAGAGGGGAGGACGAAGGAATCTCGTTCGATGTCCCAAACTTCAGATTCCGTTATATTCTCGGGAGCTTGAGAAGGAGCGACGCCATCATGTCCCGAAAGCTCTGAAGTTGGATGACAGTCACTCCGCTTGGATTTCGAATGCACTCCTTTGGTCTGTTTGACGTTTCTGGGAGGCCTTTCTTCGGATTGAGGGTAACCGTCTTCGTCTCCATCAGATTGCGATTGAGAAGTGGCATCCTTTGCCTTAACCGCTCGCTTCCTCTTTCTGGTACCGGCTTCTTGTTTCTTTCCGTTGAGGAACACGGCTTCAGAGAAAAGGTGGGATTGTCGACCTCCTGTACGTTATTAAGGGAAAAGGAATGAGCGGAAGGTAGGCCGTACTTTTTTTTGCAGGCTCTACTTTCATTTTCATTGAGGCCTTTCCTTTATTGAAAACTCCACTCATCAAGGGAAGCTTTGCCTAAGAAACACACTTCGTAAGACACACGTCGATGGATGATCGAAATGACATACCGTGAGGCGATTCCTACCCAAATTTGTAGCCGAAAATCCATGTAAGAGTGCCAGACTCGCTGGCATCTTTGATTTAGATGCTTCATTCCTTCCCTTCTTGGTCGTAGGTGCTGCAATGGAATCGTTCTCGTCGTTCCCTGAGCGATCGGATGATTTGGGTTGAACTATGGCCCTCTTTGAACGCTTTCTCTCTCGCCGTTCTGCCAGACCTGTCGAACAGTATTCAGGAAGGTAGATAACGGAGATAGTCAAATTTACAGACGTGCTGCGTGTTCATCGTCTGAAGATGCCCTTTTCCGTCCAGAAGCTTTGGCTTGCGGTGTTCTCTTAGGCTTTGAATGGGGAGGAGACTCCTTGTGTTTGGTTGCTTTGAATTAGAGGGAGTATGGTCTTGCTTCGCTGACGCGGCATGAGTCTTGGACTTTCGGGGTTCTGACGAGGGGATGCATGGAGCAGGAGGCAAAGCCCGGGCTCTCAGAACGGGAGTGCCAAAGCCCAGGTTTTCCTGAAATGAAGTAGAACGGTCCTGAGCGGGGAGAGGAGCGGCCTGATCTTCAGAATTCCAAGACAAAGCATGGACTCGACCTTCCTCCGCGTAAACCTTCGTAAATGGCTGTTGGCTTTGCACAAAGGACGAAATGAAACGAGATTTATCCTGCCGTGGAAGAGACAAGAGCTTTGGTGATAGTTTCAGCGTCTCGTTCTCAGTTGTCTCCATGAGAGTTCACTGAGGCTCGTCCCGCCGTCAAATGCTTCCGTTACCCGGTCCCGATCAACGCCACAACGTTTACATCGACTCGGACTCTTGCTAAAGCTAAGTACATGAAAGCTATCAACAGATGGGTCACAATCAAGCTCAAGCCGTGTAAACAAAGTAAATGTTCCTACATTCCCCGCAGCGTTAAATCATCAGCATGTCAATCAGGACATACAGTAAGACTTACTGCTTGTCTGTCAGATCCATGAACGCATGCCTATCTCGTTCGCGTTGAAGATCGGCATCCGTCCACCCATTCCGAACCTTTTCAGCTTCGATAAGAACTTTCTTCTTCTTGTTCAGCTGAAGGTTGACCCATCGTAGAAGAAAAGTAACGCCAATCTGCAGCGTCAAGAGTATCATGATCGCGATCTTGCCAGGGATATACCCAGGAGCATCCTTCGGCAAGAAAATCTCAGTTCCGACGATGTTGCCTATGCTAAAGGACACCATCGTCAATGCATTGATTGTGCTCTTCTTTGTGTGTCCGCTGGTATTGCTGGCGTTGTACGCATAGATGGTCGAAAGTGCACTGCCAAACGTGTCGATAATATAGGACGCTTCCACCAGGTCTCAGTCCCGCATGTCACTGGTAAGAGCACATTAGACCAGACTTACCGAACAACAGAGCTCCTTTGGCTTCGCTCTTCCCGTTCAAACCTATCAGCATAGCTGTACAACATCGTTGGAACAGTCAAAACGAATAGTCAAACTAATGCCTTCTCACCTGCGCCGACGATTGTGGGAACCAGGGCAAAGACGATCGGAATCATTCTTTCATTCTGAATTGAGTCGATCGCATGAATGGGTTGTGTCTCGTGAATGCGTAATGCTTATTACCTTCTTGTCCGAGTACCATCCGCAGAATAAGGTGGTAACAGCGGCCACCACACCTCCAGGAGTAGATAGAATCAGCGTTTGCTTCGACCTGTGCAAAGACGGAGAAAGGTCAGCCACCTACATCGTCTGAACGAATGAAGCAAACGCCTACGTGTAGCCAAAGCTCTTGATAATTATGTTGCTGACTGAGAATCTGATCATGAGGCGTCGGGAACGAATACACTGGGCTGGACGTACAGTTACTCAAACCACCGTTGGGTATACTCACTAAAAAGAGATCAAGTTATTATTTCTGGATCGAATGCCAGACGACTCACTCATCATGGTGGCCAGTACAATTAACCACGTTCTTAAATCAGTAAGCGCCTCTACCACTTGTTCCCTCTTCAACTTCTTATTCTCAGTACCACCTTGACCGTCCCGGACCCGTTCCAGCGCGGCAACTCGCTCTTCCGGTGTCAAGAAGCGAGCATGCACCGGAGAATCCGGCATCCAGATCAACACACAAACACCGACCACTATGGCCAACCCACCCAACAGGATGTAAATTATCTTCCAAGGAGCTAGTACCTCTCCGTCGTAGAAGGAAATGCCCTATGAGGATCGTTAGTAGTCTGCGGAGACCTGGTAAGATAATAAATCTACGAACATATGCAACAAACCCGCCAAAGATTCTCGTAAGACCATTCTGCAGAAACGGTGTCAATCTCTGAAAGCAACCATATACTGTCGACAGACCATAACATAGAACCACGAGATTCTTGTTGCCTGCTCATCCTTCTTGTAAAACATGGATATAATCAAAATAAGAATCGGGGCGACGCAGCTCTCGCACATTCCTGCGGAGAGGGTATTAGTCTGAGTTCATAAGGGGCTTGAACATATCTACCAAGAAGAAAGCGCAGAGTGAAAAACGCTCCGAAGCTGGGTGCAACAGCATGAAGCATCAGGATAGCGCCCCATACCACAATGTTTCCGCCTTCTGTATGTCAGTCTCAAGGTATAAGTTGACATCGAAAGGCACTCTCACCCAGATATTTCGCGGCTCTCGTCTTCTGAGATAGATATGTCTGTCACAGATGATTGCGATGTACGATCAGCTTCCCCTTCGTCGTTGATAGTAACGTCCAGGTTGCTTACGGTAGGGAACTCCCAGAACAAGAAACCTAGTGATGAGTTCAGCGACGAGACACTTAGACGGACAGGTATATGGATCAACTCGCCGAGATAAAATGCCATCGAGACCAGGTTATAATTCTACAGAAACTATTGTCACATATTGTTCTCATTAGAATGTGAGTAAGTCAAGTACCTGTCCAGTAATCGGAAGGCCCATGACGCTACATCGTTGCTCAACCCACACTACTCTCATGGAAACCCGAGAATAACACACCTGGCATAGTTCAGGGAGGTCTTATCCCTGTATCGAAAATCAGCCAGCTTCCCATAGTAAGAAACGAAGATCCTACAGAAACTGCGTGAAGTACACCGCAGCGCATAGCGGAGGAATCAGGAGATCCTGCAGTGCAATTGTTAGCCATTCTGCCAAACTTCGGATAACGACTACCCACAAGCTTTCTTCTTAACTTGCGATTATATTCTTCACTGAATTCCGCCGTGCGTTCGGTCCCAACAAGCCGGAGTGCCTCGTCCACCTCCGAGGAATCATAAGACTGCAGTCCGACCTTGTCCTCATCTATTTTCTTAGAGGAGACAGAGAGTTCCTTCTCGGAGTTCGCCATGTTCAACGCCAGAAGAAGAATCAATGATTCTGTCGAACATCGGGCAGTATTTATGAATGAAGCCCTTATCGCAACGGATAAGAACCTGGCATGCATCCATTCATAAAGCACATCCAGCGCGAGAAGGTGGGGTTCTTCAAAGTTTACCAGCAAACCTCGCGAGAAAACATAGATAGAAGCAGGAGATAACGAACATATCAGAAGAATCATCGGAATTGCCGCGGAAGTTGAAGGGAACGAATAGGTGCAGTTTTGATGTTTATACATTCAGTGAATTATATCTTCGATGTACAAAGCGTGTGCAAAAAAGCCGAGCTATGATTACAGCTTCTGGATGATAATAGCGGAAGCAGCACCTCCCTGGAAAGGAGAGTCAACAGAGTCAGCTAACATTCGATCAAAATATGGTGGTAACTTACCCCATTGCAAACGCCAGCGGCACCGTACTGGCCGGATTTAAGAGCATGAACGAGAGAAACGACGATACGAGATCCTGAGCTGCCGATAGCGTGCCCGAGTGCTACGGCACCACTGATAGGCAATATTAGACACCGGCAAAAGGAATTCATGAGAAAAAATCATACCCGTTGATGTTAATCTTCTCGGGAGAGATCTTCAGGACCTGCTCAGCAATACGGACGACGACGGAGAAGGCTTCGTTGATTTCAAACAGGGAGATATCATCGACTGTGAGGTTCGCCTTCTCGAGGGCCTTCGGCAATGCCACGGTGGGGGCAATAGGGAAGTCGATGGGGTCAACACCAGCATCAGCCCATGCTATATCGTCAAAGTGAGAATCCAAGCAGAGAAAGAGGGAGATTCAAGGCATACATATAATCTTGGCCAGGGGTTTGAGACCGAGCTCAGCGGCTTTCTCAGCCGACATAAGGATCAAAGCGGATGCACCATCGTTCAAAGGAGAAGAATTGGCAGCGGTGATGGAACCTCCCTGCTTGAAGGCAGAGCGAAGAGTAGGGACTTTCTCGTATATGACACGCTTGAACTCCTCATCTTCCTTCACGATCGTATCACCCTTTTTACCCTTGACGGTGAGGGGAACAACCTCCGCATCAAAGGCACCCACTTTCCATGCCCGTTCCGCACGCTGGTAGGATTCGATGGCATGGGAATCCTGCGATTCGCGAGAGATCCCGCACTTTTCGGCGGCAGACTCTCCACAATTACCCATGGCCTGGTTATTGTAAGTGTCCCATAGACCATCGTATTCTAATGAATCGGTAGCGGTGAGCTTTCCAAACGCTGGGTTTACTCGAGGAATCAGGAAGCTGGAACCTATGTGTGAGATGGGAAAATCTTGCAAAGAAAGGTGAGACACGTACGGAGCGTTACTCATGCTTTCCATGCCACCGGCCGCAACGACGCTGCGATCCCCGGATCGGATGCTCTGGGCAGCGAGAATGATGGACTTCATTCCGCTAGCACAGACCTTGTTGATGGTGGTAGCATCGGAGGATGGACTGAGACCGGCCTTGAGGGCTGCCTGACGAGCGGGGGATTGACCAACGCCGGCCTGAACGACGTTGCCGAAGAAGACTTCCTCAACGATGGCAGGGTCAATGCCTCCTGTAGAGATGGCGTGTTTGAGAGCAGCAGCACCGAGCTCGGGGGCTTTGAACGACTTTAAGGTGCCGTTGATGGAGCCAGTGGGGGTTCTGGAGGCAGAAACGATGACAGCTTCGTGGACCTGAGAGAAAGACGTTTAGAGTGTAAAATGACAAAGAAATATGTAAACATACCATGGTGCGAGATAGGAGATGGGGGGAGATGAGACGGGCAGATGAAGAAAGTCGCGTAAACAGCATGGCTTTATATCTTGTTGGCAATAATTATATATCGATCGATATTCGATAATATATCGGATCGTACGACAAGCCTCCGATGCGAACTGACCAGACCGCGAACCAAGTCCGTTGAAGGAAATGTTTCAAAAAGTGTTACGAAAGTACTACAGAAATTAGAGTATACACTGAGTAAAACAACCGGCCAGTCGCCGAAGCATGTGCTTTTCCAACGGCCGTTTAGGATCGCCACCCCAAGCGGCAAACTCGTATCACAGTCCTGCGGGCAACTTCGAGTGCATGATGCGGATCCCACTACAGCTCGAAACATTGAAAACTTTTTACACTCTCAAATCCACCACTGTCCCCAGAATCATGAACCAAGCTTCCATCCAACGAACCGAACCACTTCCATCGATCTCGGACATTATTTCTTCTACGGAGTTGGCCGTCTCGCAAGGGTGAAAGTACCAGCAGGGCGTTCCAAGAGTAGGATGGTCGCCCTGAGAAAGGAGAGGAAATGTAGACTCGGGGTTCGTCAGAGCAAAAGATGTTGCCTCGGTACCATCGAATGCTGTTGGACGGAATAAGGAGGTTCTGACCAAATCTGACAGAGGCAGTGGGCTACCGTCTATAAAACAATAAGAGTTCGTAGATCTCGAGGAGTAGCGAGGACAAACATACTTGAATCATGTATTGTGAAGTAAAAAGCAGGGACTTGAAAGGTGGCGGAATAAACGATGTATTGTTTACAGGTGAGACTTTCGTGATCGCATGCAGAGTTGGGTGCCTCTGCCTCATCAACAATCTCCTGCAGCAGTTGGTAGTCCATCTCAGACAGTGCTGACAGATTCTTAAGCCGTCGATGAAGCATTGTAGTGCGAGACATATATCCAAAGCCAGGAAAGGACTTGAAAAGAAAGGTTTGAGAAGGCAAACGAGACAGCAGATTTAAGCGACTCGCACAGGATGCTCATTCCATATCCAATTCTTGAATGCTACAGTCGAAACGGACCAGGAGGAAGACGAAGCATATTTGGCGATGAGCTCTTTACACGTCGCGTCGAACTGCGATCGCGTCAATGGCATAATTGATTAGATCAGACTCTGTCACAAGATTCCTCCTTATGTGACTGTACAGTTGTGACATTTAAAGTTCAGCCACGCTGACGTAAGTGACTATCGGGATGATCAAACAAGTCCAAACTAGCACCGTCCAAAAACTTAGCCTGTCCAAGTGCCGGCTCTCCTCGTCGCACTTTAGCTCTCCACCATGGCTGTAGGCAAGGTATGTGTACTTCCGGAATCATCGCGAATTCAGGACATTCAGTGTCTCTGCGTTATTTCAGAACAAGCGTCTCTCGAAGGGTAAGAAGGGTATTAAGAAGAAGGTCGTTGACCCCTTCTCTCGCAAAGGTGTGTTTGCAATCATCTTGAATCTTATAAGTCCATCTCTAATCAAGGCTCCTGTAGAATGGTACGATATAAAGGCTCCTTCAATCTTCGAGGTCAGGAATGTGGGCAAGACCCTTGTCAACCGGTCACAGGGCCTCAGTGCGTGTCTATCTTTTATTTACTTATATACACAAAACTCACCTCTCATGCAGAAAATGCTAATGACTCCCTGAAAAATCGCGTCATCGAGGTCTCCCTTGCCGACCTAAACAAGGACGAAGAACAATCCTTCCGTAAAATCAAGCTACGGATTGACGAAGTACAGGGCAAGAAACTGCCTCACAAACTTCCACGGCATGGACTTCACTTCCGACAAACTCCGATCCCTAGTTCGCAAGTGGCAAACCCTCGTCGAGGCCCACGTCGACGTCAAAACCACCGATGGATACCTTCTACGTCTCTTCGCCATCGGCTTCACCAAGCGGAGACCCTCTCAGGTCCGCAAGACTACCTATGCCCAGTCTGCCCAGGTTCGGGAGATCCGAAAGAAGATGTTCGAGATCATGACCCGCGAGGCTACGAGCTGTGACTTGAAGGAGTTGGTCCAGAAGTTTGTGCCAGAAGCTATTGGGAGGGAGATTGAGAAAGCGTCGAGAAGCATTTACCCCTTGCAGAACGTCTATGTCCGCAAGGCGAAAATTCTCAAATCACCCAAGTTCGATGTCTCCAAACTGCTAGAACTCCACGGCGAGTCAACAGACGTACGTGTTGGTTTTATTACGGCTGGTATTAGTTAAATAACTTGTCTTTTCCATTCCACAGGAGACAGGAACACGGGTAGCGAAAGACTTCAAGGAGCCTGAGGTTCTCGAGTCTGTATAGGCCGTCGTTTTGTATTTCATTCTTGCATGTCTTTTACCTATGTTTTATGAAGTACCAATGCCTACGCCTACCACTGTATAAGGATTGCGTGATTTTTCAAACGTTCACGAATCCTTGTGATCGGCCATGTAAAAAAACATGTGGCGCTCCCTTGAAAATATCTCTCCATTTTAGTACCACGATGGCGGACGTGGAGTATATTAAAAGCAAATTAAACGCCCATCCTGACTTCCCGAAGAAGGTGAAATACGCCTGTACTTTCCCCGTGCAATCGTAATCGTGAACATCTAGGGCATCGTATTCCTCGACATCTTCCCAATTCTTAGAGATCCTCTGGCGTTTGAGACGCTGATCACTCATTTCGTTCACCACATCACTTCGAAGACAATCCCTGCTTCTCCTTCAAAGAAGATAGATGTCGTCGTCGGTCTCGACGCCCGTGGGTTCCTTCTTGGACCTCTCATCGCGCTGAGGCTTGGAGCTGCGTTTGTACCCGTCCGCAAGGCAGGAAAACTTCCTGGAGAGCGTATTACTGCTACATACCAGAAGGAATACGGTTCTGTGAGCCCTCTGTACTACTCGAGGTGACGCCGTCCTTGTCTGACTACAGGGTACGCTGGCAGGACTCCTTCGAGATGCAAGCGGACGCGATCGAGCCTGGTCAAACTGTTATCGTCGTAGACGATTTGATCGCAACAGGCATGTCCTATTTCGTATTTTCCTGCATGATCCACATTCTTATTTTATCTTTTGAAGGGGGATCTGCGAAGGCAGCCGGAGAGCTCGTTGCGAAACTGGGCGGAAAGACCCTCGAGTACCTCTTCATCATTGAGCTCATGTTTCTAAAGGGTAGCTCAAACCTCGACGCACCCACCTACTCCATCATCCAGTCCGACGACTAGACGAAAGACTTATCCCCATCTACAGAGTGTGTATCTACATAGGAATGTTGTTATTACAGGATGTACTCAAAGTAGTAATCGCGTGTTGAGCAGTGGATGCCCGTTAAGGTACAATATGCGATTGTTATCCTTCGCTTCTTGCGTCGTTTTAGATCCTCCATCCGAAGGCAAGGTGTCAGTCACTGGTGTCCGTCGTTCAGGATCTACAACCATCATAAGTTGACCGAGCCCCTTCTCCTCTAGAAGGTCCATCATCTCGTCGATGAGTTGACCAGCCGGCCGAGGTAGAACCACCATCGCAACGTCGCTAAGATCTCCCGCAGCAAGAATTTCTGCTTGTTCGGCGGTCGGGTTGATGCCGACCTCATCATCGCTAAGGACTAACACTCCTGCTGCACCGGCCGCACGAGCATGTAACAACTTCTCGAGGAAGGTACAATGGCCGCGATCGACGAGGAGCACGCCATCCTGGTATGAATGACCATAGGGTTCACAACCCAGCATGTTATCCTCACTTCGATACACCGGTACACCGTCTCCTTGAGCGAATCGAAGGGGAGGTTGCTCAGTGCGTGGTTCTGTCGATAGGTCACCAGCGAAAAAGCTAGTGTATCCAGTAACGACGATATCCTCCGTGCTCTCTTCGGGGACGTGTAAAATGTCAAACATCGGATCGACATTGTCAATGTAGAAGCGCAGTGGCACGTCGAGATCCCGTTTGTCCTTGTCCACATCCTTGTCTAGCTGGACCCAAAGAGACGTATCATTGATGTAGACGATTTGCCCAGGTCGTACGGTGTAATGGCCCACTACAATGGTTCTGTTGTCAATGACATATTCTCATAGCTAGACCAGCTACTCACATTTTCGAATGTCATACCCCTTCGCGTCCAGACGGCGAACAACGTGCGTCCTGACACCCGTAACGTTGTGAAGGATATAACCATCTGAAACTGGTGCCAGTTTGTGCAGGCTCGGGCTAACATCCTCCTGTACGTTTTTACCGTTCGGGGACAGTATGAAATCGTATGTCTTCCACAAAATGTTCTTTAACAGACGCAACCACCCAAGACTTTGGGTCACTCACGAAATAATCCACTTTCGGTCGCTCACACCACCCAGATGGACTCCACGAACTCATATCGATATCACTAGGTGAAAGAGACACCAGCTCCCGCGAGTAATCGACGTCGCCTCTTGACCGTATGCCCAAAGTCAATCCAGGGTAATCGCCCTGGCCCGATGGCTGGGTAGCGACTGGATCATAAACTGGGCACTGATGACTCTCGATCTTGCGTAGTTTCTGTCTTGAAGGGGAGATGGGTTTGATATGATCTCTTCCAAGGGTTAATATGTGACCTTCAGTCGTAAAGACATAGTTGGAGTCATCACTGTGAAGGGGGTTGTTCTCGTCAAACAGAAGGAATAGATACTACATGTCCCGATGAGAGGTGTTGCACGCTAGGTAAAACGAACCATACCTTCAGTGTCTCGGAGAGCGTAAATGATTCCATTCTATCATCGCGTTTATTGGTGCGCAGATCTTGGATGCCGCAGAGTCCACACGCGACCTTGGATCGAGTGGTCAGGTCGAAAAGGATCCGTTCTCCTACCTCGAGATAGAAAGGATCTTTTGTGGCCTTGGCAAAAGTCAATGAACAGCTGAAGAAAAGACAAACCTGATGCTCACACGGTACAGATACCAAGTAGATTCAACAAACTCTGGTGGTTTATTAAGTAATGGTGTTTCAAAGAGTTCCCTGAGCAATGCCTACCGGGTCGTAAAGGATACTGGTTGGATGTGGCCAGTTTGAAATTTGTGTCATACACCTCAGGAAGCCCTGAATGCTTCCGCCACAGGTTATAATCTATCAAAGAGTATCAGAAACAGTCAGATTATCTCGCCACAAAGAACCCACACATCATATGTAGTTTGATCGCACTCTGGAGATCTCCAGCCAAGACTTGCACTCCTGGCCAAAACGCCGACAGCGAGTCTACGGTGTAATACGCGACATCCCCACTTTTCATATTCACGTTCCGATACTAGGAGTGTCGAGTTGGATATTACGGCGTAGAATGATTGGCGAGATCTTACCCAAAAGCCATCGGTCGCTCGCGAGTATCGCATCACCGCTGCGTACATGTCGTCCCATGCATCCAAGAACTCAACTTCACCTGTACGGAAGCTGTGATCAGGAATTGCAAAAGTAGAGGGCAGAAGTCATCCTCACCACTCATGATATACCATTTAAGGGCGTACTCATAAAACGAGTCGATGCCAGCACCGATGCCTGTCACTTCGGGGTGTGTCCAATCCTGCCGGAATAGTTAGACATGTAGACAGAATACTTGGGGGTTGGCTTTACCCCAGTCCAGGTGTTGATTGTGTTCCCAACCAGGCCGATATCCGATTTGCGATTCCATATGGCAAAGAAGGCCTTAGAGGCAGCCTTCTCGAAACGTTCATCCCCCGTCAGTCGACTGAGTGTTGCAAACTCTAATATCAGAGATCCTGCACCAGCGGTACCTAATGAGGTACACGCGATTAAGAAAGCCCTGGACGAGAACGGGGATCACCTACATGTCTCCAGTGTCTCTCCTTTGGTCACGCCAGTTCGGAGATTTACCTGAGAAATACCATTAGAAGGTATGCACAATTGGTGCATTGATACGCACCCGAGCATAAGGTAAACCTGTCGGTGTCGAAAAGGCAGGAAGCAATCGTTTCCCCAGGTCATGTGCCATGGTCAGCAGCTCTCCGTTGTACCATGAAAGATAGAAAGGTTGGTCGGTCTGACTAGCATACTGATGCCCTGAGAGTAGACCACCGAGGACACGGATTGTGGTTTCGAATACTTGAGGCTTTGTGTTCACGTCAAAGGATACCCATTCGATGACATCTCTGACGGCCTTTTCGAAGCCTTGCCGATCGTCTAGGACTACTAGAGTATCCAGTACATCGATGAGAGTAAGAGAGAAGTTGCCTGCAACGTCGTTTGTAGCGATGTTTGCTCTGTGGGAGGTGGTTCATAACAGATGGATGGAGAAAGCCGGGGTTCGCGTACGGATTCCGCCAGTCAGGGCCTTGGCCAGTACATGATAGAGGAGATAGCTAGCATATGCTGTTAGAGATGGAAAAGAAGAAGGAAGGAAAGGAATGGATACCTCGTCCAGAGGAAACGCTGGACAAGAATGGTTCATCTCAAGAGTAATAGAGGTGCGGGATAGAACGCACCGAATCTCATGTAGCTGTTAAAGCCATGATACCAGAGTTCTCGAGTCTTTTCACTGAACAAGTTGCACCTTCATGAGTATTGTTCGAGCCAAAGAGTAATGACGCACCGAGCATCAAGCTTCCGTCGTGGGGTCCATCCGGGATTTACCAAGGGGCTGGCGGCTTTTGTGGTTGGCGTGTTCCAACTCCAGGCGGTTCCCTCGACGGCAGCGACGACGAAGATTAGCAAAGACTCCGGCCAATATCGCGCCCACTTCATAGAGAGAGCTCGACGGATGATCGGAAAAGAAGGACGGACGTGGCAGTGATCGGTGCATCTGATCTGATTGATCTGATTGATTCGTTGCGATTTCATGATGTAATTATTTAAATATCACTTGAAGATGGCCACCGTCGTGCTCGATGTTCCAAGCAAGCTGGGGGAATACATGCTCAAAGGTTGGGTCAGTGCATTTTATATTCCGCCATTGATAGTTATTCATTTCATTTCATATTCCAGGTCCTGACTGATAGATCCTGCCCGACTCCAGCCTGTCGAATTCCTCTCCTGCGCTCTCCCAATGGAAGAGCGCCCGTCGTCCATTTGTGTGTCAGCTGTGATGCTGAAGAAAATCGTTCAAATTCAGGATCCTCTCAGCCTACAGTAGCACCGGTTCATGTCCCAGATCACTCAGAATCCAGTGTCTCGTCTGCCTCCAATAATTCGCGTTCATCTACTCCTCCGACAGAAGTATCAAGGCTCAGCTCTCCTACCTTCGTCCTTCCTCCCGAATCTGAAGAAAGCAGACATCGCAGAGAACAGTCTGATATCGCGTCCGCCGAAATTGGTCGACGCATGCTGCAGGGCTGGGCAATGCTCGGGGAAGATTGCCCCAACCCAACCTGTATCGGTGTCCCGCTAGTGAGGCCACCAAAACCGGGGGGAGACCAAGATCCCAGAAAGGTCCGTGATCTTCTTTTCCAGTGCCTTTTATATCTTCATGTTGCTTGCTTAGGAATGCGTCATTTGTGGCGCAGTCTACACCACCGTGGTTGATTGGGCCGGACGCGAGCAATTGGTTGCAGAAAGACAGAGCGCACAGATAAACAATAGTTCCGAAGCCTCGACGTCTGCCAGGGCTCCGCCTACTAGAAAAGTACGCGACGATACTATTGTCACTCCAGTTGTAGTAAATTTATCTTTCCTCTATCTTTGAATCTCCTTCTGACAATGATTTTATTTTATAGGGAGATGATCCAACACCACTACACCTGAGGCAGGTCAATCAACCCGATTGTGAATATGTCCTTCAGCAACACACATTGTCCATGAACTCGAGCGGGACAAGTACAGCATTGGACGTCTCAGCGCGAGCTCTTGAACTGACCATGCAGTCGCTATCACAAAGACTCGTCTCTCTCTCTAGTAGTTTCGTCGACCCATCCTCGCTGTCTCAGATTGCGGAGGCCATTGGTAAAACCACTCAGGCACTGGCGCAAGTCAGAGCTTTGCAGTGGAGCGAGGCGCATGCCCTCGGAAGTTGATCGACTTCGTAGGAACTCTAATAACTTTCTTGTTAGTCCTGTGCCAAAAGATGCCCAATATGCCTTACATGCAGTGAGTTCACTTTCGAGCTCCGCCTCGACCTCGACCTCGTCCACGTCCACGACCGCCAGTCCCACCTCGTTTTCCTTGTACCTGACTAACGTCATCACGGCTTAGCTTCAACATACCCCCTTGGAATTTGCCAACTCCCATTGTCAATCCTCTTTCCCTCTTCTTACTTGGCCGGTTCTCCAGCGAAGGGTCGTACAGTTTCTTCAATGAGGGATGGTAATTGCCGAGATTTTTCGCCTAAAACAGGATAAGCACGGTCCTGGGTTGCATCCGTGAGACGAAACACACCTCTTCGACACGAGCAGCATCCCTCTCTTTCTTCTTCTGAACCAATCCATCGCGAACCCGCTTGGACGCCTTATTGTGCTCAACTGTTCTAACCGTTTTCTCGCCTCTGCCCAGCTTGGTGCTTCCAGCAAGTTCAAGGACACGTCCCTGCAGTGCTTTCCGACGTTGCGCAGGCGTCATTTCAAGGTCAGGGTTCAAAGATCCAGAAAGCAGCTTTGTGTGAACTAGACGATGCAGCATCGCGTCGTTTTGGGCATGAGATCTGAATTATCGTAGTCATGTCAAGCCGAGTACATAAGTCAAGTAGCATACCGTTCATCGTCTTCGTCGGCATCTGTGTCGGCATCTTTCGTCGAGGTGGGGCCATCTTCACGGATCTTAGAGACTCGGGAAGACTGTACGGACCCATGTGGGAATCAAATGTGTAGTGTAATGTCGAAAAAACAACGGACCATGAATGCCTTCATTTGTTGTTTCGTGGGCGGCACATAAGAATCCTTTTTGGACCCTCCTTCTGAGAAGATGACAACGTTGGAGGGATAGGAAGAGCTTTCGGCAACAAATTCGTCTTCGTCCTGGTCGAAATCCGAGTCTATACACCCCGAGCCTAAGTGAGACGTTAGAAAAAAGACTGATTTTACGTACGTTCTTCTTCGATGCTTTCCTCCTCCGAATCCTCTGAATCTTGAATTCCTAACCATTCCTCTTCTTCTTCTTCCGCATGTTGATCCTCCTCCAAACTATCCGGGTTTTCTCGTTTGCGTTTTACTCCTGAAACAGGTAGAGAGAATGAGTCTAGAAATTGCTGCCCATGAGCGCTCAGAATATCAAGCAGTTCAGCCTCGTCCGCCATGATGGAAGTGAGGGAACTTTTTTGTGATGTGACAGTTGTGACACTCTCGGATTCAACTTCCGTTCTTCCGAAGACGTCGCCTCTATCCGCCATGTCGAAAAACCGAAAAACCAAACCCCAGCCCACTACTCCCACTAAACCGTTAATCGATATTTCCGAGGAGGAGAAATGGCGTCTCATAAATGAATCGGGTATCCTCAAGAACGCTCCAGCTATGGAACGTCCATCTACGGTGACACGCATTGCGTCCGAGGAAGAGGAGGGAACAATTTCGCTGGGGGATGAACTGTTCAACGCGACAATGTTCATCATACCGTTCTCCTCACTCTTGCTGATTATGGACTAGTATCACCCTTCCTTTCTTCTCGGGCTTCTCGTATTGACGCGTTGTATTAGCCTCATTCATTATCAGTATGCTCGACGTCCGACCGTACAAGATTTGATGGACAGAATGATTTCTGGAGTGCCCAGTATGTCGAATTCACTTTTTTGTAGTGGTGTTTTCTTCTCATCTCAAATATCTAGTACTCTCCATTTTCATCTTCTACAGTACGTGACCCTCCCGGCTCCATGTCCCTTCCCCGGGCCCGTTCACACCCCTTACAACCCAGCTATGCGCTATAAGCATCACCGAAAGATGCAATGGGCATTCTTCATACTCGCCTGTATCGTTGGCCCGCGCTTGATCTGGTCCATCAACCACGCCAACTGGAAAGTCAACATGCGCCAGGTAAGTCTTTATAGCGAACGGTGTGGTGCACTTGAACGAGTATTCGCAGTGTCCCCCCTTGGCTACAATGTGGGTGTACACTGTCGTACAGATGGATTTAGGCCCTGCAGTCCTCCATCTAGTTGTGACAGCGTTGTTCGTCTGGTGGAAAGACTTGAAGCTCACCTAGGATTCAGACCAATTGCAATTTTTACTATCTAATTTTGCAGATAATATGTATCCTTGAAGGACATCGTACGTAGCGGACATCCTACAGCATAGCTGACTAGTCTGAGAAATCCGTTCATCACGACAACATGGGATTAGCCAGCTAGTGTGGCGTCAATGCATAGACACTTGATCTCGGCTCGATGATACGCCATGCTGCTGGTTGAGGTCTTGGGCCAGCAGGGCACCTTTTACAAGCCAAATAAACGCGACACACCTTGGAACAGAGACAGATCAGTACATGAATGGAGGAAATACAGTAAGGATACAATGAAGGCCAAAACAAAACGAAATACAAAGCTGTCCATGTTACACGCCGTCGCCGTTGTCCAGTTCTCGACCTATTAATTCAACTTTCCTCTGCATCGAGAGCTGAGTCAAGACAACAAAAGGAGCAAAATTCCGTCAAGCTCACCCGATAGGACACTGATCGCCCCTCCAGTACTGTACACAACACTCTTAGCTGCCACTTTAACCGTTTACTGAGCGAGCGTATTTCACGATCATATTTGTTTAATCGCTCTTGGAAGGCCTTAAAAACCCGTTCATCGCGAGCGAAGTAGTATACCTGAGTAACGAGAATGCCACGCCAGTCAACGAAAGAGGATGCAAGAGGACTAGAATGCATTCACTGGTATTGGGTCCGACTTCAAGGTGTCACACGCTAATGACCATGCCGACATCATCAGTAGGTCTACTGTTGCATTGGCTACACTAGAAAATAATGAATACAGCTTCGCTCTGGCAAGATAGAAAAAGAGTATCTCACTAGTCTTCCAACGATGCTATGAGATCCGCCTTGCCTAATTCTTTGGTCGCAAAACGGCGCACCGCCGCGTTGGCTGTCTTGACAGGCTCACCTGCCGTCCCCGACCTGAGAGCCAACCCCACGTTAGAAATCTGCCCCCACACCCACTTGTCACCTTCACTCATGACCAGGGTCTGCATAAAAGAAGCGATCAGGTCGCTTTGCGACTTCGCGAGACCGTAGTCAATCGCAAGTTTGAGATTGCCCCCTGAAACATCTGTTAGGCAATCGAGTAATGGAGTCCGTGCAACTTACGAAGAGCTTTCAGAAGCGTTTTCGTTCTCGGCTTCTTCATGTCCTCGTCATCTAGATTATTGATCCACCGGGAGAAGGCGCCAAGTAAGATAATGGCGACTTCTCTGTGAGATTCTCCTATTCGCATAGCATGTAGAAGAGGAGTGGCATCGCCAGACTTGCGCAATAAAAGCTGTCGGCATCGTCAGAGCTGGACCAAATTCACTTGGTATTGGTTGTACACACCGGAAATGCTCTGTCACGGACCTCCATCAAATACATGATATCCTTGTGTTCAATAGCTCGAAACACTTCGAAAGGCTATGGTGACGCGTTGGAATGAGGGCTACTAGAGGGTGACGACAAAAAGGAGAACGTACCTGTGGTTCCTTCCATGATGAACTCGCACTATCACTAGTCTTCCGCTTGAGAAATGACGAGCCCGCGGACGTTGGAGAGGAGTCGCTTCGTTTGTGGCCGCCTGCACCGTCTTCTGATGCACGCCGCCCACTAGGGGATTGCGGCGAAGGAGAGCGCCTGCTTAACTGTCTGATAATAGCGCTGGGAGCAATATCTTCGGCTTCACGCTGTAGGAAAGCTTAAATTCGTTTTGGTAGACTACATTGAGGTGGAAAAATCGGGACAGACCGGTTGTAGGCAGACGTTCAGGAAGACATGGATGTGAGGAAACCCTTCGTCGAGGGTCGGGCCTACTGATACGAGGGTAGTTATCGTCCAAGTGAGCACCTAGCGATTCAACAACGGGGGAAAATATTAAACGCGGGCATGAAACAATGTGGTCAAGTACAGAGAGCTTCTCAGCACAACATTTTGGCTGGCGGTGTGGTGACTCTACACTTCAAAGCCTCGAACTTGAAGTCGTTGCCTGATTAGATGATCGTCACATCGGGGTCACAAAGAAGTGTGCCGCGGTCACGTTCTGTGCCAAGTCCTGGTGTCGACCTCCATGTTGAAGACCTGGAAAGAAAAATGGAAAGACTCGAACGCTTCACATGATAGTCTTCAAGATTCCCCGTCGGGCGAAACTCGCAGCAGTTCATGCACTTCAGATGCTTCTGAGGCTGTTTCTCCCCGTGGAGATCTCATCCTGAACACTGTCTTGTCAATCGGTCCCAGTGGTCTTCCATCCCATACACTACCAACTGACATTGTCGTCGCATATGATCCTTCATCTCCCTTGCGCAAGACCTTGCTTTCACAACGACTACAGTCTCTAGATCCTTCAGAGACTCTGAAAGAGCATTTTCTGACTTTCTGGGATGTTTATTCTGTGCTAGGGGGATGTGCAGCGGATCTCACTTGGAGGCGCGCCTTGAAAACTATCCAAGATATCCTACCCTCCTCAACCAATGATCAATCCGATGCTGCGAAGACCCTCACAACTGTTTGCGAGACGATAAAAAACTGGAGTTTCGCCATGCCTAATCTGGACATCTCTTCTACTGGCTTCAATGTCACTCCGAAATTCTTACGGCTCATTCAGCTACTCGAGAGCTGCCAGCCTTACGGCGACATTTTTCGTGGGATCATTTTTGGTAAAATGCAACACAAACTCCTTCCCTGATACACTGATCTCAATGCCTCGGTCAGTCCGCAAAAGGTCCATTGCAACAGCATTAGTCGAGCTGATAAGAAGCATTCAATCGGGACAAATACATCTTCGCCCTGTTTGCATCTCAGGCTGCCAACTTAATGCTCTCCTGGACATCAAGGTACATGGCATTTTATCTCTTCCCGTCATTGTAATCCTCAATCGGGAAAGACTTCGCTACGTCAGTTCAACGACGGTATTTACAATCTTCTCATCGTCACGAAGTCCGCTGAAGACTTGGTCGACGTGAAGGCATCTATGGTTATCCGGTTCGTCAAGCCGTTCCTTTTTTGCCGCGCTAACTTTGGTCCTTTTAGCTTCGATCTATTCGATAGTCATTTTTCTTACGCTTGGTGCTTGGCCTGCGCTCATGGCAAAAGCCATTTAGTCCACATGGTTGAGCTGGACAACGACGATCATCACAGAATCGTACTTCGCAACACGCTTCTTTATCGAGGCGGAGCAAAAGACACGCTCGTGGGTCCACCCGCAGAACTTGCAGACGCCTATTCGTCAGATAGTGATGATCAAGAGCTCACCGAGTCTACCTTTCTTGTGGATCCTACAACGATCAACAGGATGTATCCCCACGACGCAACGGCTGCCATTTATCACTTTGCATCAATGTTGGCTCCTAGACAGGCAAAGGTGTTTACGTTCGAACACCTACAAGGCGTCGAGGAGATGTACATGTGTACGTTTACTCTTGCTGGCAATCCTCTCAGTGGAACGAAGCAGACTTCCTCAATATCCATGTCACATGCGCGTAGATTGACGGCATATCAAGTATGTCGGCTCCTAGTGGAATCTGGTCTCTTGGGTAGTAGGCATTTCCCAGTACCCCGATTACCGTCATCACCTCCTGGAGATGGCTGCCAGAAAGACCAGCCTCCTGAGAGAGGAGCAGTACTTCCTGGTACTCGTCAGTACACCAAAGCACAAGCTTTCTTCTGGAAGATTCCTCCTCCAGTTTCCGACTTGCCTACTACTACACTTTTCCCCGTCGTAGTCTCTGTCACTGGGGATATTGAAGAGCATAGTCCAATGCTGCTTATTGCTAGACAGCCTCTGCCTGACCTAGAAGCTGTCAAACTTTTCTTCTCGGGAACTTCAGCACTTGTCTCACTTAGGCGCGCAGCCCCCATTCCTGCAGACTCTGAAAAACTTGTTACTCTGTCATTGTACACTCTCCGAGTCTTCCGAAGTATCATGAATAAACCATACTCGTGTTCTTTGGCACACATGCAGATTTTCTTTGCACCCTTGTCTTCGAATTGGACCCTGGATGATTCGGTCTTGCCAGACATCTTGCCAGGGATTCCTTGGGATCTTCTTTCCCTAGCTGCCCACGAATGGGGGGTCCCCTTGAAGTATGGAAAGGAGGAGGAAGTGGCTTTGGACACTCAGAATACACTAATTCTGGATCGACCATCTGAATTCACTCGACGATATACTGTCGATAGGGTCCGGTCGGATTTGACACCTTTGAGTAAGCCTCAAGGTCCTGTGAGTATTAAATTACTCCAGCTCTGTAAGGCTTATAATTTCCTGACTTGTCAGGTTTTCGAAGGCTATGATAACATGGTCGAATACTGCAAGGACAAGAGGAAAAACTTTGAGGGCCTAAAAGACTACTCACAGGCCATTATTGAAGTTTCCAAGTTCCCGGGATTCGTAAATCGAACTACCCCGAATCCAAAGAACCCTTCCGATGTCAAAGATGCCCCTCGATGTTAGTTATTCATTGCATGAAATGAAATCCGTGTGCTCACTTCATTTAGATTTTATCCCAGAACTTTGCATGAAGTTCACTATCTCGGCGAGGTAAGACTTTCTGCGATCTGAGGAGCTTATACTGATCACTGCTCGATTCCGTCTATCGTAGCACGTTCCGCACGGCGCTGCTTCTACCATCTATTTTATATAAGATCGATGAAACACTTCTGATAAAGCAGCTAAACACGAATATCTTTCAACACACCATCTCAGAAGGCCTCCTCGGGGTAGCGTTAACTACGACAGCTGCTGGGTTGGAGTACAACTACGAGAGACTAGAAATGTTTGGTGAGAGTTGTCCTTCTGAGCCATCCAGTGGGCCTTCATGTTACTCCAGGTGATGCTTTCTTGAAACTGGTATCCTCGACTTACGTCTTCGTGAAGTATCCGACTCACGGCGAGGGGGCAATGCATTCTACACGGCAAGAGATCATCAGCAACAAGGCTCTTTTCTCTAACGTCTACCGTATCATCGCCCCGTACATCCAAGCAAAACCATTTTCTATCAAAAGCTGGGACCTTCCGGGCCTCAAGATGCCAGACCGACCGCCTCGAGACGATCAGCCTGTGCAGAGGAACGAAACCTCGGAATTCCAGGGCGAAGGGATACTCCCTGATTCCAAAAGCTTCAGGAAAGAGCGAAAGAGACAGAAGAAAAAGAAAGAATTTCAGTGGATCGGTGACAAGGTATGTTCCGGGTCCATGGTGTTAGGAGTAAGATCACTCTTACATGTGTCTGACATCAGACCGTTGCGGACGTCGCCGAGGCCATCATCGGAGCCGCGTTCTTGACGGGAGGATACGATGCGGCCCTACGTGTAGTCAAGATCTTAGGGATCATTCCACCGAAATCATCACGTGTGGAAGACGCCACAAGGTTCGCTTCCTGGTCCGACTTTGGGAGGCGATCACTCGTGCCTGCCGCGGACGTTGTCGTGAAACTCCCCGCGAAAACTGTCCTCGAGATTGAGAAGCTCATTGGTAATGGATTCCAATTTGGCTCACGTTCACATTTGCTCAGTCAGGCTTTGGTGAGGACCTTCTCCCTCCCCCTGTTTTCTCTACATCTGGCTCAATTGATGCTGGTGTAGACTCACTTCTCGAAGAGAGGGTATGAATCGTCATGCAACTATGAGCGATTGGAGTTTGTCGGTGATAGCGTACTGGAGTTCAGTAGGTTGCCACAACATCGTTCCTAGAGCATCGGTTCACTGCAGTCTTATAGTGGTTATCCGGTACCTATTCAGCCGTGACCAGACCCTATCACCAGGCGAACTGACCCTACTGAAGGTAAGACATTTGCCACAGAGGGCTGGCTGCTTTGCCTTCTCATGCTTCTCTTTCTCAGGGCGCAATGGTGTCAAACGCAGCTCTGTGCGCACTATGTGTAGAGTCTGGTCTGTATCGATACCTTCAGTTTGATTCGCGGCAATTGCAAGAAACAATCCAAGAATACGCTGTCAAATTACAATCAAAACAACAGGAAGAGGAAATGCGCCAAAGTCGAGGAGAAGATCCCCGACTTTACTGGGCCGATGGAGTCACTGATCCTCCCAAGGTAATATGGCATTACTTGTCGACCGCCAGCTGAGCTTACGAGGCCTGCAGGCGCTTTCTGATCTTATGGAAGCCATCATTGGCGCAATCTACGTCGCGTCCTCGTTCTCTTCGGCCGACAGCTTTTTCGATAACTTCCTCAGGCGCTTCTACGACAAATACGTCACGCCGCAAAACAAAAAAATTAGCGTGTCAAAGCTCCCGCACCATCCTACGAAGATACTCTTTGAGCTAATCCAAAAGAAAGGATGTCTGAACTTCAAGCTTGTCAAAGACGGCGCCCATGACACGGATGCGATATGCTCAGGTACGTCTTTATTCTTTAGAAAACACTGAGGCTCATTGCACCAGTGCTGGTCCATAACGTCGTACTTGCGGAAGCTCGGGACTCGAATACAGCCTCTGCAGCACGTTGGGCGTCACTACACGCACTGGACGCGTTAGAAGGAGATCCTCATTTCATTGCCAGGACTTGCGATTGCCATGCATGGACCAAGGAGCGGACGGATATAGCGTTGAGAGATGCATTGAATGGCTTCGGAGAGGAAGACACCAAAGGCATTTTGGGTTGAGTTGTAGGGAGAGAGAGTAGAGAGTCTATTGTGATGAATCCAGTCCAGCCAAATGATTCTATTCAAATCTCTACAGATTACTTCGCCTTGTTCCTGTGGAAGGATAAGACTCCGTGGAAAGAGGAAAGCAAGTTCTAAACGTACAACTGATACCAGCCTGCAAAGAAGGGAAGTCCGAAGCCAGTAGCGATAAAGAGAGAGAGTTTGACTCCAAAGCTCTTGCGCGTTTTGTGAGGCCATTCGAAAGGTAAGTGCTAAATGACGGATTGAGTTCTTTTTGTAAAAGTATCAGTTCAGGAGACGTACGCTGGAGTCTCCAGTCGAGCGAGCGACCCTGGAAGAGTGGAACGCTCGTGCACGGACCATCGACTGAGCCTGGGTGCGTGCTAGAGAACGGGCGATGAGTGCAGAGGACATTCTGGATTGCTGGCTGGAGCGGGTCGAGATGGAGCAGAATAAGGTGGCTGTGTACAGTTTTATTTCCAGTTCGGCGTAAGTCGGGATACACTACACCCGATTTCACCCGATGACAACGGCGTTGACTGGACCCCCCTCCCTCCCTACACCTCCCTAAGCACTTGGGTTTGGCGTTGACCAACAGGCGGCAGGCGATGTGTATATTAGAACCCTACAGTAAACATGTTACTACCTTGTAGATTCGTCCGGTGCGATTCTGGAATTGCCAGCGCTATTGCCCGACTTCTGACCGAATTCTGAACGTCGGAGTAGTTATGCAGCATAAACCTCTTTCTCGTCGACGCGGCACGAAGATGCTCTTTAATGTATCATTCCGTTGCTGGCTATCCATGCCAAAATGTTTGACCGGCGGCAAGCACTTTGCATCTTTCTCATGACATCACAACTACATATGATCGATCAATCTGCTTTTTGCGTTTGAACTTAGACTTGTACATAACATGGCTCAAGCAATTACTGTAACTATTCCTTCCACTAACAAAAGGATCTCTGTTCCTACAGGTCTTTTCATCAACAATGAATTCGTTCCCTCTGCGGACTCTCAAGAGCTTATCCAGTCAGTTATCAGAGACTTCCGATGTTGACTATCTCTTATCGGGCCTTGTCTCTAGAGCTATAAATCCCTCCACTGAAGATATTATTGGCTCTGTAGTCGCCGGTGAATACCAACCTAACCTCGCTTGTCTCGCTTTCTCTTAGATCCCTTAGCGTCTCCCAAGGACATTGACATCGCAGTTGCGGCTGCTCGACGGGCATTTAATACCACCTGGGGAAAAAAAACATCACCGGATTCGAGCGTTCGAGACTTATCAACAAGTTGGCAGATCTCATAGAAAGGGACCAACAAGATCTCGCTGAACTTGAGACGTTGAATAATGGCAAGCCTGTCAAAGTATATATATACATCATTATGATTACCGTTTCCACGCTCACGGTGGCCTAGGTTGCCAGGTACCTGCACTCATAGTTTCCCCGCAGCACATTACATGCGTCCTGACTGCGTCTTTATCAGGGATTTTGATATCGGCGACAGTATTCAATGCTTGCGGTACTACGCTGGTTGGGCCGACAAGATAGTTGGACAGGTTACGCCACACCTCGACCTCGATGCACTGCTTCTGACTTTGTTTATAGAGCCTCGAAGTCGACAACAAGACAAAGTTTGCTTTCACTCGCCACGATCCCATCGGTGTATGCGGTCAGATAATTCCTTGGAACTATCCCATCAATATGTGGGCTTGGAAAGTGGCACCAGCTTTGGCCGTTGGTTGCACCATCGTCATGAAGCCTTCAGAGTTGACCCCACTTACTTCCCTCGTAAGTTCATTTTTCCTCGAAATTCTTGCTCTGATAGTCTTTGGTAAGAAACTTTCTGAGCTCGTTGTCGAGGCCGGGTATGTGTGTATCTTGAAACGAGGAATGCCGAGACTGACATCCATACAGATTTCCACCAGGTGTCATAAATACAGTTCCTTCTCTCGGGTCTGTAGGAGGCGCGGCGCTTGCTGCTCATCCTGACGTAGACAAGGTCGCATTTACTGGGAGTACAATCACCGGACGTAAAATCATGGAAGCAGCGGCGAAGAGTAATCTTAAAAAGGTAAATCAAAATCAAAATCTCCTATCATTAGTCGTTAACGAAGTTGTACAGGTCTCCCTTGAATTAGGTGGTAAATCTCCTCAGCTCGTCTTTGAGTCGGCCGATCTAGAACAAGGTATGTGAGGCGTAAGCTGGAAGCGGCATTAATTCTCACTCAGGCAGCCGCTTGCTGGGCTGCTCTCGGAATTTGTTACAACACGGGGCAAGACTGTACTGCTGGATCTAGAGTCTATGTCCAAGACAGTGTGTATGACAAGTTCATAGCGATCCTCTTGGAAAAGGTAAAGAGTACCAAGTTTGGAGATGGTTTCGATGATAAGTTTGCCGGGGGCCCAGTAGTAAGTGTCCTGCTTTTTCTAGGCGACGTCGAAGATTTAGCAAGATTTAGGTCTCGAAAACGCAATACGACCGTGTATGGAGCTACATCGAAGCCGGAAAGGCCGAAGGAGCGAAGGTAATTATAGGCGGCGACAAACGGCCTGGTCAAGGCTATTGGGTTGACCCTACTAGTAAGCTCATGAATAGGCTTATTAAAGATCCAATTGACGTGTCCATTCTAATCAGTTTTTACTGACATTCAACCTGATATGAAAATTGTGGGTGATATTGTTTTATTCATACGATCGTAGTAATCGACGAGAATTTCTTGATTCTAGGTCAAAGAAGAAGTTCGTGGCCTCTGTCACGGATTTTACGGAAATATCGAGAATTCACGACTCTTCGTTAGATATTCGGACCGGTCCTTTCAGTAGGCCGTTTCAGTACCGAAGAGCAGGCGATAACTCTTGCCAACGCCACATCCTACGGCTTGGGCGCCGGTCTCCATTCTAGTATGTTGTTTATCTCTACCCCGGAGGCCATAGTAAATCGAATTTCCTCTTAGACGATGCTAACCAGTGCATGAGGGTTTCTTCTGCTCTGGAGGCCGGAACGGTATGCGCTCCTTCCCCTCCTGCGATCCAGGCATTCATCGTTTTTGTGCCTATCAGGTTTGGGTTAATCAATATAACCTATTGTCAAACAATGTTCCCTTCGGTGGGAAGAAACAATCTGGCATCGGTTTGTGTTATTTCATCGTGTCCATGGGGTCTCCACTGATACGGCCGCTACAGGTCGTGAGCTTGGATCGTATGCTCTGGAGGTACGTGTTCATCAAGGGGGAGTATGATTACATCTATTGTCTGACGTTCGATCTCTTCTTGACCAGGAATACACATCTGTCAAAGCGGTGCACTGGAACTTCGGCGAGAAGCTTGAGTGGCCCCTTTGATCCAATCTCAGATCCTAGTCTGTGTTCTTGTGAAGTATCCACAAATGGCCTCTTACGCTTGTACAATTGTAAAATCTAGCAATGATCTCGATTCGCGCTGCGACGCTTTGATTTTTACCGTTCGCCATTTACACAACTTTTTTATCTTGGACTCAAAATGATACCACTGCGCACATATGTAGGAAGCACCCTTGTTCTTTGCAGTGACGTGCACTTCTAACTCAGAGAAGTCACTACTGGGCTAAAACGCGCACGGGTACCCAGCTGGAGCCTTGTCCCAGCAACATATTTTCCCCTTCAAGGAGCACTTGGTAAGTTTGAGTGGATCTGGATAGTTCCATGGAAGACTGAATACTCGGAAAGTGCACTCTCTGCCGGAGAATAGTATATTATTGAAATAGAGTCCAAGAGGGGACGAGTAGTACTGTAGTAGTAGTAGTAGTAGTCTACGGTGTAGATAAAGATAATAGAGAATAGAGAATATATATAGTTATAATGTGCATAATATGAGATTGACGAGAATGGGACAGGTAACGTAAATGAGTTCTGCCGCGAGCCGGAATCTTCAATCGTCCATTTCTATGCGGTCACTACCTGTAGGACCTCGGATTGGAGCTGCAAACACACGCCTGATTAGGGGGACAGTAGCAAGGCCTAACCAGCAGCAAACTTAAGATTACTATTCAGCGCCAGGAGGAACAAGATATTCTCACCTAGGCTGCGACGACGTCGGAGGAAGTTGAGTGTACCGGGCATCTGCAGTCGGGATCGGATATCTAGGAACTTGCTGCCAGTGCTGCTGTTCCGCCATGCCGGAGGGGGTATTAGACCGTTGATTATATGTGGTGTGAGGATTCGACGACGACATAGAAGGTTGTAGGCTACTTGAGTTATAATAATTTGTTGGAGTGAGACGATTATAGGTGAACGAAGGTACACTCTGAACAGGAGGGGGGGAGAGCGGAATGTAAGGAGTATAGTCATATTGGAGATATGTCTCATCGCCGGCAGGGGTAGAGGGGGCATAGAATCTAGGTCCATACTGCGAGCGAGCTTCCGCGTCGCGATAGTTTTGTAGTGGCCGGTGAGCAAACCTATGGTCCGTTGGGTATCTAGCGCCAGGGTCGAAATCGACTTGTGTGGGCGAGGGTGACGGTAAAAGGGTTTCTTCATCGGCCACGGTCATGTATTCGCAAGGGAGGTTTTTCCTAGCACAGCGCTGGCAGGGTCCTTCGGGAGGATTCATATCCGTGACGCACTTGCACCGCGCGACATCAATAAGGAAAGTTCTCTGATAGATTCCTACACTCACTTTGATTTTGCGCTTCCGACAAAGGCGACACGCAATTGGGGCGCGTTTCCGCTTCAGGCGAGGGAGAGCTGAAGGGCCTTGAGCTGACATTGGAATGGATTGAAGATGTAACACATCGTACCAATATATATATGATCCTTTCAAAGGGTGGGAAACAGTTCAATCACCAAAGGCTGGGCTCAGTACCAGTTTACGGTCGAAAGACACCAGAGATCACTGTTGCGTCCACGTGGAGATGATCTAATGCGTCGTAGCAGAGTGTATGAGATTCTGGGTGGACTGATGTCTTGACTCCGTTGATTGCAGTTCGGTCAAATAGGCGCCACACAACGGCCAACGCCCCTCATCGGTCCGTAGCAGTGTCCTTCCTTACAGCCCTGAGCGCCGGAACATTAAGCTGATTATGATGTCTAATGAACAATTATCAGTACCCCAATGCTCATCGTATGGAATGCCAAAGATGGAATACCGGTAACCCAAAAGCGATTTCCATATCAACAAGTTGATCAGCGAGCAAGAAAAAGGAACATATCCAAAGAAACGTAGAGCCTCGCAAGATCCCTTCTCCCAGGTGGACAAGGACTTCAAGTCCGGATCAATGTGAATCTATGTCTTGTGCATCGTCGCCTTTCCACAACAACACGGTAATCCGACGGTGCTCTAGACGTTTTCTCGGGCCGAAGATCCATGAAACCCAGTCAATCGAGGTAATATTATCAGAAAACAAAACATGCGAGTTAACATGAATGACGCTTAAGAAGTCTAGGGGACATACGATGGAAAGAAAGAATTGACAAGTCGACATCAGAGCTATAGCTTATCTTCTTCTAGGACTGAGAGCTTACTAGACGAATCGTAGTTTACAGCGCGAGATAGTCGCGAACTTCCTCCTCTGTCAATTTCCTAAAGGTAGGTTTAGGTCTGCCTGTTTCTCCTCCGATCTTCCCTTCTTCTTGCTCCGCAGGTGTCGGCACTGTGACCACACCGATCTCAATCGTCTTCTCTGTCATCTGGCCTTCGAAGCCTTCCTTCAATGTGAGAAGCGCAGTATGGATGGCGTCCTCAAGACTGATATCGTCATTGTATCTGTAAATGGGGTCAGTGCCGCTGGAGGACAGAACGAGACCGATCACACACCGTTTCTCCAGGAATGTCTTTGCATTGATCATGTTCTTACCAATTGCACTCGCCTTCCAAGCCCAAAACGAGCCCGATGGATCCACTTGGTATAGAGTTGGTCCGCGGTTGCTGTCCCATCCGGCGACGAGCAGAGATACACCGTATGGCCGAACACCACTGGAGTAAAAATCAGCCCTACACGTGCTTCCAAGAAATGAATGAACACTCACCCCGACTGAGTAGCCTGTTGCATCACGTTCGCGATCTCCTGCGTTAGCACACGAGTTGGTGGGTATTCGCCGTAAAGTTTCCAGTACGCTTGGGCACTCTTGCGTGCTTTCGTGATGAGGACTCTAAAGTCAGGACCCATTCCGGAGTAGACAATTCCGATGTTGGGGCAAACGACGGCGACCTTATCCAGCATCGAGTCGTCAATAAGGATAGACGAAGTCTTCTTTTCAGTAGCAATGACGATTCCATTGGTGGCTAACAAGAGAAGAGTTCATACTAAGAGATACGCTGTAGGTGAGGAAAGACGTATACCTTTGATACCGAGACTTGTCGTTCCTTGGGATACTGCTGCTAAAGCATGCTCAATCTGTACCAGTTTCCCGCTTGGAGAGAAGACAGTGAGAGAGTAACTGGATAGACGTAAATTCACGTCCTATCATAAGCAAACTTATTCCTTGCCTGTATGCACCACCGTCTGCGCTGGCCATCGCTGGTGAAGGTGATTGAGATTAGTGAGAATGTGAATCGAGACGCGCGTTGCGTTACGCGTTCTGATTGGTAATATTTACCAATACCTTTAGATTAAGAAACCCTCCAAAGATAAGATCTTCCCTGGTCCATTTATGATTTGCTCATAGCAGCAAGTACATCTATCAACGGAGTTCAGAGCAAGTCTCAGATGAAAGTCTCCGTCTCAAAGCAAGTTCAGCTATGTAGACCTATGTCTTCCGGTAGTTCTTGTCTTCATTTGTTCCCTTTCTGTCTCTGCCGGCACGTAGCTATAACATTCATGATGGCGGCGATGGCCACCAACACAAAACCGATCTCAGTCACACGAATAAGAACGGTAGCACCAGCACCGTCACCGTCACCGTCACCACGTATCAATAGTACGCTACAGCATGGAGAATACTATGTGGGTGTTTCTCTTGTTGGACCTCCAGTATCCGGTCAATCTCATCATCGACGTCGTTAGCCGCCTCAATCTTGAGAGGGGAACTAATAAGCAAAGGAGGCACTATCTCAAACGAAGGAGGCCTACCGCTTTAGCTAAGTCTAGCATAGCTTTACCTGCTATGAACGCTTCTTCGTGGTTGTCCTTAATCTCCATATTGACGATATGGACAGGTCTATTGAATTCTCCTCCTCGGTTCAAGAGATCTAGTGAACGAATCAAGTCAAGGGAAGACCCGCAGAGCACGATATTCAGGCTTGCCATCACAAACTGCATCAAAGCATCGTTCTTCACAAGTGATCACAATGTCAGCTACCGATCTGCTTTCCTGCCATCTTTCCGGAGCCAGTTTGATTCTTCTGTTGCGGTCGATCATCTGTAAGACACCGTTCGCAGTATATCTTCACCGTCCAAGTCGATTCAGTAGGGATATCGAGCTCAGAACATTACAATAGCTTACAAGCGAGGGTCTTTAGCATTAAGTTCCTCGAAAATTGTGTTATAGGGCGTCCCAAAACTGTAAATGTTGGGTTTATCTATCGAAGGCCCGGGGAGTCGAACAGCAGATCCGGTCCCAGAGGAAATAACGCGAAACCCAGCATTACTAGAACGAAGAACGGGATTAGGGCGACCACAAGACCGAAGTACGGGAGAGATCTGACGCTAGAACGCTATGTCCCTCCATAGATCTGTTCTGTCCTCAGAAGATCAGATAGAAGTATCGGGATTCATTAAAAGAGGATGCATACATTGTTGCTTGCACACACTACGCAGAAAAGGGGTTTTTCTTTATAGACTTGAGGAGCTGCAACTTGATACGACGTTTCGTTCAACGGTTGCGGCGGTATGGAAGGCTGCTGAGGCATAGGCGTCTCATAGTTCATGGAAGGGACCGGTGCATAAGAGAGGGCACCATTTTCGTATGCCTGGGATGCAGGGGGAGGCTGAGAGTAAGGTTGAGGAAGTGTCGGTGTCGATGAACTTGAATTTGGTGTCGGTTGAAGGCGAGGGTCTGCACGGGCGAGACGTGGGTCACGCGCTCTTCTTGGATCCATGATATACTATGCCAGAATAAAACGCGCAATAAGTGAGCTTGCCAGTATACCAGAGCTCGCAAATAAACGAGGAAGCCTCAGAAGTATCTAGAACATTTTCAGGTCTACATTTCGACCCCATTCGCGGTATTATTTTGCAAGGGTCGATAGAGATTCCACTCTGAATCGTCATAGGCAGGATCTTGCACAGGACAGAGACTTACATTATTGCGAAGCAGCTGTAATAGTCAAGGTGTAATTGAAGGGACCCGGGTTCACAATGTAACGCTCCTGACAATTACGAACAAATAGTCGCGTCCCCACGGCCACCATCATAATGAGTCGGATGACTGCGTAAGACCAGCGAGATTTAGATGTTTAATAGGCAGTAGTGCTGATTTAATTGCTCTTTTTATCTTTGCTAGTGACAATCCGAAAGACCTCTCGTTGATTCATGACTTGATTTCTCAGGAAAAGGAGAAGTCGGCGCTCCTCGATAAGCAGATTCAAGACATGCTGCAGGATGTTCGTCGACTTCAGTTTCAGAAGACTCAACACGATAACCAGGTCAAGCAATATCAAGGCTTAATAACCCTTGCTAGACGAGTCTTCCCCGAGATCCTGGCCTCCATTTTTGAGATGTGTGTCGAGGACGGGTATACGCGTACGCCGTTAACCGCCTCACACGTCTGCTCTGAGTGGAGGAGAGCTGCACGGACGCCTTCAGTGTGGTCCCACATTTATGTGAATCTAGATAGTCGGGCTGCTCCTGAGCGGACCATGTTTTGGCTGGTGAACGCCCGGTTCACACCTCTCTACATTACCCTTGAAATCCGGAACGATACCTCGCATCTGGCCAACATCATGGACCTTCTTCTAAAATGCTCCTCGCAGTGGATTTCCCTCACAATCAATTCCATTTTCTTAGAGCAGACTAACCATGCTCTTCAGCTATGCTCTCATCACACATTCCCTCAACTTCGCGACGTACGTATCACGGTCGCCGAAGAATTTGAGAGATTCGCGGTAATACAGGACGAACAAGAGACTTCAAGACTTGTTTCCCCTCGAGACATTTTTCGCAATACTGATTCCCTGTGTGCATTCCGCATCACTCGAAATCTTCTGCCGGCCCCTGGAACGCTTCCGGCGTCCATCGCTGATCTGTCCATCAACCTCCCATGCTCTCAAGTTATGGCAACATTGTCCATAAGCAACATCATCCTGATCCTGGAAGATCTTCCTTCACTTCGGGTGCTTTTTATTGGGATGCCTCGCGGCCAAGAACGGAGGTTTGAGCGAGAGCGCGACACTACGCGGGCTGTCATCTTGCCTACGCTATCATCCCTCACACTAACAGGCTCCCCGGACCTCTTTCGGCTTCTACCACATTTGCGGGCATCATCCTTACGCTCCCTCACCCTCAGATCCACGGTGAATGGACTCGGCTCACTCCATACAAGAACAGGGGAATATCTTCGAAGGTTTATAGAGTTCGCCAACCCCGCGTTTGGAACTGTTAGACACGCATGAGATAGATCTCTCAGAGGCAGATTTCAATGCTTTCCTTCCATGTCTTCCGCTACTCAAGGAACTTCGGCTACACGAATGCGACTTCAGCGATGCTGTCCTTAGTGTTTTGGAAGATCAGACCTTAATGTGTTGTCCTCGTCTGCAAAAGATCGATCTACGCTGGTGTGGTATGTTTACCGGCGCGGCACTCGTACGACTGGTTCGCAATAGGCATGACTGTGCCACATCCAAGACCAAAGATGGGGATGAAGCGGGAGTAATGGATCCCATATCACATCTGAGCTTGATCAGTTGCGCAGGAGTCAAAGACACTGACATTTTCGCCCTCGCCGAGTTCACGGTTTGTCGTGTGACGATGAGGGACTCAGACGAGTATTGTCGTAAGTACTTCGACTGTCTGCCTGTTTGCGTCGCGTTCACTCGTGAACAGGTCCAATTGGGTGCTGCTCCAATGATATGTACCGGCGACGATTGCTAAGAGATCCGCTGCTCTATGCTATAGATCCCACCTGGAGAAAAAAAAATCATTCTCTGAAGGAAGATATATATACCCGATACGAAGTCTGACAGTAAGAAGTATAGAGGGCAGTAAATACTTAGACGTGGATCGTATGTAGGTCTCAAACTATGACAAACGGTGGTAGCAAGTGCACCATCCGCCTCAAACGAGGACTGACATTTATCTCCCACAAGAGCCAGTTGAGTCCATAGGCGAGAAATGAGCTCATTGACTAGGAAAGGACGGCCGATGTGGTACAAAAGAGAAAACTTCAGACCGGAGTGAACTCAAGCATTGAGGCCACGTGGGTCTGTCGGCATCCGGGCCGGGTTACTGACGTGTCTCCGCACCACGACTGCCTGAGGCTCAGACTGACAATGCCTGGTATAGACCGCACTCAATCCTTCCGGGAAATCCTCAAGGAAAGGGAGAAGGAGTATGGACCCCCACCCTTGAAACGTCAGAAACTATCCAAGTCTTTGCAAGAGCCAGAGCAGTCACCTCTGGGTAAAGAATATGTGAAAGAGGCATACAACGTTGTAGGTATTATGGCTTTATTAGTTACCAGCAAATATCTTACTCATTCCGCTGCAGTTGAATCATATAGACACTTTGAAACGAATGCTTTCCTCTATTCGACGACCTTACTTGGATGTCACCGCCCGAGGTGCCCCTCTGTCTCGACAATCCGCGCGGAATATTCATCTCGGCGACGCCGACATGTCGTTGACAAATATTCGTCACCTCAGCAATGAAGAGCGCGATCAGATCGACCTTCAGGCGCGAACTATTCTGTCGCGTTGTGCAGACCGAGTAAAAGAGATGGAGGCATTGGAGAAACGTAAGGTGACTTCTATATACCTAGGCTATCCCTCTTTCTGAATACTTTGCTGGTATCTGCACAGGACGTGCTGAGCTCGTCGCCAACAATGTCAGCCCCCTTGCGCGTTTCATTCCCGCCCGCCTGAGGCAAGACGATTCTACCATGGCTTCCGACTTCGTTGCTGCTCACCACGCAAGTATGACCTGGTATCTTAGCCGCCGCCTAGCAGACGTGAGCCAGAGTCAGAAAGAGATGCAAGAGGAACGTGTCAAGCGACAGCTGGAGAGAACACGTACGCTCGGTTCCAGCGCCGGGCATGAAGCCCAGAGCCTGCCCACCACCTTGACATCTAACGTTTCAACGCCTCTTCCTGAGGAAGACCCCACACCAGTGGGTAGCTGGTTGGGCGGTGCGTCCTCCAGCCTGATTGCAGCCACCATCGGCGCCTCTTCCCCGTCACAGACCTATCCTCGTCAGAACACCGGTATGCCTGTGCAGGTCGTTTCGGACGATGAGGACGAGGAAGATCTGGAACTCTCCGAGTCACAGATTCAGCAATTTGAAACCGAGAATGCCGACATGTTGCGAGCGGTGCAGGACACACTTGAGTCTGTACAACAGGCCGAGTCTCGTCTGATGGACATTAGTGCGCTGCAGATGCAGCTAGTTTCCCATCTGACCCAGCAAACGGAACTGACGGATCAATTGTACGAGGATGCCATTGCCACAACGTCGACGGTAGAAAAAAGGGAATCTGCAGCTTCGGGAGGCCAAGAGACGGTCAAAGGACAGTCGACTCTTCATCCTCGTTTTCTTGATTGGTGCTAGCCTTAGCCTGTTGTTTCTTCTTCATTATTACTAAATATAATGCTTTCATGGATGATAAATTCCAATCAATGATTACCGTATTATGTCTATTTATCCTAAACTCAGACTGTACAGTGTACACGAGGTATCGCTACAGCGGGCCCACGCCCTAGACATCGCTGCTGTTTCGAGGTTGTGAAGAGAGAGATCTCAACAGCGGAGCTTCCTCATCCACGTAATCTTCAATTGCTTCAGCAGCGAGCTCATCTACCTCCGGCGGGAAATCTTCCAACTTGCGAATATGTCGCTGAACCAGAGTGTATACGAGCCTTCGCAACGCAACGAGATGAGTGAATCTCCAAATGAGCCTCTTGCACTACTTACCAGCTGGCAACAATTCCGACCAAGATTCCGCCACCGATCAGGACACCGTTGATAATCTTTGTTTCTGTGGAATAAGAGGTGTATAGCAGACTTAAAAGTTTGCTTATGCCAAGGCTTACGAGTGTCCATCTTGCCTCGAGTGTCTCCGTCGGACAATGCGGCCATACGTGCACCTACAAAGACATGCAAGAGCATCTTGGGAAACGTGAGGAAGGTGGCAATGAAGAATTGCCACAGCGCCACCGAAGAGATTGACTATAGCATAGATGTAAGCTTCAATGGCTTCTTGCATGATCCTAGTTGGCTCACAGCGAAAAGAGCATTGGAGTATACCCACGGAGGAAATGGGCTAGCACGCAAGAGAAGAATAAGAGAAAGCCCTTTGGCGGTCTAGGATGCACTAGACATCAGTATAGGGGCCCAAGAGGGAAGCGGAGAAAACGGACGACTACAGCCTCCAGGGCTTGCCATTTGGGATTCTCTTGGGACCAGTTCCGCAGCCTTTTGGAGAAAAGGAAACGGAGGACTACGAAGACGAGCGAAGAGCCGAACAATGAAGCTGTAGAGATGATTGCGAAACCCTTCATCCCGTAGGCAAACCCACAAAGAGTCGCCAACGTTGAATGACCAACCATTGGCGGGAAACACGCGATAACTAGTGTGAGAACATGGGTACACCTCAAGAGGAACAAGAGGGCCAGAAATACCGATTACACCAGCAAGTGCCAGCCAACCTAAACGAGTGTTGGCTAACTTTGTAGCAGCATCATAACCTGCTTGAGCAATGCGTGCTGGGGAGACGATGACGACGAATACGCCTATGTCGAGTATCAGAATAGCGCCAGGACACAGGAATCTGGATTAATCAGTACCTAGTGCGACGTAAAAAGCGAGCAAACACCATATGAGGATCTGAGACAACCGAGTTTCAGAATAGTGCTGCGGACATGGATGGAGAACAACCTTTCCAAAGAGATGAAGCCTGCGATATCGATTCAAAGCAATCAGAAGATATCTTTTCAGTGTAAGGAAAGCAATTTGGGTCCGCGAATCTGCTGCAGTCATGGTGATGAAGAGAAAGTGAGGGATGATGATATCCGCCACCGGCTGTTGAAGCGCTGAGACGGCAGAACAGTCGCGTGTGACGTAATACGACAAAGTAATCTGTGACTGTACTCTCGTGACCTGTGTGACCAGAACTTCCTTCTTCCACCATGCCTCTAACACAAGCGCGGTCGATTGTGCGGTTCGGGAGGCCGCCTTCGATCAGACACCGACTGCGCTATAATCCAAGAACGCGACTCCCAAATCCTCCAACAAAAATAGTCACCCGCGAGTTCGCACCATGTCGGTTACAGGACCACTACTATGCAACTCTTCAGGAAGATATCATGTACATGACTTACACCCATGAACTTGGTCCCCGTCCTCCGCCACGAGAGATTCGACTCATGTATGACCCAGAAAACCCATATTCAAAGTACAGAGTCAACCCTCCAGTTGGCGGCTCCCAGCTCGGAAAAAACCTCCTCCTCCATCTACGCCAGAAAACGTAACGCGGCTGGAAAAGATACAGATACACACCATGTTAAAGCAGGCATTAGGAAACAGGAGCAATCTACTCGGTCCTATCATGGCCTTGCGCGCTCTCAGCGGCGAGACAGAGAAGGGCGGAGGCCAGCATGCCGTTCCAGGTGTCGAAATTGTCAAGGGAAAGAAGCAAGTAGGTGGTTGGATCAGACCCGGTATGCCAGTTGGCGTGAAGGTCGACCTCAAAGGTCAGAGCATGTACGACTTCATCGGCACCCTCGTCGAGTTTGTCCTCCCCCGTCTCCGTGAATTCAACGGAGTCGTCCTTCCTTCCCCCGCTTCCAATGTCCACACCCCTGCAGCCGTGTCTGGAGTTGTCTCCTTCGGTCTTCCCCCAGAGGCCATGGGTTTCTTCCCTCAAATAGAAGTCAACCAAGATTCGTACCCACGGATGTACGGTATGCATCTGCATTTCGTCACCAATGCTACTGGTGTCGGCGCACAGGACCGTGCGAGGGCTTTGGTATCCGGTTTCCAAATACCGTTCAGTCGAAAGTAGCCTTAGGTTTGTCCCACTCATCCTCTAGCACTTTACATTGTTGCCCATTATCTTTTATACAGAGATACTATAATTCACAATAATATTGTTAGGAAATGCAATGAGAGTTGAGAGCAGATGCTTGATGGTTAAGGATGCAGATGAAAGGAAAGGAGATAGAAAAGAAAGTCGTAGTACACAAAAATCATCGTCCCTGCCACTGAATATCCCCGAGTCTTTGTCGCGCAGGTTTCGATTTGCTCGACGATGCGCTTCGTGTGGCAGGCGAGGCTGACGCACCGAGCGTCACCGCAGAGGCTTCCGACGCTGTTCGTCTCATCCGCTTTGGTGCAATTGTAGCACGCGGTGAGCCGACAGCCTCGGACCCATTGGCCTTCACAGCAGGTTTCAACCCTGGCTTCAAGGATGGCAAGATCTCTCTGGCCAATTCCCTCACCAGCACGGCCCCATCTCCACCACCCCGACTGAGATTCTCGACAACACCCAGGAGTCCGTACTTCTCCACAAGCATGGCTCGATTTGGATGCACTTCACACACCGTCCTCACTATACGGAGAAGATTCAACCGCACGACGGCTTTCGTATCTTGTGACAGTCGGTCCACGATCCGCTTAAAGAACGCCGATGACTTGGTCATTGCAATCGTAATGGGAGTAGAAAGGCGTGTTATCTTGAGGAAGGGATCGAGGAGGTTCTCGAACGAGTTGGCTTTGGCTGACACGAAACATTCCAAAAGAGCACTGATAGCGTCGGGCTTCACGAGCTCGTCCTCTACTCGTGCCGTCTCGTCTTGCAGCCTTGAAAAGAGGAAGTAAGATTCGAACGGAAGTGATGAAAACAGACAGACTTACCAAGATAGTATGGACTCCAAAGA
>RZIO01000007.1:1467488-1514758 GCA_004338095.1 Gloeostereum incarnatum | reverse complement strand
CAAGACCTTCCGACAACTCTTCCCAGCACTTGCCAGGTCGCAGAGGATCGGGAGAGCAAACTGCTTTAGCGGCGAGCTCGTCTCGATGACCCGTTGTAAGCATGGAACGATACCGGCTTGTGCAGCTTCCTCCTGCCGAGATTTGTTCAAGCGGCAGAGATTGTAACACGTCTGGAAAATATGATTTGACATTTCCTGTAGAAAAAAATTAGATCAGAACAAGTGGGTGGTAGAATATAGATCATTTTTACTGTGCTATGAGGACCAGTTGACTGTTCGTCCAGAATGCGAACCAAGATCTCGATAGCATTGGCATTCTGGAGAACGTCGAGCAACGTCGAGTTCATGGAAAGATGTTTGACGGCCTTCAGCATCTGCACAAGGCATTCTGGTTCCAGAAGTTCGCAGGCTCGTAGAAGTCCTAGACAGGAGACCGTTCAAAATAGAGCGTGGACGAAGGGAAAGAAATCACATACTCCGAACGACCTTTCTGGTCCCGAGAGCATTTCGAACATGGATGTCCGACTGTGATACCTGCGAAAAGACCAAAAGAATTTGGATGATCTTCATCTTTGTCTCCGTTGTTGAGGGTCCACGGCTCGCCATGACATTCAGCAAAGCAGCTGAAAGAGGGTCGAGTAACCCTTCACGAATGAACATGCGACAAAAATCGTTCTTCGTCGTCGGACTTTGCAGTTCAAATACGTTGCCAATGCCGTTAAGAGCATGAACGACTAGCTCTGTCTGTTCACTGTAGTCTTCGTCAAGGAGATCGACCAAAACCTTCAGGCCACGACATCTAGATAAAATGTTAAGCTAAGCAATGACCAGAACGGTAGATGGATACATACGAGATAAACATCTGAAGAGTAAGAACAGATGTGTGGCACAGGAGCCGGATGAAATTCGACGCTTGTAATCGACAGTCGGAGGAATATTTCTTCGAGGTAAAGCCTGTCAGTGTACTTCCAGGTGAGCCTCGTACATTGGATAAAGACTACACCAAGAAACAGCTCACCCATCATGACAGGGATGCCTCTGAAAAGACGAAATTAGTGTACTGACAAGAAAATACAGCTGACAACGAACCCGATGAGACAAAAACTCTCCAAAAAGCCTATGTCGGTAGTGACCAGCTGTGAACACCTGTCAGCGGACACACGCCTACGAGATGACCGAATATGTACCAAATTGACGATCTGCAACAACTTCATGATTACATCCCGCGAACATTTGCCTTCCAACACCTCCAAAATCGCCAACATGCCATGTGAAGACACGAGCTGTCCCTGCATCTCAGGCGTATCCGCCATGATAGTGAGCTACACGAAACGTTGTTAATGCCGACCGATGTAAACCTGGTGGCATGCTTACAAGCTGGTCGCAAGCATCCCTAAGCTGAAAGTCTGGCGCTGAAGGGGTCAGCTCGTCTATTAACGAATTGACTGTATTGCATAGCCTAGCGTATTTATCTCGCTGAAGATTCGCCTCTAAGTCGTCCTCGTCAAAGCCCTCATCGATCTGTGAGGATCGTCAGTATCGTATGGTATCGAGGTCGCGAGACAACATGACTGCACACCTCCGCAAACGGATCTTCCTCATCCGAATGATCGTCGCGCAACTGCGATATGGGTTAGTATTGAATGTTTAACACGTTGAATAGAAGCCATACCCATGACTTATTGGACAGTCTTGTATTAAGCTGCAGAGCTTCCTGCCCTGACGCTACTCCAACGATCAGATCACATCTAGATCATTCCCAAGACACGTACCAGTCCCGTTGGGCTTGCCGAAGACATCTTCATAATCTTCTTCATCGTCTTCAGTATACTTACCGAACTCGGTCGCGCTTTGTATTCTCCTCGCCTCCGCCCGCCCCATAGAACCTCCCATCCCTATAAACGAAGCGGATCTCGAATGAAATGACGCAGATGGAGGACCGTTAGGAGTCAGTGACCCGGGCAGCCGGATAGGCGAGAGCGAGGGCCGTTCCTTGTGTCGCAGACCTGGTACATCGGGAAGAGGAGCTGTCTTCGGACCCGGAGAGACTTTGCCGTCTCCGTTCGTCAAGCCTAGCGTCTTGATGTCATCCGGATGGAAAATCCCCTTGCGGAAGGAATTCTTCATCTGCAAGAGATGATTAGAAGAGTAATAAAAGGGGTAGTAAATTTACTAGCTTTGAAATTTGCTAACTTGAACTCAAGCTCATCTTCCTCTACCGCTAGGTCTGAGTAATCTTCCACTATAGGTTTCATTCCTTCCGACGGCGCCTTGGCTAGTGGTACTGCGTTCGTTGCTGGGCTGCGATTTGGTTTGATCGTTCGAGCGTTCTCCTCTCCTTCACTCTCCTTCTCCTCGGCAGCAGTCTTGTCCAAAGCTATTAGGAGATTTTAATGTGATGAACCAGTTCATTAAAGAACATTACTCGCCTTGCAGCTTAGTAAACGATATGCCCTCTTCGAAATCATCATCCCAGTTATCGGTTTGCTCTTCTGGAGGCTGCAGCACAAACGACATAGGTTGAATCTTTTCAGCAAGGTTTGAAGAGCTAGGCGCAGAACTGATCTTCCATGGCTGTTTCAACAGACCATTTGAGGAGGAGGAAGGTAATATTGATCCTGCAGATGTGCTAGGCGGAATCAAGAGCCTAGACGACGATGACTGTGCAATACGTGGTGTAGGTGAAGGAGGTCCCGACGTTCGCACCGCCGCTGTCCGACCAGGATGTTTAGAGGGTCTTGAGGGAGCTGATCAAAGCGTGAGAACATGCCAAAAGTAGCTCAGGAAAGGCGCGACATACACTTCAGGGCTTCGTTCCATTCCTGCACCTTAAGAACAGCCTCGTCATAATTGTAGTTACTCAATGGTCTTCTTCCCCCACTCTCTTCCTTCTTCTCCTCGGCGGTCCCCATCTGCTTCCGCGTGGATATCATCCAAGGATGCCGCAAGAGCTTCTTGGCCGATATTCGTAGATTACAGTCTTTCTGGAAGCAGTGGTAGAGAAAATCTTTCACAATCGGGGAGGCACCTTCTGGGATTGGTGGGCAATCGTCCTGAACGATCCGGAAGAGGGCAGGCATTGGTGCAAGGTTGTAGTAGGGTGGGTCTCCTTCCAGCAACTCGATAACGAGACATCCAACGCTCCATATATCAGACGCGGTCGTCGCGCCTGACTGCTCGATCACCTCCGGAGCCACTGTAAATGGCCAGATTAACACGCATTGCTAATTTGAACTTCGAGGAAACGCACTCCAATAAGGACTGCCAACCACCGCATCATTGCTCACTGCACCAGTTGTCGTGCTGCTAGCCACTCCGAAGTCGGCAAGCTTAACGGAGCCATCCTTGTTCGTGAGAATATTAGCACCCTTGATATCACGGTGGATGACGCCCTGGTCGTGTAGATAGACAAGCCCTTCGAGAACTTGGGAGATGTAGACCGCGACAAGATTCTCTGGGAACTTGCCAAAACGCTTGGAGATCGCATGAAGGGAGCCATTCTCGCAGAACCTGAAAGGGCGAGTTCAGAATGATCGCGCGCAAATGGAGGTGGACATACTCAAGGATGATGTAGAGATATTCGCGCGTCTTGACAAACCCCTTGTACTTGACAATATTTGGGTGCTAATCGGATGATGCGATTGAGTGGTAAATAGTGAGTGGGTGAGTGGAGCGCATACGTTCAGATTCTTCAAGAGGTCGATCTCGGACTAGAAGCATATCTGAGCAGAGGATAATTAACAACATGGAAGAAAGACTTGCCATTATCTCTCCAAGCTCGCTCTTGGGTATATTGGATAGTTGAATTTCCTTTACGGCAACGGTTTCTCCTGTCGCCCAGTTTAGAGCGCCTAAGGGTCCGAAGTCACTGACGAGCGGAAATAGCAGCTTAAGGAGAAAACGAACGATAGACTTGGCCAAATGCACCCTTTCCAAGTGAATCTCCGAGTTGCTGCGAACATTTGAACATTTGAAGAAGAGTGGATTAGCGGGCAGTGTACTGACATAGTCATTAAGAGCCTTTGAGCTAACGCTTGGGCGTGAGGCGTGTCGTGAGGAAGATGACATGATGGAAGTAAAGAAAGAAAGAGAGAATGACCAGACAGAAAAAGAAATAAAGAGTGAAACGCGGTGGACAAGCTGTTTGTCGCGTCCAGCACTGACAGTGGATGGGCAAACTTCGTCACGCCGATCACGTCACGCTGCAACTGTTCACATTCTAAATATGCAGCGCTTATGTGGCGCATATTCTGCATGCGCGGCCTACTTTCAGAACTAACATTATATCTCTATCTATTCTACAAACGATAACTTTTGTTGGCCAGAAATTTGTATCACGCTGTGAAATTTGAAATTTGACCTGCGGCTGTTGTTCTTCACGACCGTCGCTGCCGTAAACTGTCTCTCTATTTTCCCCATAACATAGCGCTATAAGTACCGTCACTAGTCTAGCTAAAGATCCGTTTTGATATCGATTCTATGCGCGTTGAGTGCTGAATGCTGAACGTTTGAGTAGCGGCCGGAAGTTGCCCACCGGAAATCCCGGAAACGCATCAGCTTGCGTTCTCCTTTCATCTCAGGCTCAGAAATGGAAAAATACAGTGCATATCGAGCGAGTTACAAGCTCCACTCACTGAGGACAGACATACTAACTTGGGAACTTCCAGGATGCTGGAACAGGAATACAGGTTCACACATTTCTCCAGAATTATACACCTTGCCAACTCACAATATTCAGCCTTTCCTCACGCCCGTTTCTCCGCCAAACTCCAGCGCTGATTTAGCCGTGAAGCTTCTCCTTCCAATCAAATTGATCCTTGGAATAGTTCGTGCAACCGTAGTGCTTTTGCTCTTGCTGTTGTATATCCTCTTCGTGCCGGGTCTTTGCACACTTCTCGTGAGCGCAGCCACTCCATTGCCACGATGCCCGTCTCATGATATAACCAGACACCTATTCCACCTCTGCGACGTCTCTTCACGCGTCTTCTCACCTCAATATTGGCAAGATTCGCTTTGCTTGTCTTAGGACTTGTTTGGATTCCGGTCGAAACCGTCACAAGGAAACGAGGGTGAGGCCCAACTACTGCTAAATGTGTCGACCTCTTTAACGAGTATCCCAAGGCGAACAAATAAAAGCCCAGAATCATGGAGCCCAAAAGCAGGAGATATCATCGTGTCCAATTTTGTCTCGTGGATTGAGCTTCTATGGCTTGCGTTCCGGTATACCGTCCCGAATTCACGTTCCACCCAACCACATCTCAAACACCTGTGTGCACAGCTTCAATCCAATCTTCGTCGTTCCGGCCCCAGAGTCAAGCGCCAAATCCATATCCACGCCACCTACCTCGTCTCCTATCACTCATACACCTGGTCGACGAACAGGCACAGGTTCCGCCAACATATCTTCACCTAGCAGGTCCCCGACAACTCGCATCCCTATCGTGGGCTTCCATGAGGTTTCCTTGCTTTCTGCTATACGTCTGACTGCACTCGTCCCACCTCACTCATTCTCCTCGGAAGCCAAGCCACTAGAAGAAATACGCAAAAAGGCCGACCGACCTGTCGTGGTGTTCCCCGAGTGCACTACGAGTAACGGACGTGCTCTTCTCCGCTTCGCTGATGTGTTCCAGGGATATAGCGTGCCCGTGAATGGATTCAGTCTTTTTGTCATGTGTGTCAGGTGCGTGCTTATTTCATCTCTCTTCCGCAGGTCTCACACCGAGGTCTTTGCTTAGATACGATCCTCCAACGACGTTTTCTCCCACTCTGTCACATTCCATTCCCTCCACATTCTTGAACCCTCTGTCGCACCTCTTTACACTCATGTCCTCGTTCTCAGTACCGGCCGTATCGATCCGTCTGTTGGCACCTTCTGAATCACCCAGCTCGCCCCTCTTCCTCGTCAGCGAATTTCTTTCCGAGGGCACTAGTTTAACAGATGTCTCCGCGGCGTTGATAGCTCAGATAGGCAAGATGAAAAGGACTGGCATGGGGTGGGAGGATAAAGCCGCGTTTTTGGACTTTTATCGTGGCAAGAAAAGATCTTCATGACTGATGTTATGCTACTACTACACATACAGATTTTTGGAGCCTTCTATCTTTACAGTGGTGTGATACGATGATGACAGTGATGTTGCAGAAATACTGTTGGAAAAGTTGTACATGGTGCCAAGCGGGGGAAAAAAGGTGGAGAACGTCCTGAATTATGGAGTCGCTCTGGACCAGCGAAAGAAACAGGGAGGGTCTCCAAACAACTAGGGCGTTCGCCATTGAAGCAAGTCCAGATCAGTTACCGTACCTGGGATAACCATCGTCATATTCCTTTTCACCTGGAAAGCGAGACAACTGGCGTCTTCCGTAATCAGAGCTACGGCCGGAACGCGCATGCTCGGGACGATATGGATCGGAGGTCTGGTAGCGGGGAGGGGGAGAGCAACGTGAGCTATAGTGGGCCGGGGAAGGTGGAATGGCGTGGCCAGAAGACGAATAACAAGGGATGTAGCGTTGCCCGAAGAGTGAAGGAAGTAGTGGGAAAGCAGGAGGAGAGTGCGCTGGCATGAAGGAAGGGGAGTGTGCCCGCGGTCCGCGACCATTACTCCGAGATAAAACTGGCGAATACGTTCGAGAAGCCCGGGGTGGAGGCGAATATACTCGAGAGGGCCCGGGAGAATGTACCCGCAGACGATGTTCTGGTGCAGACATCGTTGATGGGGGTGCGTTCCTTGGGGGACTATAATGAGAACCAATAAAAAGGGCCGGCGAAGTCGGACGATAATATGGCTCTGGATAACGAGTCGCCCGGTGTCGATCGCGAAGTGGAGATCGTGACCTCGACCTGCGTCTGCGGCTCTCAGTGTCACGCCCTCCTCCCCAAGTGCAGAAGGCTCTAATGACCTTCCCTCCAAGTTCCCTTCTGTCAAGCTTCCTGGCCGCGTCCTGAGCAATCTGTTCAGATTTGTACTCAATGAACCTAGGGAATTTGTCAGAACTCCTTAGAGATGAAGCGAGATATCATCCATGTACCCTTCCCTCGTGATTCCGACGTCCTGTCCCTTCGGGATATCACAATAGACAATAAACGGACTGGCGAGACGTCCAAAATCCTTCAATTCCTGAAGCATCGCACCACATCAATATCAAGAGTTGGAGAGAAAAAAGGAAGGTGGAATGACCTGCCAACAAACATGCTTTGGGATGTCGGTGACCTTGACAGGGAACGTCATCGGTCGATACGGTCTGCTAGAAGAGACGCGATCAGAGTACGGTCTTTCTTACAATAGCCAACATGCATTGGATGAGAGGCATCTGACTTGGGTTCAGGAGATTCAGCTTTAGACGAAACAAGAAGTTTGTTTTCTTTTTCCTCAATCTTCACGTTCACGTCGACAGAAGAAGACCTAGTTAGGTGCATCTCCTTGCGTAGAGGATGAGCCAATTCGATGGTGATACCTGCTAGATGGTGAGCGAAAGGTAGAGGATACGTTTTAAAGTGACCTACGTTGCCCTAAGAAAGGCTGCCCTCGGAATGTTTCGAGCACATCTCGCGCGTCCTGTATACACATTGAAGAAGATCACTCGTGCAAGGCTTCGATATCTTCACCTTTTCTAGCTCAAATTGAACAAACGCGTAGCCTAGATAGATCAGCGATTGGCAAAAGATCTGCAGGAAACAGATGAAGTTGTGGGGCGTACTGCGACTCTTGGGTGTACTACGCAAGAGCTTGACTTCGACGATATTTCCGTAGCTTGAAAGGTGCTACCGTGGCAAGATATTTTAAACATGAAACGCAGCAGGCTCGTTGATAGACACTCACATCGCGGATGTCTTTCTCGCTGATAAAACTGGGAAGAGCTGCGACAACGATTAGAAAGTTATGCAGACATCTGGGAAGAATGTTGACCTCGAAGATACAATCTCTTGCCTAAAGACGACATCGCGAGACGGTGACGATGGTTGAGGTATGAGGCGAGAAAAGGTGCCAAGCTCACATAAGCGCGAGTCGTCGTCTATAATTGAAAAAAAGAAGCAGGGCAGTTTAAATGCGCCACGCGAGGGAGTCCGCGGACTTTATGGTGGCTATCATTTTAAAGTTTGCATTCCATTTCTGATTCAAACCCATGGTACAGAGGGAGAAGCAAATGCATGAATGGGCCGAGCGTACTAAAGAAGCCAGATCATAGTAGGTCAACGTTCAAAGTCAACGCTCAAAGGAAAGTGATGTCCCAGTGATTTCCCTCGTCCTTTCCGCCACATGAGCATGAAAAATCGTGCGCGAACGAAAATCACCCACTGCATAGAGATCTCCGCTTAGGGCCTGCCATTGCGGAAAACCGTCGCCTCTATCCTCGATCTGAGTGAAAGTGCTGAGGATGTAATCATCTAATCTGTTGCTGTGGCGTAAGTCTAACTTGAAGCCCTGAAACACCGCATAAGCGAGGAATCGAAAGAGGGATACTAGGGACGTACGTTAGCATGAGAGCGCGTTCCGCGGGCATGACCAGTCTCCGTCCCCCCAGTGACGGTGATCGAAGGAAGACCTGCAGCCTGCTGGAGAGCAAGGACACCTTGAACGGTCCCTGAAAGGATACCGTCATAAGACGTGCACGATCGGATGGTTCTACGTTTGGATTAGATGAAGATATCCAGAGAGAGGCATTCGAGAGTAATACTTGTCAGTACATCCTCCTGTGGATGACGCGATGATTCCAGCAGGAACGAGTTTGACTTCGGCTTCCTCCTGAGTGAGAGGAGTACCGCTGCGGGAAATGATCGGGGAAGAATTAACGAGAGAGGAGAGAGAAAGGAGGGCCTGCCGACAATGCATGAGGTTCGTACATAAATCAACAGAGAGGGAGATACAAGGAGCTTCAAGTGCATGACGAAAAAAAAATTGGGAAAGAGTGAATTAAAGAAGAAGAAGAAGGACCAAGCCTGTTTGAGGAAGACGAATTCAGCATGGGCCCGTTAAATACTCTTGAGACGAAGAACATGGATATGTCGAAAGTCGCGATGTATCAGATATCTGCCATGTCGAAGGAAGCTTGAAGAAGATAGCATGCAGATGGAGTATGTCTGTTACATGCCAGAAGACAGATGGGATCCGGGGGGGCCGTGGACACCAGAAAGGCTGAAGCTGAGAGTTAATTATTAATCTAGATCTGTCGGCGAATGCAGGTGTGGATCGTGGAGCGTGTCTTGGATGGATAGGGAGAAAAGTCCTAGGAGAACGCGAGAGGACGGAGGCGGTGAAAATCGGAACATAAAAGGGAGCATATTTTTTGGGGAGTTATTATCTCCTCGCTCGTCATAAGATCCAGCTGGCAAGACGATAAGATTAGCAAATAACTCCACAATCATCAGCAATTGTTCATGAGCCCAGACGATAGAGATCTCCTTCCACTCTTACCATCACTTGCTACAAATCTGACGACCACAAAGCCATCTATCGTTTCATTCCCTCTGCAGTTTCCAACATGTTAAAACTCTGGCCGACAGATCCCCAGTTGACGCCTCGGCCACAGAATCAGGACAGGAATCCATTCGATAATTTCCCCTCACCAACGGCCAGCACAACCCATTCTAGGACAGCTTCTGCATCTCACCATCCGTTATTGACGCCGACCAGGCTCGGACCACCACCAGGATCACCGTTTGGGCCACCTTCATTGCTTGGCTCATCGAATGTTCAAATGTCAGGGCCATCAATATCCTCGGCAGGCGCCGAACTAACACCTCTCGCCTCGCCCACCGCCGCAACCGCTTCAGCTACGACCCAGCTTTCTCTTCATGCCCCTGTTTTCACTCAACCGCCAACAACAATGTCCCTCTCTCTACCACCGACAAAAGTAAACACCAAATCCCATTCACCTCCTCCAACCTCTTCTTCCCAGGGTCAAATCCATGTAAAACTCATCCAAGCACGAGGACTGAACGTTGCCTCTTCTCGTGCACGTCCATACGTCGTCGTTCAGTTCGAGCAAAACGAATTCGTCTCTAGGGATCCAACTACAGATGGTGAAAGGGAGGTCAAAGGCGTCCCAAGGCCAGCCATCGGAAGCAGGCAGAGCTCTTCCCAGGCTGTCCCTACTATCGCAACCGTCGAGAAGACTGCTGCCATGAGCGCTCTAGGCGCAATCGATGAGAAGGATCAAGCCAAGAGGAGGAGAAATGGCAGTGGTGGAAGCAATGGCAGCACAGGCAGCACTACTAGCTCCACCAATGGCCTTACCAATGGTCTTTTTGGTCGTCTAGCTCAGAACCCTGTCTGGAAGCATGAGGTCTCATTGTAAGGTTTTTCTCTTTGCCCCAGGATCATATCTTCTCATACTCTTTCGTAGTGATACAACATCGATGACTACTACCTCTCCCTCTCCTCCCTTGACCTTCAACGTGTACGACCGATCGGTGGAAGATGACGCCGAAGATAATGCCGGAACTTCGGGAGAAGGCTTTTTGGGCACCGTTCAAGTCAGGGTGGGCCTAGTCGACGGTGTTGTGGTCGACAAGTGGTACAAGTAAATTCCATCTAGTTTTTCCACGGTTTCAAAGTCTCATGCCTTTTAGACTTTTACCCTTCGAGACCGAAATCGTTACCGGAGAGATTCGATTGCAGATTAGTTTCGAGGCTACCAAGGTTTGTATTGATGTGTGTCATGGAAGCTTCCCCCTCACACTTTGAACAGACGAAGCGTTCATTAACTCCTCATGACTTCGAATTCCTCAAGCTTATCGGTCGAGGTACCTTCGGCCGTGTCTTCCAAGTGCGGAAACACGACACGAAGCGAATCTACGCAATGAAGGTTCTTTCCAAGAAGGAGATTGTGGCAAGGAAGGAGGTCGCTCACACCATCGGCGAGCGCAAGATCCTTCAACGGTCCCTCGAATGTCCCTTCCTCGTCGGCCTCAAATTCTCTTTCCAGACCGAAAGAGACTTATACCTTGTGACGGATTTCAAGAGCGGCGGAGAGCTGTTCTGGCATCTGCAGAGGGAAACACGATTCTCGGAGGAACGGGCACGATTTTATGTCGCCGAACTGGTGCTCGCTCTCGAGCACTTGCACAAGTACGACATTGTATATCGTGACCTCAAACCCGAGAACATCCTCCTCGATGCAACAGGTCACATTGCTCTATGCGACTTTGGCCTATCAAAGGCCGATCTCCCCTCCAATGAGCTCACGACAACATTCTGCGGGACGACAGAGTACCTGGCGCCCGAGATTCTCCTTGATGAGCACGGGTACTCCAAGATTGTTGACTTTTGGAGTCTAGGAGTATTGCTGTTTGAGATGTGCTGCGGATGGAGTCCTTTCTATGCAGAGGAGACGCAGCAGATGTATAAAAATATCTGCTTCGGGAAGATCCGCTTCCCGAAGGGCGTAATCTGCGAAGAGGGGAAGATGTTTGTTAAGGGAGTGAGTATTCTCCGGCTGGATCTTTTCCGTTTTAATACTGACGATGCCTTGCCAGTTGCTCAACCGCAACCCGAAACACAGACTCGGTGCGACACGCGATGCCGCTGAGCTGAAGGAACATCCGTTCTTCAAGTCGATAGACTGGACGGCGTTATCTAAGAAACAGGTCACGCCGCCATTCAAGCCCAACGTCGAATCGGACGAGAGCACTTCCAACTTTGACCCCGAGTTCACAGAAGCGGATATTGGTGACCTTGTCGATCTGGACCTTCACGACAAAGATGGCAAAGTGTTGTTAGACGAAGCGGATCCATCGGAAGATTGGGTCAGCGAGACCGTCGTTGGAGGTGGTATTCTGGCCGGTTCCCAACACACACCCAACGGACCGCTAGGTAGTGATAAGAGAAAGGGAAGTACGAGTTCACGCAAGAGCACAGGCAGTACTCATGGGGGAGGGAAAAGAGAGGGCATTAAGATCAATGGTGCCAAGTCAGGGAAGAAAGGAGGAAAGAGTGGAAATGACGGAGGCGTCTCTGAGAGCCTCCTCTCCCACAGCGTTCAGGAGAATTTCAGAGGGTTCACGTTCAGCGGTGGGGAGAGTGTAAGTGTTGGAGTACTGAGTGGCCGTGCGGCGAAGGAGAGGGAGAATGGCGCAGGTGCCAGCGGAGGGGAGAGTGGCGAAGAAGACGACTTTGAAGATTTCGGCAAGAGTGCAGGGAGGTATGCCAGTGCAAGACGGAAGGGCCTGGGCTTTACTGAGCTCGGATGAGAACGTTATCTTACCATTTTTCCTTCGCGACCATGGACAGACCTTCTGAGGCGCGTATTGTATGCTTTGCTTTGCTTTTTTCATCCATTGGAACCTGCCTTCATCAATCACATATTTTCTCTCCATTACGAATACAACTATAATTACCCTGTAGATACAATGTATTTTTCTGTATAAACGCATTCGAAATTCCAAGCTCTGAGGCGAAGTGGCTGTGTAATATTTACTTTCACTCTCCTGCAATGTGGCCGTGGCCTTCGTCTTCCCATGCTTCTGTACACGATGCCGTAGAAAATACACCGATTGTACCAGCTATTGCCTCTCCATCTCCCCCAATACCTACTCAACCACCGCCATGGGTCATCGGCCTCCCCACACGCACCATCGTCGTCCCAATTGCAACAACCGCGTTTGGGATCGTTATGGGCATGTCTCGTGGTGGAAGGAAAGAATCCCTCCGCTTCTTGGCAGAAAACGCACACAGACCACCGCGAACCAAGGCCGTACGCTTCTTTTTCCGATGTTATTCAATTACGCCACAATTGCAACGACGTGTTCTAGGGATGGTACTTCTACTGGAAGACGAAGAACTACAGAATCATGTGGGGAGCTCTGAAAGGTGGGGCTCGGGAAGGAACGCGTCTTGGATGTATTGGTGCGACATGGGCGGGAATTGATCTAGGATTAGGATGGTTAGGGAGGAAGAACGACAGGCAGATGTGGTATTTTGATGAGGTAAAAGAGATTGGCGCTGGATTAGGGACTGCTGGGGTAGTGAGCGGTGTTTGTGAGTTCCGAAAATACTCTTATATATCCGTGCGCTTCACGTTTGTGTTGCAGACCGACTACCGTGGAAAACGGCGAGGCAAGCTCTCTGGTTGGGACTCATCGTCGGGAGCATGATGAAGGGCATGAATATGATGCGAGGGATGGTGGAGAAAGCTGAGAATTCGACTAAGGAGCAAACACAGCACCCATGAAGCCGTCAGATCCACGTAAAGGTATGCTCTCAAACACTCCTATGAATAAATTGCAGACTTCGAAAATCCTACATAAGTCCCGTAGAAAACGGTGCCTTCTGTGATCAACTCTTTTCACAGAGACAGAGGATTATTTACATAGCACTGGGCGGGAAGTAGCAGAACAAAGTTCCTCCACTCTCCTCGATGGTCAGATGTAAGATAGGCTTCGACACCACATTCGTTTGCAGATCAGAATGCCCCCTTGACTCTGGAGACAGCCCACGGACTTCCGGCTTCGTAGAAGTCCATTGGATACACCCCTGCCTTTTCGCCACTCTCTTGTGGAGCCCATTCAATAGACGCCCCTCCAATGGCAACTTTACACTCATAAGGGCTCAACAACGGACGCTCAAACGCGTAGCCCCAGTCGATAGATAGACGAGGGCAGGATGTCTGTACAAAAGCGGATATGTGTGGCGAGAAAAGAGATAGCTTCGCGGGTGATAGCTCAGAGAGAAGGATTGGGATGTAGGGGACCGAGGGCGTGAGGAGAGATGTGAGAGCCTTTCATCAGAAATAAGCGGACATTTTTGAAAGAATAACTCGCGAAAACAGGTGAGCATACCTGTAGCTGTTTGAAATTTCCTTGTCTGCCTAACGTCCCTAAAATCATTCCCCATAATGGTGGTTCTGCTGTAGTCCCGTCAGGAGTGATGCTCAGACTTTTCCGCGCAGTCTGCACGGCGTCGTATCTAACGCCCTGCATTTCTCGATGGTCATAGCGCTCCCTGGTGAGTTTTTTAGAGTATGGATCATAGCGAAAGGCAGGCACAGTGGGATTGGCTATCATTATAGATTCAAGGTGGAAGCGTCCATCACCGAGGTAACTGCCCCAGTGTCAATGGCCGTATAGACAGAGAAAGGCGACATACATACACGAGAGCATCAATATCATCTTCGAGCTTTGGAGCAGTGCATCCTAATAGTTCACCAGGCGAAAGAGGTTTCGATCGAGGGACGACGGTATCGTATTTTCCTGACCAAACTTTGGGACGTCCTTCCGAAAAATCTGTATACTCGGTGGATAAGTCCTCCCTCAAACTTTGAAGTGCAGCCACGAATTGGATGGTGGAGACCAGGGCCAGTTTGGTCCGTGGCTCTGATTCAGATGGTACGAGAGTCAACTCTTGCTGTTCGTCCTGGTGATCGGACTGAGATTCGGGCGAAGAGGAAGGAGCGCCTTCGATGCGAAGGTGCCTAAATCTAGAAGGGCCTGGGATTGCCTCTCCTGCGGGGATCTTGCGATCTTCCTCCTCTGCATCCAGGAGAGCTTCATGAAACAGTCGACGAGAGTTGGGAAAATTGAGGCGGACAGTTTGGGAGAGATGGAAGGAGTCTATTCCGATTTCAACAAATACGTAGAGAGTCTTTATTTTTGTCTGATCCATAGGAACTTGGGGGGTGGCAGGTTAGCATGTCTCGAGGATGGTACGACCGGGAGGACACACCGAGACAACTGTGTCCGTAGTGCACGAGCATGTCGCATCCGAGGGCGACCGCAGTGTAGTCATCTATACAGCACGCTCCATAAGTCACGTCGCCCATGATGGTTGTTAATGCGGGGGTGAATCTGAGTGAGGAATTAGCTTGCTCCTGAAAGCAAATCGTCCACCGTACCGCTCGATAATATCTGCTATGGTGCATGCAAACATCTGAAGACCTTCTGGCATCTGGAGAGCAACCATTGTGACGTTGTTCTTCCTAACATGGTGGATGGTCTTGTGGATCTCAAAGGAATAATTGGATGGAAGCGCTTTGACGGCGTTATTCAGCTCCTCGTCGTTCAGGATTTCTGGTGGAATTTGATTGGAGACAAGATGGAAAACTCCAGGCTTCGATGGGGTCGCTGATTTTGTGCCTACGAAACGTCTCCGTGGCTTGCTCGCGTTTGGTTTTTTCTTTGGCTCGTCGGACATAGGGGGCGGGAAGAATGATCGGGAAGACCACGTGCGCGCGACATCATACATATCGTCTCACTTCTTTCCCAACGCGTCGCCTAAGGCTTGCTTGCTACCACCACCACCATCTCAGCGCTTCAGCCATGGCGTCCCCTATGGGTCAACCTGGCACTTGCGCCATGAGAGACACTTGCGGGAAGAAGAGTTTCTTTGGCAAGGACCTTCCCTGTCCTTATTCTGGTCCTGCAGTCGAGGTTAGTGTCTATATACACATCTTTCGTGATACTCAACTCACATCTAGTAGCCTCCGAATCATAGAGTTCGAAAACTTTTGGTAGACGTCTGCGGACCAGAATTCGCTGAAGGGCCGACTTGCTGTACTACAGATCAAGTCGAGACCCTTCAAGAGAACTTCCAGCAGGTCGACCCTATCATCTCCGCCTGTCCAGCATGTCGGAACAACTTTCGCTCTTTCTTCTGCAGATTCACTTGCTCCCCCGATCAAGGCTCCTTTGTCAACATAACCTCCTCTCAGGTCACTACCTCAGGGAAGACTGCCGTTGCGTCCGTCGACTTCTTCGTATCGAAGCAGTATGGCCAGGACTTCTTCAATAGCTGCAAGGATGTTCAGATGGGAGCTGCAAACACTTATGCAATGGATCTCATTGGTGGAGGTGCAAAGAACTATTCCGCCTTCTTCAAGTTTCTGGGAGACGAGAAGCCTACTCTTGGCAGTCCCTTCCAAATAGACTTCCCTCTAACAGCTCCTCAGGAGTACACCCCTCTCAACTCCACAGCGAGGAAATGCTCAGATAATGATCTAGGCAGTCGCTGCAGCTGCATTGATTGTCCTGACATATGTCCCGTGCTCCCTTACGTCCCTCCACTAAGTGGCGAACCTTCATGTCACGTCGGACTCATATCTTGTCTATCTTTTGTTCTCATTCTCTCCTACTCTCTTGCTGTCGTTGGTTTCCTTGCTGGTCTCGTAATCGAGAAGACCATCAGGAAACGACGCGAAAAGGTGTACGAGAGAGTAGCTTTATCCGCAGAGACCGCGTCACTCTCACCCAGGCAAACTAGCCGTGGTCTTGTAGGGGCAGGCTCCCTTGCCCATCATGAAGAGGACTCTCTCGGAACTATCGACACCCGTGGAGGGGGGCTAGGACGTGGGGCGTCCTTGCTCGACCCCATTGAAACCGTTCAGCCACGACAGTATCCTCTCAACAATTTCCTCCGACGAGCGTTCTACAAGTTGGGATTATTCACCGCAAACCAACCATGGCTCACATTCTGTCTGGTATTTCTTGTTTACGGACTTTTGAACATTGGGTGGAAGAACTTCCAGATTGAGACAGACCCAGTTCGGCTGTGGGTCTCTCCCTCCTCGGAGAGCAAGCTCAGTAAGGAATTCTTTGACGAGAATTTCGGCCCCTTCTACCGGCCAGAGCAGATATTCGTTTCCTCCACACCCGTGATAACTCTCAATGAATCGGATGTTTCCTTGTCCACAGGCCCTGGCCCTGTCCTTTCTTGGGACCACCTCAAGTATTGGGCACAGGTGGAGAAAGACATCCGTTCTCTGCGCTCAAAGAACGGATACACTTTGAAGGACGTCTGCTTCAAACCTGCAGGTCCCCGAGGTGCATGTGTAGTTCAATCTGTGATGGCTTGGTTCGAAAACGATCTAGATGACTACGATGAAGAGACATGGGCGCCGCATCTTCGTGGATGCGCACATAGTCCTGTTGAATGCCTTCCCGATTTCCAGCAGCCTCTGGCGCCTCAGTATGTTTTAGGTGGCGTCCCCGAGGATGAAGAGGGGGATCCGCGGTATCTCGACGCTGAGGCATTGGTCGTCAGTTACGTGGTTTCTGACTCTCTCGACGCAGAAGTGCAGGGCCGAGCCATAGAATGGGAAGAAGCTCTCAGGGAGTACCTCCTTGATCTCAGCGAGCGTGCACCGCGCGAGGCTGGGCTTGACATCGGATTCTCCACAGGTGTTTCTTTGGAAGCGGAAATCAGTAAGAGCACCAATACGGACGTCAAAATTGTCGTATTATCGTATCTTGCCATGTTCTTATATGTGTCATTAACTTTGGGGAGTGGTGCACCTAACGGAGAGGAGGATGGAGTTATCTCGTCCTTCATTCAATGGGCGCGAACCTTGCCTAGGCTGTTCTCCCGGTCCAGCGTCACCTCCTCTTCTATCTCTGTCGATTCCAGGAGCACTCCTACTATCTTCCCTCGCCTTCCCCGTTCTTTGTTTGTCGGGTCCAAGTCCACCCTCGGGCTCTTCAGCATCGCCTTGGTTATCTTATCTGTCTCGACCTCAGTTGGGTTCTTCTCGATGGTGAATGTCAAAACAACGCTTATCATTGCAGAAGTTATTCCATTCCTCGTTCTTGCGGTCGGAGTAGACAACGTGTTTTATCCTTGTCAACGAGCTCAATAGACAGAATATTCTGCATGGACCCAATGCAACGCCGACACAAGGAGATTTCGCACGACCCATGTCTCCCACAAATTCACACCGCTCGCCGTTTGAATCTTCTCATGAAGATGTTGATGGGGTATCGATGCCTTTGTATCTTTCTGCTGAGGAGCGTGTTGCTCGAGCACTCGCCAAGATGGGTCCTTCTATCTTGCTCAGCACCATTACAGAGACGGTTGCGTTTGCACTTGGCGCTTTGGTGCCCATGCCCGCCGTCAGAAACTTCGCACTGTATGCTGCGGGAAGCGTATTTTTGAACGCTCTCCTGCAAATCACTGTGTTTATGAGTGCCATGTATCTCGACTTGAAGCGAACTGAGGTATGTATTTCTACTCTTGGTGACATTTATAACAGTACTGATATGGATTCAGGCGAGCCGCATGGACTGTTTCCCATGCGTTCGCCTTTCATCTCGTATCGCGTTAACAGATTCTGCTCCGCATAGTGGTAGCTTTGGAACTCTGGCCCATTTCATTCGAAGGAATTATGCGCCCTTCATTCTCAAGCCCGTAGTCAAAGGAGTTATCTTCGTGACATTCTTGGGAATGTTCGTGGCCTCGGTCATCTCCATGCAACACCTTGAGCTTGGGCTCGGTATGTTTCACTATTTGTACTCTGTTCGCGAGTTAACAAATCTGTGGACCTCCCAGATCAGAGACTGGCTCTACCATCAGACTCGTATCTGGTCCATTACTTCAACAAAATGGATCAGTACTTGAACATTGGGCCTCCGGTGTACTTTGTTTCCCGCGGGCTCGATGTGACCAAACGTATTGGGCAACAGGCACTGTGTGGAAGGTTCACTACATGCGATGAATTATCCATGGCCAACGTCTTAGAGGCAGAACGAAAGCGTCCGCAAGCGTCGTCTATAGCAGAGCCCAGCGCCATCTGGATCGACAACTTTTTAGGATGGCTTGATCCCGAGCAGGACAGATGTTGTCGGGTTCGAAGGGATGATCCTTCCGTGTTTTGCGCTGAACGGGACCGTGAGCGGCTTTGCAAGCCGTGCTACGAAGGAAAGGAGCCAGGGTGGAACATTACTATGGCAGGGTTCCCGGAGGATGAAGAGTTCATGCGGTACCTACGCCAGTGGCTTATCTCCCCAACGACTGACTCCTGCCCCTTGGCTGGTAAAGCGGCCTTCGGTACTGCGTTGTCTCTCGATGATGAGAAGAACACTGTTACTGCGTCTCATTTCAGAACTTTCCATCCGCCATTGAAGACACAGAAGGACATGATTGACGCGTTCACAGGTGCTCATCGCGTGGCCCAAGATATATCTGAGCAGACCGGTGCGGACGTGTTCCCGTATTCTTACCACTACGTCTTCTTCGACCAGTACGCCCATATCGTCTCCATCACGCAAGAGGTGCTTGGGCTTGGACTAGGATCCGTGCTCATTGTCACTGCCCTTCTTCTCGGATCGTGGAGAACGGCTACAATAGTCACTGGAGTCGTCGGGTTGACCGTAATCACCGTTATGGGTGTCATGGCGGTCTGGGGTATTAGCTTGAACGCGATCAGCCTGGTGAACCTTGTCATCTCTCTCGGAATTGCCGTTGAGTTCTGCGCACACATCGCGAGGGCGTTCATGAGTGCTGGCTCTGGCCTCCCTGTAGATCATCCCGCCGGACAGAAGGAGCGCGATGAGAGGATGTGGACTGCGCTCGTGGATGTTGGGCCTTCCGTAAGGACAACCTCATGTTGGCTAGCGATTTATGTTACTAACGAACTTTTTCCAGGTGCTTTCTGGGATAACATTTACTAAACTGATTGGAATGTGTGTGTTGGCTTTGACACGTTCCAGATTACTCGAGGTTTGTCGGCCATCTTTTTTTTAGTACTGTGACGTTGACGTGCTTGGGCAGATCTACTACTTCCGCATGTGGCTTACGCTCATAATATCTGGGGCGTTACACGGTCTTGTTCTGCTCCCGGTCATTTTGAGTGTGGCGGGAGGGCCAGGATACCCACAACAGGAAGCAGACGAGGAATGGATGACGAATGCTATTAGGAATGATTATGATTATGCGTAAGTTCCTGTTCTTCGTTTCTCCCTTGCAGCAACATCTAATTATTACACGGATAGTCCTTTTATCGCGGACGATGAATCTATCTCCAGCGACTAGTCTACCATACCTTACTTTGTTGTAACATTTCAACTAATATCATGGCATAAAAAAGCTCAACGTCTCAGTTGAGGGTCAAAGCAATACACTTTCGACAAGGATATACACAGTAATGAAGCGAACATAATAAATGAGGAAGAGGTACTTCAGTCCCGGGCCGGGGATCTTGACCTGCTATCCCTGATATCATCCCTACTACCACTCCTGCTCCTCTTGGCCCTGCTGACAGACCTTGACCTAGTCCTGCTCCGACTCCGACTATACCTCGAATATGAAGAATATGACAATGAACGCGAGCGCGAGCGTGAGTAAGAACGCGAACGACTGGAGCGGACAGAGTGACTCCTGGACCTGGACCTGGACCTTCCTCTGCGTCCATAGCCACCCCTCGAGTAGCTGGGAGACCTTCTCCTCGGGCCCAGCCCGCCTGCACGACGTATGGGCGAACGCGATCGGGACCTAGTACGGGAACGACCACGGAATCTCCCTCCCCTTCTCCCTGGACCTCCCACTCCTCTGCGACCATTGAACCCTCCTCTGCCTCTGTACGATTCCCGGTATGGGTCTCCACGTCGCCGAAGTGGTGGTGACCGAGAGCGTGAGCGCGAAGGGGAGCGCGAATAAGAGCGCAGTCGACCATTCCGGGGTCTGGTGGGTGTGCGCGATCGGGAACGAGAGCGGGAGCGGACAGGAAGGTCGGAGAGTTCGACTTTCAGGATGGCACCGTCGAGCTGTCCTCCGTCCATGTGCGACGCGGCTTTGTGGGCAGAGGGGGAGTCTGCATATTCTAAAGCGGCTTTTCCTCGATTTTGGCCGGCTAAAGCGAGAGAAAATATTAGAACAGGTCAAAGGGAGGCGGTGGATACACGAGTACTAACATTTTCCAAAGATAGGTAGGTCAATTTTTGTAATGGTTCCATAGAAGCCAAATATGGTTTTGAGGTGGGCTTCTACGACGTTACGAGTGAGGTTTGTTATGATGACGACTTTTGCATTTGGCTTTTCAGTAGACGGGCCCTGGGCGTCCATGTCCACATCTGCATCTTGAATGGCCTTGGGTGAGGTAGAACGGCCACGGGGAGACATGGGAAGAGGAGATGGTGAGGGAGACAGAAGAGTTAGAGAGACGACGTTGGTAAACACTTGTAAACTTGGGACTTGGCGTAGCTTCAGTGGTGAGAATAATTAAGGCATGGGCAAAGTGAACCTCAATTACTATTAGGATGATGTTGTGAACAACTAACTAAGCATGAACTCTCATGTACTTAGATTCTTAACACACGTCTCGATTGGAGATAACGGAATTGTAACTGCTAGGGAAGATGTGAAAGCACAGGGCGGTGTGCTGAGACGAAGAAGGATTGCACATAAACTGCGGCGAGGATCATACGTCTAACATGATGGATGGAGAAATTGCATGAGAGAGATTCTACTCGTCTTCAGAGTCTCCGCCCTGTACATATCTGAAACGGACGTCCTTCCATTGTTTCTGGAAAGAAAGGTGTCAGTTGAAACATCTGGACGTGACTGGTAAGCACACGGACCCCTTTGTTCCAATAATCGTGGAACCTTGTGAGGCCGACGTCGAAGCCAAGTCCAAAGGCAAATGCAGTAGCAAAGACGGTGCTAGCGAATACACCTAGAGTGACAGAGTTAATTATTTTGGAATGCATTTGGGAGTGATTTGTTTCGCACTGTTCCGCTTGAAAAGTATTTTGTAGACAGATGTAGAGAACTAATTACAATTCAGCATCCGAATCATAAAACGAGCAGCACAAATACTCACTGCCATTGCTAGTGGGTGAACGAGCGAATGGAGTCCGTGCAATTTCGGAAGACGCCGGATCCGGCCACAAAATAAGTTACATAATCAGTAGCCTCTCCTTCCACCCCGACGATGTTGGCGCTGTCTCGAGTGTGGCGTCGTTCCCCCCAACTCGCGCTTTTCAGGCCGGTGTTGGCTGCAAAATACTCGAAGACGCGTTCGGTCTCGAACCAGCAGGAGCCTACCATCGTGGACCAGATGCCTGCTGTCGAAGGCCAGGAATCTACCATTCACGACACGCTTACCAGCCTCGGAGGCTACGGTGACCGTCTTACTCCTGCTGAGGACAACTCTCAGCCACCTACAGCAGGTCCCGGAGGCTACCCTCCTCCATCACCCTCCAATCCGTTCAGACAGTCTATCAACCAAATGCTCATGGAGCTTCCTCGATTTCGCCTCCATTGTCATTGTGCCGCCAACAATACCATCACCACTTTCACAGACCCCGATGGAAACGTCCTTTCCTGGATGTCTGGGGGAAGGGCAAAAAAAAGTCCAACAGAGGCGGATATGAAGCCGGTTATCAATGTGCTGTCAGAATTTTCAAGGACATCGAGGCAGTCGCCAAAACCACAACCTTTAACATCGACCTTTTTTTCAAGGGCTTCGGTCAGGGGAGAGAGGCTATGCAGAAAGCCCTCATGACTGCCGAAGGACAGACAGTTCGCGAAATGGTTGTCACTTTAACAGACCGTACGCCGATCAAGATTGGCGGAACGCGGGCAAAGAAAGCAAGGCGGTTATAGAACTGTGGGTACCTTTTCTTTTTGGTACCAACCAACTCAATTCCCATTACGTGCAGGTGTCTTTCTTTGCGTCTTGGGAGTAGGGATGTCGGTGCGAAGTATTATCTCTCAGACCAGACCAGCCGTGCTAGAGCGCGCGCGACTTCGTGACGGATCCACTCTGGCAGGATATGTCGTTGCTGCTGCTGTTGGTGTGAAGCTGCCGAGGTCTATAATTCTATCTCGATACAACATGGTGAAAGTGGGAATGTCTCGCAAACTCCTTGTACGCCGGTCTATCTAAAGATGTCAAACCAACGCGTTTGTCAATATCTATATCTTCTATCAAAGCTTCTGCTGAGAGTGTCAGGTCTGAACTACGTTCGATACCGAATCAAGAACTGACCTCGGGAAACAAAGTCCAGTTCGGGGCGAATGTAACCAAGAACGATAGCTCGAAGTTCATAACCATGAAAATCTGTCTTGAACTCGTGCAGAATGTGGATTTCCTGCCATAGAATGTACAGTGAGAGGAGCTCTTAAATCCAGTGAAGTCACGCATACCGCCGTTAAGCGTTCGTTCTTGTAGAACGGATTCCATCCCAGGCTCATCACCATAGGATGCACCCTGACATCGTCCGTAGATAGCACCGTCTTGTTATCCAACGGCGGAACAACTTGTGCATAGCCGTAGTATACGCCTGGCTTCGTAGCATGACTTATAGTGTCGATAGATTCATCCGGTAGATTAGCTAAAGAATGACACTAATTATACAGACAACAGAGGTAGACAACGAGCGCACCAGTGGGACATCCCAGATCTTTCCCTCCTCTTCCAAACCCCTTCTGCACGGGCCCCGCAAGAAAGATCGGGAAGGGTTCCTCTGGAACGTCTGGCCCGACGATATGTGGCCGACTGGTGTGTTGCTCTATCGTCTGCACGGGCGCAGCTGGTCGCTTTATTTGTTCTGCGAGCTCCGCCGCTGTCGGTTGGGATCCCATTATATTATACAAAGCACAAGAGAGAGGGGATGATGGATATGATAATGACGGTCAAAGCATGGAGGTCGGAGATGACTCATCTCCAGGATTCCGTGAGTACTACCGGCGGCGCATGAGGCGAACTGATAGAGGACAACGCATTTAAGAGAGATATTTCTTGTGAAAAAAGCTACCCAGACCACTGAAAAGTGTACGGCCTGAATGAATATTTTTTAAAGTCCGCATAAATATGGACCTACAAGAAGTCGACTCTGTTCCTTACATCCATGTCGACTTCATATCAACCTCAGGCTCAGGCTCCAGCGCCTTCCTCCCATTATCCTGCCTATAGCATTCCTCAAACGTACTCTCAAGTTTCGCAGTCGTACTTTCCTCCTTTCGCTCTCAATCAGCCCCAACCTACTCCGCCGTATCCTCATCGACCAACATCACCTGTCGCTCCAGCTGTTTCTCCAGCCGTTGCGTCTCAGGCTACACAAAGATTTATTTCTTCAGAACTGAGACATGCTGGGTTTGATGGTGCAGATCAGGACGCGCTCGTTCGGTTTGAACGCGAGGTCGTCGCATGTATGTTTTGAATCTCGGTTCATTCATTCTACATACTGATCCCCCATCGTAGTCGTCGAGATTTATGAACAAGCTCATGAATACGCGAACTTGGCCAACCGTTCTGGTGCTATAGCTACAGATCTCATGCTCGCATGCAAAGACTACAAACTCGAACCGAAATCCCTCAGAGGGATCAAATCGAAGCTAAAGAAGCGGAAGCGAGGTGTGTATACTTTCCCAATCTAGTGGATTGTTTATATTTTCCGCCTGATCTTCTCTACAGACGCGACTGAACTCGATCCTCCTGTACTGATTCCCCCACGGCCTCGCTCTCCTTCCCCAGACCTCCTCCCATCAGACGACGAAGGGACTGCTCCGGTTGTCCCGGCTACAATTCGGACTCTGCCCACTTACTATCCTCGATTGCCTCCGAAACACACCTACTTACAGACGCCGGTAAGCTATCTTTCCGACCCATGCCTCACGACTCTCATTGACATTGTTTCGCAGGCTTCCCCGCCAAAGAAAGCAGCTCTACCGTCACTCGAGAAAAAAACTTAAGACCGCAGGTTTAGTCCAAGACTCACTCAAAAACCTGCTGGTCAACACCGAAGACACGATTGACCAGCAAGACGGGGAGTTATTGGGGCACATCGTGAACTGGGAAGCGAACGTGCACCCCAGAAAGAGATGGAAACTTTCTTCCTGAGGGGAAGACGCTTAAGCTTCTCTGTTTCTACGTACAGTATTTGGAATGTTAAATAATTACAAAAGAGCAACTTCCCTTATGCTGCGGTGTCTACTGGAGTTTTTGATGGTAACCAGACCGAGGTACTGTAGTCGATGGTGGGGAAATAGCTACACTTGCAGACCCGCCTGAGCTAGTACTTTGTGACTGGGGATTTGCATCCAGCGCTGTGGTAGGTAGACTAGGAGCAGAGGCTTGTGCAGGCGGTGACTGGCAGTCTGAAGGGTCAACGGATGCACTTTGATGCAGATTGGCAGGTGGCGGGCGAGGGGTCTTGTTACTGGATGCACTGGAATCGACAGCATTGTTTCCGGTGGGGGCTGGACGACGGGAGCTTCTCCGAAGGGGCTGTCGACCTTGGCTTCGATCCATATCACCAGCTGCATGGTCGGCAGTGGCCTCTGGAGCAGCCGTCCGCGTCCTCTTTCTAGGATGCGACGGTGCTGCAGTCGAGGTGTTGCTGCCACCGTCTTCGGTTATCGAAGTAAGCTCTTCAAGATTATTGGGCGCCTGGGGGCTACTGGCGACCTGCTCAGGCATGGGAGCGAGTTTACGCTTGGCTCGAGGTTTCGGGCGTGGTTGTGGCGTTGGCACTGGCATAGTAGAAGACCCTGCCTCCTCAGCTTCACCATCTCTGGCCCTTTTCTTCCCTCGCGCCTTCCTCGTAGGTTTCGGTTGCGAAGAATCTCCAGCTTTTCGTCGTGAAGTCTTAGCAGGAGGGATATCGTTGTCAATGTTAGTGTCATCCTCGGTTTGAATAGCCTGAGCTGTTTCTGACCCAGATGCACCGTCAGCCTCTTCAGATGCAGTGCGTTTTGTCAGCCTTAAGTATCGCGCACGACACTAGACCATCCGTAAGAAAAGGCATGGCGAAAGGCCAGTGGAGAAGAGACCCACCTGATTCCCTGACATCCCGATGTCTAATTCATCGCTTATAGCCTTCCATTTCGACCCCATACGCCCAACAAGTTCAAGAAGGCTACTGTCGTGCGCGAAAGACCACCGTCCTCTCGATGGACAAGGTTTAGTTTTTTCCAGTTCAGCCCAGCGAGCCCGGCAGTGCTCGTTGGAGCGCCCAGGCATGGTATTCGCTACAGCGACAAAGTTGACACCATATACAGACACGGCCAATGCCAAGCGTTCGTCTTCCTCGCTTGTCCAAGGGCCTTTCTTGAGACGAGGGTCGATATTGTTGTTATACCGGACCTGGCATTGCTGCGCTGTTGTCTCTTCCGAGACATAACGGGCAACTAAAGAAGGACCGCGTCATTTTTGATACCAGTCGAGATGCTGACAGTGTATCCTTTACCTTGAGACCAGCTGAGTCCGTACCGCTTGATCCCTTCACGGAGACGGTTGTCCATAGCCTCCGACCACGTATTCCGCTGGCGATGTAGCGCTTGTCGCATGACGTTCAGTGGGACACGGTTGGTCTGCCAAAGAGAAAAAGTCAATATGGATACCCTGGGAAAGGTTGAGAAAGCTTCTCACCCCAAGGGCTTTTGCTATTGCTACCCAATCCGTCGGCTCTGACGCAGGCTTATTCTTCAGAAGAGCTTTCAGCTTCGATGATTCTGTGGACGACCATTCTGTGTGATTAATGCTGGGATGGCGATCCGCTAGCCATGCTATCCTGCACTCTTCTGGGGTGCGCTTTGTGGTAGATCCATCGGAGACCTAGCAGCCGCTGAGGGTGACAATTAGCGGAGTAGTAAGGCGCTTACCCTTTCAGCAACGACACCCCAGTTTATTCTATCGATATTTCGGTCCAAGTCAATAAACTGACCAGGTACCGGCAAGGTCTCCCCACTGCGGGAAGTTGAGTATTGAAAAGTCTAGGCAAGGGCTGAGGCGTACCGTTGGCGCGCGTCGAGAGCTTCCAGTCGTTGGTGCTCTGCTTTAACAGCGTCTGAGAGCGACTCAAGCTCCTTGCCTTTTACTGACACCCATCGTCAGTAAGAGAAGACCCGAAAGCGTCGGGACGTACAAGGACGAGGGGTAGAATAATTAATAAATCGCGACCGTTTCGAGGCCTCGGCGTAGAAGGGAGATTTCTATGCAGTCGTATGAGGACTAGGCGAGAGATAGACAGAATAACAATAGCTTGCAGGATTAAGCAGGTCGCTGGCAACGACTGGGCCTACGGCCTTCTTGGCTCCAACAACTTTGACATCACAGTCATTCTCTTCTTCTTCGACATCTGGCTGGTCGGCGGTGTCCTATTGAAGGAGTCAATACCGGAGCAGAATGTAATCAGTCGTGGCGCACCAAGAGCTTGTCAACTTCTTTGAGTTCAGCGGTCAGACGTTGTGCATAGGTAGTAAGCGCGTACTGATGCGTTCTGTTGGCCTCTAGCGTGGTTTTTACTATTTGCTGAATCGGAGTGGAATATGCAAGTTGCTGCAATAGGTCCATGATGGTAGAAAAGACTTTGTGATCGACGATCGGGGAGGCGTAATCACTTTTCTCTAACCCGTCACAAGCAAAACCATGGCAAACGCATCGGCCAAGCGTATTGGTCCGTATATTTATAATACTTCCTGCTATTACTTCTCAAACTTCTCCTTTCTTTAGCAAACCAAAATGATTCTACAGTGAAAACAATCAAGCTCGGGATGATTCTGCCCACCATCCTCTCTCTCTTGCTGCGTTTCTTCTTTCGACGTAGCTCGTTACCTCCTTCCAAGGGATCTCTAGCCATCTATATCGCTACCTTTTTCCCGGCTTTCTTCCTCTCGAACTACCTCATTAAGATTGGGACTGCCAGGCGCGATCCGACGACTGGCGCGTTAATTTCGTATGGCGAGGATCTGGGTCAGGCCGGGGTGACAGAATGGTGCTTCGACATTCTTTACATCACTTGTGCGTTCCAAACGAGTTTCATGAAATACTCAGGTGCTAATGCTGACCGTAGGGGCGTGTCAGGTTGGTAGCGGTGCTTTCGGTGAATGGTTCTGGTGGCTTTATATGGTGGTCAGTGTCTCTTATGGCTCGTTTTAAACCTACTCCCATCGTCTTTGACCTTACCTTCCTGTCAGATTCCACTCTATGCCGTGTTTAAGCTATGGTCATCCGTGGTGTCTCCGTTGTTGTTGGGAAGAAGAGGACCCTCTATCCCCCAAGCTGAGGATGATGCCGCTCCGGGACAAACGACGAGCAAACGACAGGAAAAGCTCCGCAAGAGGAGCGAACGCGGAGACCCCCGTGTCCGTGCTCAGCCAGGTCGGAAATGATAGGAGGTTAAAATTATTACCTTCAGGACATTTGTACACTTATTTCTCTATGGGACGCACTGTGGATGTGTGCGACAAGGCGTGATGGTTTAACCCATTGGTTGAAATTCAACTTCAAGCGAGGCATTCAAGTAGCTGTATACGTACATTATATTCCATTAAAGGCTAAACAACAACAAAAGCCTAGAAAGTAAAGCGAGCACTATATCTAAGATGAAACTTGTAACTGAAAGCGATGCGATACAACTACATACTACTTGATACAAAGAAAGCAAAAAAACTGGGAAGCAGTTGAAGTTGAAGAGAGATCAGGCCCATGCGGGTTTGACGCCGGCGTCCATGGACACATCCTCGTCAGTCTTCTCCTGCATCTTGTCAAAATTACCGCTACCGATAGCGATAGCGGTCAGGATGGCCTCGTGAAGGGTGTCCAGGATTTCCCACAAGTGACCATCGATGACACCCAAGCGGTTCATGTTGTGCCACATACACCGAATGGGATGCAGCCTGGTCAACAAGGTGGATGGTGTATATATCCTGCATAACTCAAGAGCCCACTTCATCAGCTCGTCCTTGTTCTTCGGATCGTCTTGGAGCGTAGTAGGCATTACCATCTGTGGGATAAAATCAGCAGTAAAAACGAAGCGATTTTTAGTGTAGAGATAACGGAGGAGGAGTGGAAAGTATTCGGGATAAGGGAGTTGGATGTAGTGGATGGGTACGGTCATGGGGCTTTCCGGGGGGCCTTCGTGAACTGGTGCAGGAAAAGCAGCAACTCGCGCACAGTTGACCGCCAGGACGATAGCGTGAACAGGATAGAGCTTGACCTTAGAGGTTTCTCCAGGTTCCCTGTCCTGATGTACCCCCAACATATGAGTAGGAGGGTCACATCGATTGAAGTTTTCGATTAAGATGGAGATTTCGTGGGGGGCAGTGAACATGTGCGGGTTCGCTCGAGTTTGGCACGCAACCTCATACATTCTGATATGCCAGAAGTTAGAGAGACTGGATAAGACAAGCATTCGAGGTTGGAGACGTACTGGGGAGAGAGGGTTAACAAGTTATCTCTGATTGCTTGGGGATCCACGTCTACGAGGCCTGGAGCGATAGCGGTGAGGGCCTCGCGACTGACCTCTTCAAAGATTTTGCGGGGCACCCTTCTAAAGAGGCTGACATCACGAGTGACAAGGGTCGGAATACCGCTCTGGGGGTCAACGGGCGCACCAAGACCTGTAACTCTGAAGATAGTCATCTGGGGGGGTCCAGGACGACAACTGAATGGACAATGCTCATCGGCTGAAGGTAGGCGACGAGGAGAGTCTTTGCAGGCTTCGGTAAGAGCGGAGATATGCTCAAAGGGAGGCAGTTGAGATGAAGGGTGCATGTAGAGAAGAAGTTGGTCTCCGGTATGGGCCATGGTTAGTTACGGTTCGTTGAGATGGTCTGATAGAAGATGGTGGTTGGGAGAAGAAAAGTCTCGCCAAGTTTTATATAAAGCACGCGCATTGCGGTGCATTGCCTTTCAGATCCCAAAGGAAGCCTTTGCTTTGTAGACAACAATGCGCGTCGTCTATATCGGGAACCCATCATCAACACGAGGCATCTCAGAACAAAAATTTGCTCAACAATTCAACTACAATTTCACCCACCAACTTCTGAGACAAAACGCCATGTGAAACGCAATAGACAGCGCTTCGAGCGGTGTATTGTCAGAACCAAAGCAAATCGCCAGTTGTATTTTAAAAGAGGAAAAGGGTCGTGGGAAAATTGCACTTCACGTGAGTAATGCGTCACGTCAACAAATGTAAACAAGCTTCCTTGCTCCTTGCTCCTTACGTCCACGTACTCTCGCGTGTATTCCTTGAAAATGCCTGAGCTTGTAATTATACTCCTTCTCTTACCTATACGCTCTCTGACAATGTCCTACCCCAGGAGTCGTCCCAAAAAGACCATTCGTCCGAATCCATCTCTCAGGTTAGCCAGTTCCCATCTTCATTGACCTCTTCTCAAAAGTAAACTTCCAGCTATCGTCTGCTATATTCTATGGAAACTGCTTTGGAGATGTGACCCCTTCTGCTGTAAGAGGTTTCTCTTTTTGACCGACACGTTCTAAGTATATGCAGTCTCCGATAACTGCTATGCTTGATGCTTCTTCGCCTAATGTCCTGGTGCTAGCCCCAGAAATGGACGTCGTTTTAAAATCTCGCAGCGCTCTGCCAGAATCACCTTCTCTGGATGGCGTCATGGCTTCCCCTGATAATTCTTTCCGTTTCAAAGAAGGCCGCCCATCTCCCGATATCTATCCTACGACAGCGACTTCCGCTACTCCCTCAAAGACCCCTTGGGTCTCCCTACGTACGCAACATTTTCGCTCTCCGTCTCCTTCCGAAATCGTCCCGTGCACTCCCATTAGGATGGCGCATACATCGAGTCCTCCGCCCTTTCATAACCCCGACGGACCCCCCTCTACTCTTGATACCCATGAAGGAGTTTTCTTCCTTTCACAGCCTTCTCTTTCCCCTTCCGCTGGACCCTCTACCGATGTATCTGCAATAACCATTTCCACTGAACCGGCCACATACGCCGATTTGAAACATGTTATTGACAAGGATGACCTCCCTGCACGACCACACTCGGCGCCAAACATCTGTCGTCCCTTGATCGAACCTCCCACCTCGTCTTCTTTTGTCCATGACGACGGAAAACTTCCGCTCGGACCGTACTCTCTTGCATCCTATTTTGAATCTTCTCCCCCTCGCATGCGATCTAGTCCGTTATTCTCCTTAAGAGCCCTTCTCCACCCCTCCCCACCAGCAATCCCGAAAATCTCCCATCCGCTTTCGGAAAATTCCAGGATGCATTTTGGACAACACTCACACTCTATCGGAAGTTCCAACTTCGATTCAGTGGTCTCTACAAGCAGTTCCAATGGTGGTCAATCCTTCTATGCCCCCGAATGGTCACACGCTCGAGCACATGATATGGAGGACATCTTCGATAAATCACAGTTTCTTGATGTGTCACTGACCACTCACCCCGAAATTTGCCCCGCAACCTCCCCAGTCTCTCAAGTGACAATGGACCCCTACAGCTCATCTCTGGAAATCACAGGTGCTGGTTTCGATAATTCGTTTACTCCTGATGCATTGGACAATCCTCGTGCCAACCTAGCAGATTCCGAGGCTGTCAATTCCTACGATGGTGATTCCATGGAGGTGAACCACAATGCGTTCGGTGCTGCTCACTCGTTCCTGTCCTTGCACGACGGTGTCGCTGCAAATCGTGGTGCCCTGGTTACAGTTTCAACTCAAGACGTGTCCGTGCCTTGTACAGTCAAAACGTCACCTTTCTATGAAGCATCATCGCCACCGCCCTCTCCGGCTCCGGCGTCCTCCATGTTCCTTGCCAGATCCTTTGAACATCGGAGCACTCATAGCGATCTTTCCGCTGACCAGGAATATCCCTCTTCTCCCCCGCCCACATCAAGCCCTCCTATTTTTTCTTCTTCTCTTCCTGCTTCATCTCAATCTTCTTCAGTCACTGCACCTAGCTCTTCTGCTCCTAAGCCCACCCTGGACATCGACTTTCCGTCCCATATGTACTCACGCGCCTCATCCCCTGTGCTCCACGATGTTGCACCTATCGTTACTTTCGACGCTTCACACAGCAACCTCGAGGCTGAACCTACTCTTGTCGACCAGTGTAAGGATGAAGTTGTTGCAGACATCGATCTCAGCGTACCAGATCGATTAGCTGCCACGGACACTGTGTCCTTGAAGATTCCGAGCGATAATTCAGAGGTAACATTTCATTGCATTCTCTCGCACCGTAACATCTAAACATCTCCCGTTGACAGCTTCCTCCTCTGTCGCCTTCCTTTTACTCCAGTCCTTCACTAGCTGAAGATTTGAATGCAGAGGTAAGTTTCCTTACTTTCATTGCGGCATAAAACTGACTATTATCAGGGAGAAATCTATCAGCATACTACACCAATTCTCCCTACTGGACCGGTCTCCCTTGAACCCCAGTACGGCCATGCTACTTTGGAGGTATCGGAAGAGCACCGAATTCCCTGGGTGAGTAAACGTAAACGCGAGGACGATGAAGTAAGCACATTATCTTCTGCTTGATTCTTGATTCTTTCTTTGATTTGACTGAAAGGTTGCGGGTGACGTCCGCTCGTCTCCTGCTCTGACCACGGACGAAACCGAGCCCTTTCAGGTACGTATCCTCCCTTTGGTTGTCTCAATTCTAAACCGTTTCCTTAATGTCGACAGCCCACCCGCCCCGGGCCAAAACGCACGACCGTTGCGTCTCATAAGTTGCAACAGAAAAAGCTTGCGACCCCATTCCGTTCGCCTCTAGTCAAGAAACCGAAGATCGACCCTACCAGCGTCACAACTGTTGTTACTCTCCCTCAGCAAGAAACTCAAAAAGCCCTAGAAGCAATGCCTGGCTCCTCATGGTCCAATCGCCCTGCAACAGATTCCAAGATTAAGCACCGCACGCAGCGCGCCGCCGCTCAATTCAAATCCCCGCTCTCCGCCGGAGTCCCAGTTCCTGGCTCGTCCGTCCGACTCACACCCAACATCCAAGGGCTGGAAAGGAAGGTTCAGACGTTGAAAAGGGCATTAAAGGTCAAGAGCAACGGCGAGGAGGAAATCCTGCAGGATCTTGCAAAACGGTGGACTGAAGCTGGACGCGAGGTGGCTTGGGAGGTTTGGAGCTTGGTCAAAGACTTCGCGGACGACAGTGGAGACTGGCTGAGTGAAGGGCCGAAGAGAGGTTTCCAGGAGTCTTGGGGGTGGGAAGGAGGCAGTGATTCTAAGAGAATGAAGGCGGATGCTGGGACTTGGGGATGTGACGATGGACACGCGAAGGATGGCGACGACGAAGACGTCAGTCATCCGATTGGCTCAAAGCGCGAAGAGGAAGAAGCTGATCGCGTTGAGAACACTTTGGGGAAGATGTTGCGTCAACTTGGGATCGCACCGGAAACATTGGGATGGAATGAAGATGAGGGAACATTCGTAGACGCCGACGACTAGCCATTCGATCCACTGACTCTTGCTGGCGGTTGTACAAGTTGTACTTTTCTGCTTGGCTCTTTCCTACCTCCCTTACTGCTTATTCCCCGATTACTTACTATTGGAGTAATGTATGTCTGGAGAACAGAACAAGGATCGTCGTCGAGTTTCCAGAGTCGTGGAAATTGAATCGCGTGGAAGCGTGACTGGTACCATGGTCGTGATCGTGAAATTTGAATTCAACGGCCCCGGGGTGAACCTATAACCTAACCATGTCTTCGGGTTGCAAGAATGCTCTCCAGCTCTGCTCTCGGATAAAGCCACGCTATTCTAGCCTTCGTCCTTCCTTCTCCCGATCTTACCGTGTCAAGATTGGTACTGGAAACACCAGCGATGAAAGAGACGAACGTCTTTTGAAGGTTTTCTTCGGCCAACTCCAACACTTTGCATGTTTTGACTTTGTAAACTCAGCATCTCGAACAAAAACTGGCTCTCGCAAAGGAACGGCAGAGAAGGGAAGAAGAGGAAGCTGAGGATATTATGAAGAAGCACTCCAAGTCCCGTAGCGGGAAGTTTGATGCACAAGATTGTATGCTCCTCTCTGTTCGCTTCCACCATCCCTGCTGCTGACTCTACAGACTAGTCCATAACGTGTACTTTTGGGAGAAAGCTCTCACCCCGACCGATAGGGGGACGTTAGCATCTTACGGAATCAACTCCAGTGCGTCACGTCCCAGGACGAAGCTAGAATATTGCTTAATCTTTTCACCAGTGGATGACTTGTTTGAGGCCTTTAAGAAGGCAGAAGCTACCTTGAACAAGCCACCTTATCCACCTCTCGAGAAACTTGATGCCAGATCTCGTTATGCATACGAGCTTTACGAAAACATCCCTCAGAAGGTAGCGGAGGCAAAGGCTGGGAAACAAGTGAAATCTCCGTTTTGGAATGCGCAGTGGCGCTCTATCCAAGGCTATTGGTAGACCACCAAGCTCGTGCTGAAGTCTATGTTGTTCACATTGACGCGGCTGCCGTTCCGAGATAGGCAGCTGAAATTCCCACTCGAGCTAAGAAGACATGATTCTTTCGCTTTTCTTTGGCATGGGCGCCCCTTCTCGCGTCGGCAGGGATGATACTCAGCTGATTGCCGGTACGTTCTGTCACGTAGTCTGATAATTGCGTGAGATGCACTACTACAGACCTACATTATTTCTCTATTGATATAGTGCTCCATCCTTGCTGCGTCTCTCTCTTCCTTCAAGTTGAGGATCTCGTCGACGTCGATGACTTTGAATATCCATGTAAGCCAGTTTCCGCCGCTGCGCATGTTCCGTAGCCCCATATCCTGCAATAGGGTGTCTACGTACTGTGGCCACCTACAAGAGGAGGTTAAGGATACCGTCTGATGACCCCAACGGCATAAACGCACGTAAAAAATTCGATCGCTGTGGTGTAGCTCTCGTTGGCCCAATTGAGCATTCCCGGCCAACGCTTTCTCATCCACCGTGCATTGCGCTCTCCCTGCTTTCGCGCTTCCTCTGCCGTGACGGACGACAAAGGTGAGTCACGAAGGAAGTAAGAGGAGATCCAATGTGAGCACACTTCGCAGGTGTAGCCGTTGTTAGTGACGAACTGTCTTCCGTGTCAGAAATAGAGTGGACTCAGAAGAGACCAGACTAACGACGCCTCCATTTATAGCAAAGTCTCTCCTAGCAAAGTTGTCAACTGGAATCATACCACGATACATGCACGATGCTCTTTCTTCTGTTGCCCTCACATGTGGGGGAGGGGAAGACAACGATATGCAATCCTTCCATTCGTCCTCGACATTCCCGATCGGAATTGGGCGGCGAGATAGACCAAGCTCCTTTCTCGTGCTGTCTAGGAACACGACAAAGTCTCAGAAGAAATTCGCTATACAAAAATAAGCCAATTACCATCGAAAAGGGTTTCCCAACTGGACATATAACCAGTGGCCAGGACGATTGCGTCTGCCTTCAGCTGTCTTTCTTGCTCGACTTTATTCGGTCGCCTAATTCGAGTAGTAACACCTTGTTCTGCAGGGTCTTCTGTAGTGCTGTACAATGACATGGCTCGTGCATGAGAGATGACTTCTATCCTCCCCTGATTTACCAAGGAAAAATAGCTGTCAGGCCGTGGAACACCCTCATCGTTCGTATGAAGACTCCAGAACGGATTGTGGACATGCCGTAGAGGTGAACCTTCTGGGATGGATAGTGCAGAGAACTGTATTAGAAAGGTTGCATTACGAATCCGAAATGCCACAACGTCAGGAAGGGCTTACTGAGCTTTCAAGCATCGTATTGAAGATGAACTCGATGATTTTGCTTCCTATCCAGGTTTTGTGAAGGAATCGCCTGTAGGAGACGGCGGTCCGTCAGCAGAATCATATTTGATAAGAAAATCCGGGAAAGCCTGGCACTAACTCTAAGCGTGTTTCCAATGTAGAATATCCAGTTAAGATTGAAAAAAATCTGCTGTTGACTCAGTGCTTATAAAGTGATAGCTTGAGGAGAAACTAACCTCCCCTTCCGAATCCACATAGGCAGCGGATTTTTGGACGCCAGCGGACTATCTGTCTTGTCGTAAACCACCTGAATTCGCACATCCGGCAAAGCCCTAGCAAGTGCAGAAGAAACGCTGTAACCATTTAGATTGCTATGATACACTTCAAGTTGTGGAGGCAGGTTGCAATGCTTACTCCTGACTCGATTTCCCTCCTCCTATGATAACCACAGTTTTTCTTTTCTCTCCCCCAAGAAACTCAATTAATCCCTCTCTTCGCATGGCAAAATCGGAGGAGTGAATAATCGGGCCACGGAAGTCTCCATTCGCCGTCGAACAAAGAGATGGGGGGATATTCGGAGTGTTGTTGCCCTGAGGAGACACGGGCCGTTCAGAGTTTGAAGCGGCGATGGAACCAAATGTGCCTACCCCCGTACACAAGACTATCCTTGAGAATGTCAGTATTTCGCTCTCAGCGTCCGAATGCAAGTCTTCTATGCGTAGGCTCCACAGCCCATCCTCTCGCCGTATGTCTGCCACATTTGTTCGAAGCCGAATTGAGAAGGCCTTATGCGTGAATAGGTGTGTTTCGGCGAACGTCTTGAAGTACAGACACAAATCGTTTCCAGTCAGACGGCCACCGGTGGCGAGTGATCCCGTGGGGTCAGGCATTTGCAATGAGGAGAAGCGAAACTCGCCATGAACGCTGCCGAAGTTACGAGAACATGGTAAAACTTTTCGAGGGTTACAAACGTTACAAGCGCATACCTGTTCACTGTGAGCCCAGGGTAAACCCTCTCCTCAGCCCACGTACCCCCCACGGTACGATCCCGCGTGATCATCACCACATCTGTAAAACCATCCCTGAGGAGGGTATGTGCAGTGATAAGGCCTGCACATCCAGAGCCAATGATGCCCACTCGCTCGAAACGAGAATCCATGGGAAGTCAGAAGGAAAAGAAAGGTCCACAGAGGAGAGTTAAATGATATCCACTGCCAGCGGCCGTATTGCGGGTACACTGAGGGTGCTGCACTAGCACTCCGGAGGCGCGAATTAATCGAATTCGAATGTCATCGATTTAAATTTAAACTTGACAATGGTGACTAGCAATGAAGGGAAGAATGAGGGAAGAACGTGATCGTGGCCCGAACAGATCGGCGTTTTGATGAAAACTTACTGTGCCTTCGCCATCGTCATGTACAAGAGTACGTATGATTAGACATGAAAGAGGAACGACAGAGAAAGGAAGTACGATCGAGATCCTATTCAATCATTTCAACGCCATACTCCCGAAGAAAGGGGAACACCAATGCCACCGATTACACAAGCGCCTTCCTGGGGGAAGGGTGGGATACCAGTACGAGCCTGAAGATCGGGCCAAAGTGCGTTGGGAGCATACCGCTTACAGCGTCCTCTAGATGCATTTGGCGGTGGCATTACAGGCGGGTCATCACTGGGGTTCCATACTGCCTGACTAGGGAGCTCGAAAGGGCCGGAGGCCCTGATATCCTCCAAACGCTCTTGCTCGTTGGATCGCGGAAGCAGAGGACGAGGCAGGCTGGGGACAGAAAGACTGATTTCGAGGGTGTCTTCTACTAACTTGAGGCATCGCTGAATAGCGTTCCTAGTCCCGGTCTTCGTGAAATCGTAGACTATTTCCGTGTCCATTCGTAGCTGATTCAACCACTGCACCCATTGGGTGGACGACATATGCAGTTTCCAATCGAGAATTTTCAGAGCTTTCTGTTCTTGAGTCTTCGCTTCTTGTCCAGTAAGGAATAATGCTGGGGCCCTGCTTCTCCGTGAGTATCGAATCACGAGAGACGAGAGAATGGTCAGTGGTGACGTACCATTTCCTGGTCAAGAGTTGCCAATCGCTCTCGGACTTCCATGCCAGAACGAGAGATACTCCAAATAGACGTGTTATAATCAACGCAAGATCTGGTTCGTTCGCAGGGTACCCGTTCGATGGTATCAATTTCAAGACATAAGAAAATGCGAGCAAAATCATAGACGAAGGCAGTATAAAACCCTCCGGAGTTACAGCCCTTATTACTGACAACAGTAGGCTGTTCAAGATAGGCCTCAGGTCAGGGTCCATGGGAGTGTAGTCTCTAAAGCGCGTTTTTGAATTAGTGAGTCACAAATTGAGAAGAGAGTACAAAGACAAACCTCATCGACCGTCTCTGGTTGGTGAAGAAGTCGTAAAGCAGTTCGGTGGCCCAGAGAGCAAGGACATCGTTTAGAATAGGAACGAAGAAGAGAGAGCCAGGTCTCTGAGCAGGGCATGTGTTGTACTTGGGCGGACCAGATAAAGGGAGCTGACGAGGACGTGGCGCAGGAGCCCAAGAGGGGACGGGGATAGTGGCATCCAACCTAAAGAACTCGATCGAACTAGACGTGGGATACATAGAGCGTGGGGATAGAGATATCTCGTTCACACTCTCAGGAGATGACGAAGGTGCAAGGTTGAGAGCTGGCTGAGCTGCCCACGAAGTGGAGATCACGTGGATGGCGAGCTCGGCGTGGACGTAGGTTACTACTGAAGTCTGATGTTCGTATTGGTAAATCCTGCAGCGCTTCTTTGCAGAAGCCTGGCTCGCTCTCCATGAGGGAAGAAAGACTCGGCCGTTCTGACCACTTGACGGGGGGAGCAAGTCCATAGTCCCAACACACTTGCGCTGAAAGCCTGGGAGGCCAGAAGTCGGAAAGGGAAGACAGGAGGTACTGGAAAGGGTGGATCTCCAGAGAGGCATCATACCTCTGCGGGTAGAGGGGAGAGATCGTAGCCTGAAGTGGTTGCCTCGGAATGAAATCGTAGTCCCAAGAACTCCGTCGACATCACAGCAAGGTGAAGTAGAGTCCGTCATGGCACTTGCGAACAGAACCAAAACCGTTTATAAAGGAAACCCTGTGTGGGCGTCAGATTCGTTTGATTCGAGATAAGGGCATTCGGGCTATGAAGATGACAATATAGTCGGCTAGAGTCATGTCGGGCCTTGTAATAAGGAACAAGGCAGGGGAAAACATGACAACCGCACAATACAAAAATACACACTACTAATTGGTACTCCTCCGAGAACAAAAAATAGGGCTCGCGGAAAGAGACCAACCAATTGAGGATGGCAAGGCAACGGTGGGCATGATATTTGGCAGTGGATAGGGAAGAACCATGACAAAAGATCCGCTTCCATGACGAGGCAGTGGAGTTATTCTACATAACAAGAAGGTGTAGATAGGAAGTGTCTGGTGATGAAAACGCAGAGAAGTATGCACATGGCCGAGAAGAAAGAAGCTCGGGGTTTCAATTGTGATGGTGGCGATGCATCACCAACGGGCGTCTACAACCTTCCACAACGACTGGAGCTCGAGGAATGTCCGATGACATGATTCAGCTCGTGGCGGCTGCAGCTATCCATTCCCTCTTGACGTCCAGAAAGCTCTCCGTCCCCATAACTGCTTTTGATCTTCTCACCCGCGTCGTTGTCTCCAAACCCCCGGCCGGCCTTCTTCCAGAGGATCAGAAGCCGCCACGACTCCGTCTCACCGACCTTCCGCGCTTCGAAAAGATCTTGGAGAACCTTTCTCGGTCGTGGGATCAAGCCAGGCTATTTGTCCACCGGAGAGACAATAATGAACTCGTTCTTGTCGATTTTGTTCTCACGACTCCATCCAGTCTCGGAGAGAGCTTTCTGAACTCTAGGAAGAGGAAGAGAGTCATTGACGAGGAAGCCGACTCTGCAGCCGGGGATGAGGACGATGATCAAGACTTGGACGAGTCTGCGCAATCTCAGTCGTTGCTGACACTCAATAATCTGACCAGGGAGACGAGGGAAGTATATTCAATAGTGCAGAAGGGAACAGCCAAGGGAAAACTGCTTGCGGAACAGGTGCGTCTACAGTGTGCCATTAATCGCGTTCTGCCACACTGACATTTCCGCCGCGCCTCATAGTTCCGTTCAGAGAACCAGAGCTTCGAGCCCATATGTCCCCACATTACAAAAGATGACTGCGCGAAGGCACGAAGCTCAGAGACTCCGTCCACTACTCCCGCCAGCATTTGTGATAGAATTCACTTCCGCCCTCTAATCCGCCCCCACACGGATCCCACACTTGGTCATTGCTCCTACCTAAATACTTGTTACTCCGAACCAACCTACGCACAATCACCTTCGATTCCCCCTTTTCCTGGAGCAACACACCAGCTAGGACCTGGTGCGCGTGGCCCGTCATCCCTGCCGTCCGGTCTCGGAGCAGGTGGACGAGGTAAAGAGAAGGCGCCCTGTCGATACCTGCATTACGAGGTCGACTGGGACGTCAGTGACGGCGATCGCCGAATTGAACATGATGTTGTCAAGCGAAAATCCCATAAATTGGGGGTGGGTTTGGGCCCCACAGGGAAGGTCACAAAGATGGTAGGTTCCTCACAGAATATTTACGCGACGAGCGCGCACTCACTGGCTTACCAAAGTTACCTCCACAATGGATCAACTGCGATCTCAGACGATTCGATTACTCGGTCCTGGGAAAATTCCACGTCATTATGGCAGACCCGCCATGGGATATTCACATGAGTGTACGCGCGACTTCTGTTCTCGTACTGCTTGTGCCCTTACGTTCTGCTCTGTACAGTTACCTTACGGGACCATGACAGACGACGAAATGCGAGCCATGCCTATACCTGCACTTCAAGATGAGGGCCTGCTCTTCCTATGGGTAACAGGTCGTGCCATGGAGGTCGGACGTGAATGTCTTCGTGTTTGGGGATATACCCGTGTCGATGAGGTTGTCTGGGTCAAGACGAACCAGGTATCATTGTCTAGCCACACCTCCCTCTTGGTTTCTCTTTCCTAACTAAAATTTCTTCTAGCTCCAGCGAGTGATCCGGACAGGACGCACAGGACACTGGCTGAACCACACGAAAGAGCACATGCTCGTCGGTGTAAAGACCCACATAGATGAGAACGGAGCCCTCAAATTCCCGTCGTGGGTAAATCGTGGACTCGACACCGACGTGGTCGTGTCCGAGGTACGAGAGACGAGCCGGAAGCCCGACGAGGTGTATAACATCATTGAGCGGATGTGTCCTGGAGGCAGGAAGGTTGAGATTTTTGGGAGGAAGCATAACACTCGCCCAGGGTGGTTGACACTAGGCAACCAACTGGGTCCAGATCAGATCTATGAGGAGGATTTAGCGGCGAGGATCAAAGCGAAGTGAGCTTCCTCATAGCTAGTCGTACGGTGGTCCCTCATTGCGAATCTATTTTATTAGATACCCTGATCGACCTATCAACATCTTGAACAACAACGGACCTATGCAAATGTAATTCCAGCGCTGTACGGACGCTTTCATGTAGTTGTAGATGTATGAAATCTAGGTAAGGAATGTTGTAATTATATGTAGAAATATACACGGCCAAAAGTCCAGTAAGGATGCTGTAAAGTAGATGGAAGTTGTTTTACATACAAAGAATACAGAGCCTCTAGATGGCCTCCAGTAAACGATATCGTACATGGTTATGTACGACGATCTAATTCTTTCACCAATAAGTCGTTGACGTGCCTCGGGTTATCGAGATATACTGAGAACATTATTCTGAGAAACAGGTAATTCAATTCAGATGGCAAACTCACCATGATGCCCGGCATTGTTGACGATGTACATACGTCCCTGACCATTTCCAGCCTGGCGCAGTCGCTCGACAGACTCCTCGCCGCCTTGAGGGTCCATCCAGTCATGGTCTCCATCTGGGAGACACGTGAGCGAAAGAACAGCAGCAACAGTAGGAGGGACGTACAAACGAATGTGACGGGAATCTTGAGTTTGTCTATGCGATCCACAAGGGGCAAGCGTGCATGGGCGCCAGGGGCCAAGATATGTGCTACATAGTGATAAAGTCAATTGCTTATTATACACACTTCACTTGGTAATCCCGGACTCACAGATGCAGTATTCGCCGGAACCTTTAGCAACAGTGATGTTGAGAATGTATTCATGCATGTCTCGTGTCTCTTCTTCTGTCAACCCGGTGAACCGACGGGACGAGTACTAGATGACACGTCCATCAGCTCCGTCCGACGGGCGAAGCAGACACGGGAATACGTACCTTTCCGACGACTAAAGGACCCCAAAATCCCATTGTCCGAATGACCTGGAAGGGGCTAAATCCCTCTTCCCAGAGATAGGTGAGGAGCTTGCGGCTTCTGCTCTCCTGCCGTTTGGCAGCCCGCTGCTCTTCTTCGATTTCCTCGATCTTCTGCTTTGTAGCAGCTTCCACTGAGCCATCTGATCCTTGAGTTCCAGTCTCATCCAGTTCTCGTGAAGGTATAGTCGTATTCGGATCGCGAGGAACGCCAGCAGGGGACAACAGAATCAATCTGTTCACCCGCGACGGGTATTTGAGAGCATAAACAACGCTAAAGTACGCCCCAAGGGAATGTCCGATCAAGGTCATCTTGTCTAAGCCCATCTTGACACGCCAGTCCTCAAGAGAATCGACGAAGAAGGACTCGGCCTCCTCCACTCGAGCACGGGTTTCTTTCCGAGGCGCCTTGACAGAGAAGGGCACACGCGCTGATCGACCCATGCCTAACCAGTCGAGTGCATACACGGACGAGCCTCTGCGACCGGCCCATTGGGCGAGAGGAAGAAAGTTCTGAAAGTAGAAGCCCAAACCAGCGCCGTAGCCGTGCAGAAGAACAGCGGGTGGCGGTGCGTTCGGAGATGGCGAGGTGGAGGTAATCGAAAGCGTGTTTAGGTAGTGCTTGGGTGTTGAGAGATCCACCCGGGTGCTGCGAGCTATTACTGGACTATCTGAGGGAGTTCCAGACACGTTCTCAGGCTGAAAGAAAGGAAGACGTCTGATAGAGGAGTTGAATGAACGCCTGGAGATCAGGATGGAGCCACTCACCGCAGTAGACGCTCTTCGCTGATGGCACTCTGCTTTTCTCCTGCCGCCCACCTAGTAGGACGTTAGAATGTTCTAGTAATGAGTTGATTTTGACTTACCACTGCTTGACGCTAGCGGTGAATGCGGAGGGGATCTCGCCAGCGGGTGGCAAGGGAGCAACAGTGGGGGCGGATAAATTCATCAAAAAAATCCTGAGGGAGTGAAGAGAGGAGAGCGCCTTGGACGTCGTGGTGGATGATGGTTATGGTCGAACAGCCGTTCATATTTATGCAGCTAACTTCAATGCAGGATGACGCTTATTCTCGGCACGGTCAGTCTTCGGCATATCGGCAGACCCTACTGCTTCCAGATCAAACAACGTCAAACACATTTGACTCCTTCGACTTTGCCAGCCATGTACAACGGAATTGGTCTGACCACTCCCAGAGGAAGGTGCGTATATTTCGTGTACCATAGTATTTGAGCTAATTCAAGTCTTCTGTAGTGGTACAAATGGTTATGTTATCCGCAATTTGTCGACACTCCGCAGCCATCAACCGGCACAGGATCGTGCTACTGCATGGGATGCAGCTCCTCCAAAACATAGGGAGCCTGACGAGGCTATTCTAGAGCATGAAAGGAAGCGAAAAGTTGAAGTCAAATGTTTGGAATTGCAACTCGAGCTGGAAGACAAAGGGTGCGTCCATTTTCAACTTCTCCTTTCATTGAACTAAACTCTACACAGTATTGACGAGGACCAAATCGAGGAACAGGTCAATGCTCTTCGTGAAAAGCTTCTGGCCAATCTGGCTGCGATGGCGCCGCCCGCCAAGTCCCTCAAACCTTCTGACACTCATGGCATTGCTGCTGCGAAAAAGGCCGAACTGAGCAAGATGGCCCGTGCTTTCGGTACACGCAGTGACTATACGGAAGGAGAAGCATTTGACAGAGAAAAGCAGGAGGAGCAGAAGCTTAGGAGACAAGTCGAAAGGGACGAAAGGGATCGCAGAAAGGATGAGGAACGGGCCAAGATGCTGGAACAGAAGGCGAAATGGGAAGCCGAGCGGAAAGAGCGCGAGAGACTTCGGAGAAGAGAGGAAGACAGGATTCGTAAGGAGGGAGGTGGTGACCTTCGAAGGAAAGAACGCGCCGCTGCCATGCCGCCTCCGCCTCCACCAAATGCTCCCCGTGGCCCCGCAAGAGACCGTGAACGTATGAAATCGGACTCTTACAGAGGCGGGGACAGAAGAAGTCGCAGCCCTCATCGTCGAGGACCTCCACCACACAGCTACCGTCGTGACTCGAGATCCCCTTCGCGCTCTGCTTCACCGCCGCCTCGTTCTTCTCGCCGTCGTTACGACTCCAGATCGCCCTCTCGCTCCCTCTCTCCGCTTCCCTATCGTCAACGCAGGTCATATAGTCCTCCTCCTCGTGGCTCTCCTCCTCCTCCGCCTTCTTCTCCCCGTCGTGTTCGGGATCGAAGCCCGCCTCCTCGTGGACGGCCTCGTTCGCGTTCAGCGTCTCCGAACCGACGAGCACCGAGAGATGTTGAAGATCGCAGAAGGTCTAGCCCATCTCTAAGGAGGAAACGTAGTCCTTCGGTTTCTAGCGATTCTGCTATGTCCGTCAGTACTCGGTCCAGTCGTAGCAGAAGTCGCGACTAGATCGCATTGTTCTTTGTTAGTTGTATTCAAGTTCTGTAAAAGCTGTATGCATGTTACAGCTCATGCTGCGTTAGTTAGCTAATGCTGTAGATATTATTCTTCTTGAACAGCTTCAGCTATGCAACTTGAACGGATGAACACTATCCTGACAGGAAAAACGAATGGTGCACTGGGGAGGTTATCTGATAAATATTTTCCGATCACTTTTTGAGTCAGAGTCGTCATTGAAATAAATAGCTCTCCTTCTCGCTCCCCCTCTCTCCGTATTTAAGAGCCTCAACTATCTTGGAATTTCTTGAATTCGACTTCTACTGTTAGCTATGTCTCGAATAGGATCTCTTTCTGCCATCCCCAGGAACCTAGGAAAACGCGGTCGACGTTATATCTCTTACGAGGCAAGTTGCCAGTGCATCCAGTCATGGCTCGTATTTTCATCTTACTTCCATGTAGGCAACGCCGCATCCGCCTCCAGCGCTTCCCACAGCACCTTCTACTCGCTATAAAATACCTACGCATGCTGCATCGACCCCTTCAAAGGCCACTTCGGAACTCCTCGAGTTGGGATCGACGTATCTTCTCCCAGTTTATGACAGACCAACATTTGTTCTCTCACACGGCAAGGGGTCATACGTGTGGGATTTCGAGGGACGAAAATACCTCGATTTCAGCGCGGGGATAGCTGTAAACTCACTAGGCCATGCTGACGAAGAGCTAATCAAGGTATGTCGTCAATGCCCTCGCGTTTTTCTCAATCAAATTCACACACCCTTTCGTTACACGTAGGTCATGACAGAACAAGCCGGGAAGATCCTCCACACGAGTAACGTATACAACAATGAATGGGCCGGAAGGCTCGCCGAGCTTCTTGTCAAGCTTACGCAGAAGGAAGGAGGCCTTGGATTCCCTTCTGGCAAGTTCGACGACCTTCCGAGCGGGAGGGATGCACACGGTGCCAAAGTGTTCTTTGCCAACTCTGGCACGGAAGCTAACGAAGGTGCCCTGAAAATTGCTCGGAAAGTGGGGAAAGACCGTGGAGGGGAACGTAAGACACGGATCGCTTGTTTTCAGAACTCGTTCCACGGGCGGAGTATGGGTGCTCTCAGTGTAACGAGTAACCCGAAGTATCAGGCCCCTTTCATGCCGCTGATCCCCGGAGTGGATGTGGGGAAGCTTAACGATTTTGAGGGACTGGAAGCGCTCGTGGGCGAGGATACTTGCGGTGTCATCTTAGAACCTATTCAAGGGGAAGGGGGGATTCATGCTGCTGATGCAGAATGGTTGAAGGTGTTGAGGAAGAGATGTGATGAAGTAGGGGCTGTTTTGATTTACGATGAGATTCAGGTATGGATGGTTTCAAGTTTACTGTTATACAATGCTGATGCCTATCTTTCTGTTGATTCAGTGTGGATTGTATAGGTCAGGACAGCTTTGGGCCCACTCGGTGCTCCCCGTGGAGTGTCATCCGGATATTGTGACTATGGCTAAGCCGCTTGCGAATGGATATCCAGTCGGAGCAGTCCTATTGCGAGACACCGTTGCTTCTACCATGACGGCAGGTAAAGGACTACGAGGCCGATGACAGGAAAAACTTTGACTAATCCAATTTTCTCCACAGGTACCCACGGAACAACATTTGGTGGATCACCCCTTGCCTGTGCATTGGGATATCACGTTCTCTCTCGAATTTCCCAGCGTCCATTCGTCGCACAGGTCGCGGAGACAAGCACTTACTTGACTGGACGTTTGGGGCTATTACCCAAGTGGTTCCCCGAGATCTTGCAGCCCACCGTACGCGGACGTGGGCTGATTCTCGGACTCGGTTTCAAAAATGAAGCTGACCCAAGTAAGATCGTGGGATTGGCTCGAGAACGAGGGGTGTTTATTCTATCCGCTGGGAAGGATGCGGTCAGGCTTGTCCCGAGTTTGAACGTTGGTAAAACTGAGGTGGATCTCGCTGTTGATGTTATTGAAAGCTGTCTAGGAGAAATTTAGAGTATGCGCGTATAGTAGATGATAATGATCATTGCACTAGTGCTGAAATATGACGGTGGCCAACGGGGACCGGTCAGTGATAGAATTCGAAGGATCGATCGAACTGAAGCGGCCGTCGGGCCAGGAAGATCCCGGCAATAATTAGTACTTTCTGATTGGCTGATGGTTGCTATATAGGTCGGCAGCGGTTACTGACTTAGAATTACTATTTTCCCTTTCTTTCAATCGTCAATATGGAAAGACTCTCTTCGCTGTCTCGCTTCAAAGCGTCCTGCCCTTTCCTTGCGAGGACGAAAAATTCTACTCTTCGTACTCTCTCCACGTCCACTTCTAACCGGTTCCCTGCAATTTCTTCTCTCACTGAGAGAGCGACGAAATGTCCCGTCATGGGCCCAGCTCTCAACGTTCGCTCCAAGGAGATTGTTGCTGGATACGCTAGCGTCGCCGGCAACGCTGACGTCGAAAAGATTCACAAGGAGCAGGGTGTCAATGTTCCGACTGGCGCCTCCATCGAAATGTGCCCTCACGCTTCTGCTGCTCGGGCTGCAGCTCGCGTCGCAGAGGACCTGGCAGCGGCTGCAAAGGACAAATCCAAGGCTCCTCCTGAGCACAAGAAATTGTCTGACAAGGCCGCAGCTGCCGCTGGGTGTCCCTTCCACAAGGCTGCCTCTGCTGGTGCTACCACCAGCAAGGCTAATCTCCCCAAAGCCAAGGCGGCCTCCTCTGGCCATTTCGATTACGAGAAGTTCTACATGAACGAACTCCAGAAGAAGCACGACGACAAGTCCTACCGTTACTTTAACAACATCAATCGTCTCGCCAAAAAGTTTCCCGTTGCTCATACTGCGGAACCCATTGACGAGGTCCAGGTCTGGTGTTCCAACGATTACTTGGGTATGGGGAACAATCCCGTCGTTCTGGAGACGATGCAGTAAGTCTTCTCTTCGTATTCACATTCGTTTTCGGAAGATGGCTTATTTTCTCCCTCAGTCGTACCCTCGACAAATACGGTCACGGTGCTGGAGGTACTCGCAATATTGCAGGAAACGGTGCATTGCACTTGCAGCTTGAGCAGGAGCTCGCTACTCTTCATCGTAAACCCGCAGCACTCGTTTTTTCTTCGTGCTACGTGGCGAATGATGCTACTCTATCCACCCTCGGTTCCAAGCTTCCAGGGTGTGTTCTCTTTTCTGATGCGATGAATCACGCATCCATGATTCAAGGAATGCGTCATTCTGGTGCCAAGAAGGTCATATTCAAGCACAACGACCTGGAGGATTTGGAGAACAAGCTCAAGATGTATCCCAAGGAGACTCCCAAAATCATCGCGTTTGAGAGCGTCTATTCCATGTGCGGTAGT
>RZIO01000007.1:1431981-1467429 GCA_004338095.1 Gloeostereum incarnatum | reverse complement strand
GGACGAGGTCAGATGCAACTATCTCGATTCATTTACCGGCCGCTGACCATTGCTATCTTCCCAATAGGTTCATGCTGTTGGCTTGTATGGACCACGGGGTGCAGGCGTTGCTGAGCATCTTGACTACGATGCTCACAAGGCTGCGGGTAACAGCCCCGATGCTATTCCTGGATCGGTTATGGACCGTGTTGACATCATTACTGGTAGGTCACTTCCACATCCAGCTTATTCAGTTTCCATCTGATCATGTGCTACAGGTACTCTTGGAAAGGCCTATGGTGCTGTCGGTGGCTATATCGCTGGCTCGGATGATTTCGTCGACATGGTCAGGTCTTACGCACCCGGTTTCATTTTCACTACTTCTCTACCCCCTGCCACTGTTGCTGGTGCTCAGGCTAGTGTGGCCTATCAGACAAACTACGTGGGCGATCGTCAATTGAAGCAGATCAACGTCAGTGAGGTCAAGCGTCGGTTTGCAGATATTGACATCCCTGTCGTGTAAGCTCTGTTTTTTTCCCTGGCCGTTCTGCTGTTGACTCTCCCAATCTGTATAGGCCCGGTCCCTCTCACATCGTCCCGGTCCTCGTTGGTGACGCTGCACTTGCAAAGGCAGCGTCTGATAAGCTCCTCCTCGAACACGACATCTACGTCCAGTCTATCAATTACCCCACTGTTGCTGTCGGCGAGGAACGTCTCCGCATCACCGTCACTCCGCGCCACACCCTCGAGCAAATGGACAAGCTCGTTGCCGCCGTCGACCAGATCTTCACCGAGCTCAACATCAATAGGGTGTCGGACTGGAAGACAGCAGGTGGCCGTTGCGGTGTTGGCAAGACTAATGAGAAGACGGATGTCCCGCCCATCTGGACTAAAGAACAGCTTGGAGTCTTCGACGGTACTGCTCCTCAGACCTTGAGGGACGGAGAGAAAGTCGTGGTCAGCGTTGACGGTGTCACTGTTGCCAGGAGCAGGTTCAACAAGCTCCTCGGCGCCATCACTGGCCCTTTGGAGGCTCATCATTCCATCACTAAGCCCACGGTTCACCTCGCGGCCGGCTTCAACACTGGTGGTTCTGCTCTCGACGAGATGCACATCCCTATCCCTCCTCCCAAGGTTGTCGCCGTCAGCGCTTGAAGTGGCAAACCTCATATTTTAGTGTTCTGGTTACACGCATTCGTTTGGTGTTTCGTGAGGGGAAGTTAGTCGCTTCGTGTACTTATCCGTATCTTTTTGATAGCGAAATGCTAAATGCTTCGACCTTCTGTCCCAAGTTCTCTCCTCGGTTTCGGGTCTTCGGCTCATGCCCCTTCGCAGATGGTAAGCGTAGTTTCAATGTTTCCAAGGACAACGATTCGAACATCGCACAAAAAGTACAACTATCATGCACACCAGTTTATAGCCCATCGCCTCGAAAGTAGGCAGGTAAGTACTCTCGATACCTAGAGAACAAAACCGAGCAACTGCAGTGTCTGGTCATGAATCGGCGGTTTGAGTATCGACAGAATCAATCGCTTCAAGCAGAGCTCGCGCGCGGACACGTCTCATTTCGTCGGATTTATTTGGTGGTGGAGATGAATCAACAGCCCCGTCCTTTCCGCTAGCCGCATCTTTCTGGGCTGGCTGCTCGGGGGGTGTAACCTCCGCCTGTAGAGTTGTTTTACATCGTTGTAAGAGGTTCTAAGAGGAAATGTCAGTTATCATTGTGAAGCAAGCAGCAGGGGTAGAACCGACTTTTTTGGTTGCGCCTTGAACGTTGGCGAGATACTTCAGAACTAGAGGCATGTACTGCTCTGGGACCTGGATAACGATGCGTTGGACAGACAAATGGTGACTGCGCGAACTCACTCACTGATTGAGACCACATATTTCTAACGATCCAATTCTGACGGGCTTTATGAAACTTCCATCGCGTTGGGTGTCTGAACTGCGTGAATGCATATCCAAGAGCTAGGAAGAATGAGTACGGTGGACGGAGGGTACATCATGAACAGACCTTTCTTGGCTTGTTCGGGAAGAGCATCGTCCTTGTAAGGGTCAGGAAAGCCCGTCTTATTTTTTGATTTCTTCATCACAGGTTCCTCGACGGCGACGTCGTTCTCTTCGGAGTCCCTCTTTCGTTTCTCCTTTTTCTCTTTATTTGCCGTGTCTGGAGATAACTGTTCGGTTGAGACTTTCTTGGATGTCTTCTTGGACTTCACGACATCCTGTTGAGGCGCACTATCGGCGGTGTCGACGTGACCATCTTTTCGGTGTTTACGAGACTCTTTTGGTTCCCCAGCATTATCGGCGGCCTCTGTAGGTCGATCTTTCTTTCCCATTGCAGGACGTGGGAGAGAGGAGAAAACTCTTGGCGCGAGATACGTAATCGTCGCGTGGTCAGCTTATGAATATGAAGGTTTGAACTGGAAGTTGAACTGGAACATCCACTGGCAACTTGTACTTAGCATCATGGGTCTCTCAATATCTTCTCTCTTCTCTTCTCTTTCTTCTCTTGTAAGCTGGAGCAAGGAGCAGGATGTCCGTATTCTTATGCTTGGTCTCGATTCTGCTGGAAAGGTGCCGCCTTTGCTTCCCTACCCTCCAACGGAACCATTTCTAACGCGGGATCCACGTTAGACAACCATACTGTATAGACTCCAGGTACATCTTACATTTAACCTTTCTGACGGCATTCATGAACTTTTCTCAGATTGGGGAGGTTGTTTCGACAATACCAAGTATGTTCCGCGGTGCTCGGCTCGGCCATCTCATGATTCTTGTTCCCAGCTATTGGATTCAATGTAGAGACTGTGCAAGTGCGTATCGGTCTGCTGGCTTAAGAAACGCTCTCATATTTGTTGCAGTATAAAAACATCAAGTTTCAAGTGTGGGATCTGGGAGGACAGTCTAGCATTCGGTGAGTGACCTGTCGCGTCCATTTAAGGTGGTCTTCTCTTATGAGCCAATCGAAAAGACCATATTGGCGCTGCTACTTCCCAAATACCTCTGCCATCATTTACGTCATCGATTCTTGTGATCATGCACGACTACCAACGTCACGAACGGAACTGTTGACAATGCTTTCCGAGGAGGAGCTCAAGGGCGTCCCACTACTGGTGTTCTGCAACAAACAGGACATGGAGGAAGCCATGAAGCCGGAAGCTATCAGCGAACACTTGGGTTTGGCGGGCGAGGAGAAATCGCGACCGTGGAGTGTCCGGGGGAGTTGCGCACTCAAGGGCGAGGGGCTTGAGGAAGGGTTGGATTGGTGAGTGTCATGCCGGAATTTCAGCCGATGGTGTACTAACACCCTTGGTTAGGCTAGTGAATGCCATACAGAAGAAATGATACCCTCTTCTTACTTCTCGCATTTTTATTTCTTCTTTGCATAGTTCTCCATTGCTCTACCTATTCTTGTCATTAATTGCAGGGACATTGATTTATTTTACATGGGTTCGTCCAGGTCTATGTTGTCCTCTTCGGAATCAGCCGTCTCCAGAGCGAATGGAGGTACGTGGTCGCACTCGTGCTGCCCAACAAATGACCCGATGATTCAAAGGGTTCTGATCTAGAACGGCACATTCTAGCGGGAAAAAAATCTAACGCCCTCTCCGTCGGCAACTCCTATAGTCTGCGCACGACCAGCCTTGATGAGAATGGCTATCGCTTTGCGTAGGAGAGGGAGAGGGATCCCGGTTAATGGAGATTCTATCGGTGGGTCTGTGATGTCGTAGAACGTCAAGATAGTATTCAAGTGGCCTGTAGAAGATGCCTGAGAAGGACACATGTGAGTCGCGGGAAAAGTTGATTAGTGAAACACACGACGCGTCCCTCACCCATTCATGAAGAACCTCACCCCACTCCTCTGGAAGGCGCCAGTACAGGAGAGCCGTCCGCGTCTGCTTTGCCGGTTCGTATGCGGCCACACCATCCGCGACCATGGATTCAATTATATGGGATAGATATAGTGGAGGGATCTTCCCTAAGAATGCCTATCAGTCGTCGTGAATTCAGCGGGGAAATGAGCGCACGGTTGATTCTTGAATTCTGCAATACTTCGTCCCAGTCGCTGCCGGCATCGGCATCTTCTACCTTGAGGAAATATAGCTTCCTATGTCGTGCGTAGGCGAGAAGTAGACGGCTCCATTGTGCAGTGAACATGGAGAGTGTTGTTGAATTGGGCTGTTTCCTGAAGACTGGTATCAGATGATTCTGAGGGGTGAAAGACAAGACATTGAGCAGGTTCCTAACGTGAAGAACGGAGGTGCAGAGTGAATCGAAGGCAGTAGAAACCCTGACCGAAAATCAGTGCTGCGTTTAGCAGAGGTAATAGAGCGAACCTGAAGGTGTAGTGTGCGTAGAAAGAGCCATTGCAGTTATAATGAGCCAGCAGCGACCAGAGCGATGGTGGCGGCAAGACGCAAGGATAACAGATTTCCTTTTTGAGGCGCTACAGCTGACTACGTCATCTCAAATCACGTAATAGCCTGCAGTGACTCTCACCATGCGACTACAAAAGAGCGGGGAATTCGAGGACTGGCGCCCTGCTGGATCCACAGCACCGCCCACAACTTCCGCTCCCCGCCACCCGTCAACCAGCAGTTATGGTGGCGCTACAAGTAGTCCTACTACCAGTGGTTTCCCCGCCACCCAGTGGTCCTCGACGAATGCTCTTCCAGTTCTGTATTCTGGTACAAAACGCACGCGGGAATCCTCCTCTCCCCCGCCACCCCCTAAGAAACGAAGGACTGTAACGAATGTTGCTTCATCTTCGTCGCAGTCAGGAATCCTGTCTAGTACACAGGCAGTTACTAGTACTTCAAGTAAGGGAAAAGGTCGTGAAACAGCTACCAAGGTACCCCAGGAGGCGACTGAGAAACGCGCGGCACGGTTTAAAAGTTCTTGTCCCAAGGCTAGCTGGGACAGGGTGGATAGGGTCATGGCCCAAAGGTGAGTTTTTCGGTAAGTAATGGATAGTCACCCAACTAATGATACCATATTTAACAGGTTTTTTATGATTGACAGACACCGCGAAGGAGAGGAGCTGCAGGAGGAATTCAGCGTTTTGGGATCTACTGGGAATGTGAGGACCTTGATCCTTTCCCTTTTTTCTTACTGAGCTGTATCTCTCACAGGTCTATACCGTAACTGTAGGTCGTATACCGTCATGTTCTTGTGCGTTACCACGTCGTTGTAATTTTTGTTCTACTCACCGTCAGTCCTCCTAAGGTCCCGATGCAAGGAAAGGCAATCATTGTAAACACATTGTACGTGGGTTCAATCTCAGCTCGGTACCACACTTTTTCTTGATTAATTCTCTCGAAAAAAGCTTTTTATCTTCTTGAAGGGTATGTCACTATCTAGTTGAGATGTACGGACCATTCCTGAGTATCACCTACTCCTCTTCTCAACAGTTCTGCAAGTTTCGCGAGACTCTACCCACTGGTACCAGAAGTATGTCTTTCTCGCTTTTCTACGTCTTGTGTCCACCAAATTTCGTTGGGTAGAGCCCTGATCAAATCCGAATTGGAAGAAATATTTCGTGATGCGCCACTTGCTCCAAACTCCGTCGTCCACCCTCGCGTCAAGGAAGCTTTCGAGAGAGCGACTGGGAAGATCACCACCCCAAGCACTTCTCAAACCGGTCCTGGCAAGAAAAAACGAATGCCCGGCGAAGACGATGACTGCCCTATCTGCTACGAAGCAATGGCTAACGTCGAGGAGAAAAATTTGACCTTCTGTGACGAGTGCGGAAATGCAATTCACAACGAATGCTTCGAACATTGTACGAACCCGTCTTTCTTGGCTTAAGCACGATCTGATTGTTTGCGCTAGGGCGAGCCACGGCCCAAGGCAAGGGGCAGGCACTCACATGTGTTTATTGTCGAGCAAAATGGGCACTGTCCAGCGGAAATGGAGCCTCCCGTTCTGTTGGACGATCGGCCGAAGGTTATCTCAACTTGGGTTCAGTTGCTGGTCTGAGTCCTGTGCGTGACTCAAGTACTTGTAAGTGACATCTTGAGAAATATAGCAGACGGCTTATCCAGCAATAGATTACCATGGCCCTTCTAGAGGCCACAGGTCTCGAGGGTATAGAGATTACTATTGAATATCTTACACGTTTGAAATATGCTAACTATGATACATTGTGATGGCGTCAAGAGCTCTAAAGGGCTAAAAATACATATCGACAGTTTCTTTCAAACTGCCCAGTTCCACTTCCACTTTTTCGCCTCAGGATCTTCGAGACATGATTGATAGATATCCATCTTCGGGCGCCACACTCGAACCATCCCGTCCTCCACGCAAGTAGCCAACATTCCATCAGCCCAATCCAAGGCGGTAACCTCCCCACCCGGATTGTTCAGTTCTATCCCCTTCGTCGTCGACGCGAAAGGACGGGCAGAATCGCGCACATCAAACAAGAAACTCTTCCCGGACTTGCCGGTGCTCCCGCTGGCAAGCCAACGTCCACAGGGCGAGACCGAGAGCCCAACGTAGAATGAGGTCGTTTGCAGGCGCTCATGAGCGTAGGATATATTTTGTGGGTTAAGGGATGCTGTTCCGTATGTATAGATGTGAGCGTCCGTGCTCATCGCGAAGAGCAGACTCGATGTTGGTCCTGACCCGCTCGTGAGGGATATAATTCCTCTCGGGCGCTTTGACCCGCTCCTCAATGTTGGGTCGATCTCCGAGCTGTGCAGAGGAGCTTTGATCGATTTCTTGCCGGAGGTTGGGAAGCGCGTATCCCAGCATCGCAGTATCCTGTAAGAGGGAGGGATATTGTAAGCATTTGTCAGGCACTACCGAAATCACTGACCCGTCTCCTGAGCCGCTGCTAATGAGCGTAGAATCCGAAAGGTCGCTGTAGATAACGCTCGTTACGGTCCTCATGGGGTCCGACTTTTTCTTTCTTCGTGTATCTTCGTGAACCCCCCGGATTGACAGAACAGGTGATAGCATTTCCATGTGGCCATCTTCGGAGGACCCGGTTGCTGTCCGAAGATCCCAGACGTGAACGGCCCCATCCCGTCCTCCTGTACTGAGCAGGCTGGGACTATTGGGATTCCATGAGATACATTTGGGCGTTCCGGTGTGTCCGCGAAGGGAGTGCAAGGTTGTCGAGGTTTTCAACGCAGGTTATCCGTGTGGACTGGTCCCCGCTGCATGTGGCTAATAAGGTGTCGTCGTAGTTCCACTTGATGTCGAAGACACCGTTGTTGTGGGGTTGTAAAGGAGTGCATGACGGTCCTGCAGCAGATATGAGCTGTCGTTAAACATGCAAGCTAAGGAGTGTACACGTACCCGCATCCCATTCTGATCGTTCGCGCGTGTCGAACAGATGGACAGAGCCTTTCTCGGTTGCTACTGCAAGAATGGCTTTGTCGCGTCCGTCCTTTGAGCCTAGGAGGATCCAGTCAGCATTGCGATACTAGCATTAAGAGCATTATCACCATGTGTATAGCTGCATGCATAAGGCGGTGTAAGGAAACCCGAGTCGTCGGTGGACAGACACTTGAAGACATCGGTGGTGTGGCAAGATACAAGTGAACGGAGAGCAAGTGCTGTGTCTGAAAGAGTTGGCAAGAGAAAGATTTGGAGTCTTTTCATAAACGTACCTGCGGGCTGAGCGCTGCACGTTCTCATGTTACCATAAGAAGCTTGCATGAGCGAACGACGAAGGCGAGAAGGAGGCGGGGATTCTTCATCGTCGCTTTCCTCGGGCTCCGAAAGCTTTATGCGTTTTTTTTGATTCTCGAGTAGGGTGGCTGAAGGCCGTTTTATCCGACCACGTTCTGGCGGAGTAAGGATGCCAAAGAAAGACGCGAAAGGCTTCGTCCGAGACGGCGTTTCCGCGAGTGGCACATTGGTAAAATCGTGGAGAACAGAGGGAGGAGGAGGAGATGAGCTCGGGCTGGGCAGCATGCTCAGATGGCGGATGCAGTGAGAGTCAACGCGACACCAAATAAAGCCACACACACACGCCGCGTGTTTAAATGAAACATCCACGTGATCGTGTACACTGTCGGCATTCTTCGGCCGAAACGGAACTGTTGCATCATAATTTTTGAAGAACTCCGTCCGTTTCTTCTGTCCTCTTCCGTCATGGCCTCCATCCTTCGTGGTCCCCTGCGCTCGATGGCGACTGCCGCGACCAGGAAGAGTCTCAACATCGGGATGATTCCTGCTGATGGGATTGGCAAAGAAGTCATCCCAGTAAGGCTTGACCCATGGTATTGGTACAGAAGCTCACACACATGTATGTATTAGGCGACTCAGCAAGCTATCGAGGCCTTGGGATCAGATATACCGAAAACGAACTTCATCCCTCTCATTGCCGGATTCGAAACCTTCACACGCACTGGGCAAGCGTTGCCTGAGGAGACTGTAGAGTGAGCTCCAATACTCATAACACTCGATGGTCCTTAATATTGTGGACAGAGTTCTGCAAAACGAGTGTGATTGTGCATTATTTGGCTCAGTCAGGTACGGTAATAGTCCTATGAATAGCGTCTGTCTCTTACTTGTTCACTTGAAGTTCGCCTTCACGGAAGGTTGTTGGGTACTCATCCCCGATCGTTGCTTTGCGCAAAATACTGGACCTGTATGCTAACATCCGCCCCGTAACATCGGTGCGTCGTTACCACTCTTGGAATCGGTCCAAATCTCACCTCGTCGCCAGGTCTCTGCCAACCCAGAAGAACCCCCGGCAGTAGATTTGGTCGTTGTTCGAGAAAATACAGAATGCTTGGTACCTTGTATTTCATCACCCGTGGTTTATTCCCAGGCTCACCAGATGCGTAGTATATCAAGGACGAGCAGCAAATCAATACAGAGTCCGGCAAGGAAGCTCGGGCTACACGTCTTATTACAGAACGTTCTTCCCGCAGGATAGGGCAGATGGCCTTTGAGCTTGCCCAGGCTCGTCAGCGGCAGGTAAGCTTGTGTGACTGCTAGCAATGTGGCTCTTGGAGTGACGTGTCTACTAGCTCTTGACCATCATTCACAAGTCCAATGTCTTGTCAATCACGGATGGCCTCTTCCGTGAGACCATCCGTGCTCTTCATCCAAGCTATGAAGGTGTTGAGCTACAGGAACAACTGGTCGACAGCGCCGTTTACAAGTGAGTAGACCTGTTATGTTTGAATATTCAGAATGCTAATTTGTGTTCTTAGGCTCTTCCGGGAGCCTCAGTAAGTTTAATGTAATAGCCATCAAGGCATCATCTGAAAGGGTTGTAGGGTATTTGATGTCATGGTTGCGCCTAACCTTTACGGCGACATTCTATCGTGAGATAAACGATGCCATGTATACAAGTCAATCTCTGATGTGCATGATTCAGTGACGCTGCTGCGGCTCTCGTCGGTTCTCTGGGTCTCGTTCCCTCTGTCAACGCTGGCGATAATTTCATAATGGGTGAACCGTGAGTGCTAGCACTTGCACCCTATTGCCATTTCTTAATGTATTTCTCTGTCAGGGTCCACGGCTCTGCCCCTGATATTGCTGGACAAGGCATCGCTAACCCGATCGCGTCTATTCGTTCGGCTGCTCTGATGCTCCGCCATCTTGGCTATGCCCAAGGTGCCGATAGAATTGACAACGCTGTGAACGAGATCATAAGAGCTGGCACACACGTAACTCCTGATCTCGGTGGAACTTCGAAGACGCAAGAGGTCGTCGACGCGATTTTGAAGAGGATTTAAATGGCGGTAAATTAATTATGAACACGCATAGTTATAGACTACATTGAAGATACGTTCATTCTAGTAGAAGCTCTAGCACTCCACAGATTGTGTGCGCTAAGGGTTGGTTGTACATCCAAGCTGTATGTTATCTGTCCATTTTAAGTAATTTCCATGTTATTACACTCGAAGCGGGGCCAACGTCACTGGAGACCAAACCGTTTCGGAACGCTTCTGAGCTTTGATGAACTATGATACAAAAATAATAAGATTCGGTTGCATCCTAGAAAGGTGGAGCAGCGCCATGATCAAGCGAACGTCGCCCAGGCTCAGCGGGCGTATGAACTCGTCCTGTGAGCTTCGCTTCTCCTGTCAATGTCTCGTCTCTGTGCACCTTGCTCTGAACCTCGCGTGCTAATTTCTCCCTCGTCCTCCTTTCCATAATTTCAGGAGGCTTCGACAACTCTAGAGGGCCCGCCGCTGGAACAGGAGGGAGAACATCTGCTCTCTGGAACATACGAAATGGGTTGGGTAATATGGCGCGTCTTCTAGAGGAGATGGTCTCGGGGTCGGCACGCTGGAAAGCCCGAGGGGACAACTTGTTCGTGATAGGGGACTGCTGAGACGCGACTTGAACTCGACGCCGCTCTGAGCGAGCCAGAGAACGAAGTGATTCATTGGCAGATGGCAGCCGCCGACCAGATAGAGGGGATGGAAATGACACTACGAACGGTGTGTTGTTCGCGCTATTCACCATATAGGCAGGAGAAGGTGGAAGAGGGAATGCTGATGGAGATGTCAGAATGGGTGCGTTGCCTCCCTCTGCCATATGCTTTGGCAAAGACGGCAGTTTCTCGTTCATGGAAGCAAGGTCTTTGACAGTGACGACCTTGGTGCTAGATACTTCGAGTTTCTCTGTCCGTTGACCTGCGCGAGGAAACCGTTGGAAACGGCCAAACCTTGAGAACCATTGACGGCCGGATAGCTGTGGCGTTGATACACCTTCCTCAGGGTGGGCTACAGGTCGGCGCCTTTGTAAGTGGAAGCATATGACGAGGACGAGAAGACATAAGATTATGCCCCCGAGGGCTCCGCCTATGATAGGTCCCAGCCGTTTAGGACTACGGTCTGAGCGTCGTCTATGAACTGCGTTAGAGAGTATCGACATATTGATCCAGCTATGCAGCCTTACACAATATGGTTGGCATAAAGGTCATCAATGTCGGGTCGGTCCGCTTGATATTCGGGGTCAAGCCCAAAAGCGTTGTGACACGAAAGGACAGACAGAATGAAGATCCAGCTCCAGTAGCAGTTCATTACAGCAGACAGACGCAGTCTTCCGTCGCAGACGGTTGCTGAACAAAGTGATGGGGGAAGAGAGACCAAGCTGAGGCGCGGCAGTACTGCAAGCCAGCTAAAGTACGAGTTCGGTAGCGTATTTAGTCAGCTTGATGGTTGACTAGGGTTCGGGCAAGGGTTCGGAAGCATGGAGATCCTGCCAAGGAGATAGATGGTGCCCATTACGACCCCCGACATGACCGTCGGCGCTGGTCATTGGCCCGCGCAGTGGCACCGAATTACTTATTCTGTGAATAGGAAAGCGAAGTTATTATGATAAAAAAATTGGACCCTACACATATCTTACCTCAGCGCACATCTAGGCAACAGTCCCAAGTACTTATCAAATCCCAAAAAATCCCCAGTGAGAGTTCGGTGGCTGACTTTGATGGGAACTTCCGCGATCGGGTGGGGGCGGTGCTAAGCGGGCCGCGGTAGTAGTACATACGGTCTGTTTTAGGGAATTTGCTGTACGGGTTGTTTGGTTTCGTCGCAGAGTATAAACAAAGTAAATGTAATAAGCAATTAGCTAAACGCGAGTTTCGATTTTTTCCCTTTACCTTGAGCCCATTCTCTCGACCCCAGGGGCCACATTCAGCTGAGTTTGCAGAAAGGAAGGATACTAATCGGTCTCCTGGGCGCGCGTATCACTGAGGCCATCATCCTGGTCGTCGGGATCTACTTAATCATTTAAACAAGTCTCCGATCATTTTGCTCCCGCGTTGTCCGCGGTGGAGAAGTAAATGGCAAAAAACAAGAAAGTAAAGATCAAGGAAGACCAGCCAGCGCCGCCCTCGAGTGTACCAGCTACAGTTCACAACGACGGCAAATACCAATTTAATGAACCTAGGTTAGTCTCACATCATTTCACGAGACGAAGTCTTTCATTGTGTGAACTTGAATCCTTCTTGGACGTTGAACGTTGAACGCTGACATCCTTTTCCATGTAACCTTATCTCTATTCAAGAGCTCTACCAGATGACCAAACGTGGGGAAACAACGGAGGCAGTGCACCTTCACCATTTCCGTCCCCACCACCTTTAGCCCAGGCTACATCTTCTCTCCCTCCGACTCAGGTCGCGGCGGTACCTCTACATCAGACTGCGGTACCTCCACACGAAACTGCACATCTACATCAAACTGCAGCTCCTCTCCCTAACGACCTCGGTGTAAAAGCTTCATCTCAAGGAACGATGCCTCCATCATGGCCCGCTTTTCCTGGTGCATCGTCAGCGACTAAGAAGGCATCTGGCACGGGAGGTCATAAACCCGGAAAGAACCAGGTCTCATGGAACACGAACGAGGCTGCTTGGGGTGCTGGCGCGGGTGGAGGAGGATGGGGGTCTTCACCTGGAGGGGGGCCTTCAACGGGCGGGGGTGGGGGCGGATGGGGAAATTCTGCGGACACTGGATTCGGCGATGGGGTAGCGCCAGAGTGGGCAGGTCGTGGGTGGGACAACGAATACGAAGAAGATTGGGAATCTGATGAAGATGATGAATGGGGTCCCGGCGGCGAAGTATCCTGGAAAGCTCCGGCGGCAGCTGCGCCTCGACCTAGTGGATGGCGTGGTTGGAGTGAGGAGGCGAAATCTTACTCCAACAAGGGCTATCCCAGCGCAGCTCCCGTTCCGAAAGTTCAAGAAGGAACGGTGAGGAACGACATTTTGAACGCGCTGCTCAGTCACCCTGCTCAGAACGACTATATCACGCAGGCAAAGAAATATGGGAGCGGGCCATTTCCTGCACACCATCTACCGAAACAGCAGGAGACTCATACATCGAAGAAACAAAAGAAGAAGGAGCAGCAGCAGCCGCTGGCTAAACACCAGCGTCATCAGTCTGAGAATCTCGATGCCTGGGGCGGTGGCGGTGGAGGTGGCGGATGGGATACTGGTGGAGGTGGCTGGGGTGCCCAGGATCCCTGGGGACCTACGATGGGGGACGGTGACGACTACGACCCTCGACGTGTCCATTTCTCTCCCAAATCCCAGTCAAACAATTTTTGGGGTGACTCCGAGAAACCATCCTCTCATTTCTCTCCAGCTCCGCGGGCGACAGCGAATGCCTGGTTGGACCCCGAAAGGGACACCTCCTATAGCATGCCTTCGAAGACACTTGCTCATGCCTACAAGGGTACCACGACACCTCTTACCTTTGGCAAAACTCACAACAGCCTCAACAGTTACGCAGACATGTCCTTGATCGACTCGAGAGGTGCCGCCTTGGCACCAGTCGAGAAGGCTCTTTTTGGAAGAGAGAGATTGGCCAAGGACCGCATCCACTGGACGTTCTCTTCTGACAAAGACGAACGCGTCGTAAATGTACTGACGCGATTACAAATTAAGGCCTATGATGTCGCGACTATGGGTGTGCATAGGTTCTTGCAGAGTCGAGAGCGGGGAGCCCTATTCGTCAATGTTGACTTTCGGCCTTCGAAGAATCTGGACGAGTTCGCTTATGACTGGTTGACGTTTGACCAGCTGCAACCTACGAGAGACAAAATCTTACAAGAATCCGTCGCGTTCTATAAGCCCGATCTTCACGTTATCGTGTTTGTATTTCTACCTTCGAAGACTGGAAACAGCATGGCGATGTGGAGGCGAAAAGATAGTAGTCCCCAATAATGTTCGCTTGATGCTTCGGGCAGAGATTGATCTATGTATGGATGGATTGCGAAGGGAGGATGATTATCTAGTCCATGTGGATGAGTATGGTTATAATTCCTTTCGCTTGATGCTCGTTGCTCAACCCACTTGCCTGCAGGATACCCGACTCAAAGCCGCAAGGCAAAGTCCGCCTTTCTCCGACGAAGACGATTTCACGGAAACAGGCAAAACAATTCAAGAGGTCGTCGTCTCTTCCGCCACCGACTGTTCCGCTATATTCTGCCCCTGATATGAAACCCAAGAAGCGTAAATGGTGGCAAAGATTCTTTTGAATGTCCCTTTGATCTACTTATCCTTCATTTTTGTTTATGGTGTTTTATCTCGTCGTTTGCTTTCGTTTATTCCGTCGCATTGTAATGTCTGTATCATATTCTGTAGAGTTGTACTAGTATTTTATCCATGTAGCCTTTTGATATACTTAGAGTTAACCGAAAGGCGTACGACGCCTCATATTACGCCACCCGTCTCTTATTTAATGGCAGCCGCACGTGTCATCCTCGTTATCAAGAATCCTTGGCTACATACACTCACCTGGCATTCACTGCAGTGGACATTGATATTTCATGGAGAGCACTGGATCCACTGGGGAGGCTCGAATTCTACAGATCTCAGAAGAATCTGACCGCCAGAGAGCATCGATACGACGCCCAATCCCAGCGATCAAGCACTTTGCTATATTGACCGGACTGCTACTGCCGATAGCCTTTGTACCATATCTACTAGCGAGAAGACATATGTCTCATTTGAGACGTCAAGTAGAAGAGCTGAGGGCGTTTTCCGAGCGTATTGAGGAGGATCTACGGGGCAAACTTGTGAGGGAGAAGGTGGAACAGCGTCACCTCAGGGGTTTGATCCACGACTTGGCAGAGATTCGGTCCCGAGCAGAACAGACAGATCATGCTCGGATGACATTCGAGGTGGCTGCGCGAAGAGATACACGGAGGGTGTTGGATGAGGTGCAGAAGCTTCAGTGCGTGGCCGTCATCATCTATAGGCACTAGGCTCTAACATTGGAGAATGTTGGGTAGGAATGATATGCAGTCACTTCGGAAGCCGCTTGGGGGATCTCTGGCCGAGATGCTGCGTTCATGCATGAAACAGAACTGTCTGTAGGACTGCCTCAGCAAAAAGACAGGGCGGATCAATTGAGACAAGTCGCGTTCAGGATTCAGCAGGATAAGGTTGGCTTCCATTTATACAAGACAAGCATGTTGATTAACCGAGCATCAAGCCGCCCTCGAGTCAAGAAGAGGAGATTTAAGTAGAAGAGACTAGAACGAGTTTAGCCAGTATTATAGACTCAAACAGAGAAGAGAGCGAAATTGGAAGTCAGAAGGAATTGACGGTAGCAACGAAGGAAGCTTTGACAAATTCTGTGACTGGCACGTGGGGAAACCGGTACAGGCGGCGTAGACTGGATCTCAAAATACTCGCCTCGTTGCTTGCACACATGCATGGGAGAGGCTATGACTGCTGCTTGATATGCTGATGCCCTTCATTACACTCTCTTAATCCACCTTCTATCCATCCCCCTTCAGCATTCCTTTTCCCGTCCACTACTAACCTTCAGCGGGGTAATGTCTTCCACGCCTTTCGGAGGGGACTCTGAGTCGTCCGGAACGACCATTTCCCCAGAAAATTCTACTCCAATCCTCTCAGATGTCCCCACTGAACCGCAGTCTGCATCGAAAGGAGAGGAGGATGCACTAGAGAGTCACGAAGTCATAGAGCTCCAGACGTTTATTGAAAGAAAGGCTTGGATAGAGGAGAAGATCAAGGTATGTCTTTTTATTTCATCTCCTTTCATGCATTTATCCAATGCCCATACCCAGTTTCTCGATAAAATGCCTCCCATCGAAGTATTTGTAGGACTAGACGCCATTCGATCATCCGCTGAAGAAGTTCCTGGCTTACCCACCCGTGCAGAGCTGCAACAGTGGGTCGTCGAACATGATGCAATCGAGAAAGATACGGAAGTACTGGATGCTGGTGAATTGAAGAAACTCAGGACATTAACGAAAGGTAATTCGCTTCTGTGACGCGTCGCCTTTTTACGTCTTATATCTCGGGCTGTCCTTCAGCTGCAACCCAACGAAACCTTTCCCCTCACGACACTGACCTCATTGAATTGACCCTGACGACCATTTACGAACTGGACAAACTCCTTCATCTTCTACGAGATCGTTCTGAAAATCTAGAGCTTCTGGGTATCCGCTTGAGATGGGAGGAAAATCGGATAGCGTCGTGGCGCGATCGACGTCAAATCCTTTCGGACCTCAAGGCCTTTCTCACTGATCGCGCGCAGTGGTCCTCCTCTGTGTACGACATTGTTGAGAGAGAGCCACAACCAGACAGTCACCGTCGTGGCTCTATTGCGTCCGTACGATCTATCACTTCAATTGGGTCTGATACTTCCTTGTCTTCCCTCGGCTTGTCAAGGAGCAACCGTTTCAAGCTCGCTGAGCTACTCTCGAGGGATGCCGCACAGTTTTCTGGTCGTGTAACCTCATTACGACATGGCACTATTGCCGCAGCTGGAAAGGCCCTAGACAAGCTGATCGACAGCAGTCGTAAACCCGTTCCAGATGAACTATTGGACGAGCAGGATAAGCTGGAGGAGAAGGGGATAAGTGAGATGGAAAATATCGGCAAGTTCATTATGAATGTTATTATGCAGTGGCGAAAGTGAGTTCCATTTCATTATTTAGTGTATGTTACTAATACTCACCTTTAGAGCTGACGAGTTGTATGCCGAAACATTAAAGGACCAGACCGCGGCTCGCACTCTTATTGACGAAATCGAGAGCGGCAAACTGAATCATCCGACCTCTAAGCAAAGCACGAACTTCGCTTCTCGCTCTGATACTATCGTGAAGAGACTAAATCTCAGAGGCATCCCTTCTGCCCCCGGAAGCTCATTCCCGTGTCCCCTTCACCCGCTATTCCCTGAGCAGGAGGCTTTCAACAAGTCCCTCTCTGAGACACTCTCTTCTGAGATTCTCACTGCCAGGGACCTCTGCAAGAAGGTCGAAGCCATGGCGAAGGAGTATTGTGCCACTTACGAAGCTGTTAAGAACGCAGACGCCCTCATTCGCCGTGCTGAAGAACTCGTGGAAGTATTTGGGTCTATCACTCAGCGTCTTACTGAAGGCGTTGCTTCTGGTGATGGAGATGGTACCCCACCTGACCTCACGACAAGTGACTGTCTTTCGCCTACACGACACTCTGTGTTTCTCGCCCTCCTACCGACCATCCTTGACGAACAGCACAAGGCAGACAAGAACGCATCTAAGCTATTGCGCACTTTGCCAGCGGCTTTACTTCGCCTGGACTTCCCGGGTATCGACCCTACCTTCAAAGAAAAGGCGGGCTCTGTGGTACAGCGGCTAACGGAAGCTCGGGATGTCGCCCAGAGACGCCGCGAGGACATCACCTCCAGGGCTGCTCGGCTCAAGGAGGCTAGGAAGATTTGGACCGCCATGGATCAGAAGTTAAAGGCACTAGAGGAGGTCCAGAGGGATGTGGGTGAGGCTATGGACAGATATCGTTGGAAGCAGGAAAGCGGACGGATGGATGCGCCACCTACTCCCGAGAGCCCTCCGATAGTGTCGCTTCCTCCTCCCCCGTCTCCAACTGGATTCCATGCGCAGCTCCAGGATCTCAGCGCAAAGTTGACGGATGAGGTCGAGACACCTCTTGCGTCTCTCTCGAGTACCCTGGAGGCCCCGCTAAAGGACTGGTTCACGCTAAGTGCTCTTGGTTTGAAAGATCAACTTCAACGGGTCACTCAGATGCTTCAATTGCTCGAGCTGATCCGTTCTCAGTCCTCCGTTATGACCGACGTCCGAAATGAGTTTAACGACCTGCAGATCCGCGTGGAGGATGTGAAACTACATCTGGACAGCAGCCTCACAGACACCATGGCTGGTGGGATGGACAGTGAGCAGGTGGGAGCGCTGCAGAACCAAGTCAGTGGCGATGTCGTTTCCCTTCGTTTAGAGATCGGGGAGTTCGTCGAGAAGCTGCCCCGTCGAGTGCCATTTGTTTCACAGCCAAGTTCCTCCACGCCGTCATCCCCAAAATTCGTGCGAAAAAGGTTCTCGTCTGTGGACCTAAAGCTCGGGGCTCACTCCCCGCACCAGAGCATTGAAATACCATTTGATCTTCAGGCTCTGAACGACGCTGTTCGCCTGGACTCGAATACCTTCGCCATGAGGTTGAATGGGGATCTTTCTAGCCTGGAGCAGAAGCTCAACCACCTGGAACTGGGTCGAATAGCAAAGGAAGTCGATGCAACTCTTTCAGTTACTAATGATGCTCTGCAGCACGCCCTCTCTGCAACAGCGTCTTTCAAGGCTTCCTTTTCTGACGTTAAGAAGCAGGGGAATTCGTCGGAGCTGTTGAACATTCTCTCCCAGGATATTTCCCGTACTACACAGTCTCATCGCGCTGTGATCGCACGCTCTTTTTCTCCTGTTCGAGATCGTCTTCGACGGATGGCTTCGGCCCCTGGAGTAACAGATTCTGCTGTCCACGAGTCGATCTACCTCGCTCGGACTCGAGCGTTAGACGATGCCGAGCTCAAATTTACGACTTGGACTGAAGATACGGATGCTTTTGCTGCACACGTTTCTGAGGTGCTGCAGCAGGAGACTCGAAGACTCGAGGACTTACGCGCTGCAGAGGAGGCGGAGATGGAGAGGTTAGAACGTGAGCGCGTCGAAGAGGAGAGGCGTGGACATCTGGAGGAGGAGAAACGGAACGCCTTGAAGAGGAGGAGCAGCAACGCGTGGAAGAGGAGAGGAGACATCTAGAAGAGGAACGTATTGCAGAAGAGCGGCGCCTTCAGGAGGAACGAGAACGCATTGCTGCTGAAGAGGTCGAAAGGGTGCGCTTGGAAAGTGAACGCATACAGGAGGAGCGAAGGCTTTTGGCGGAACAGCGACGGTTACAGGAAGAGAACGAGGAGGCCGAACGAGAACGAGTGAAATTGGAACGTGAGCAGGAGGAGAAAAGGCGACTGGAAGAGGATAGGCTTGCTGAAGAACGACGGGTGCAAGAGGAGTTAGAGAAGGTTGTCCGCCGAAGAAGAACGTGTTCGTCTACAGTACGAGCGGAAACAGCAGGAGGTGAAGAGACAGGAGGATGAACGAATTGCCGAAGCGCGTCGTGTTCAAGAAGGGCAACGTATTGCTGACGAGGAGGCAGAGCAAGCTGAAGAGCAAGAACGTCTGGAACTCGAGCGTCAGTGTGTGGAAGAGTCCGCTGCAGCAGCCGAAAGAATTCGCTTAGAGGCTACTGCGCGGGAAAGGAGATGGATTTCCTGAGTAAGAACGGTAAGATCGCCCATCTGATAAAGCGCGATCATTTATGTGCACGGCTGATTACTCATACAACGTTGACTCTAGATGCTTTCGTTCTTCAACCTGCTTTTACATTGGCCTTCCGATCACCCGAACTCAATGATCTACATGCGCGCATTCTGCGTTTGCGAAAGCGGCTTCAGTCGTTAAGTCTAAGCGAGCTTATCAGCCCCGTGGCCTCCAATATTCCGGATGAGGCCCAAGCTCGACAGATAGCTCAAGAGTTGTACTTCATTTCTGCAGAAGTGTCCGAGCTCCCGACGTCAATCGATGACCCTTCCATAAATATGGAATCGAAGTCACTCAAAAGCTGATTTAGAGCGATCTCAAGAGTTGCTGCAGCAGATTCAGGTACTTTCTGTGTTCGGAGAGGCTGTTCGGATTTGCGATGCTGGCCTGAGTGATCTCCTGGAGCACATCGACAGTTATCCCGCTTTAAAACCAGTCGGTCCAATGGCATCGTCCTTCGATGTTCCCGCCGACCTTGTACCCACCAGCCAACTGATGTCGCGATTGTCATTCACCAAAAATCTTGTTGAAGTGGTCTCTGGCTTCTCCCAACATAATGACCTCAGGATATCTCGTGAAAGAGATCGCATTGTCCAGACTTGGGTTGAACTGGAAGAGATGGCAAACGACCGTGTCAGTGGCCGCAAGTCCCGGCCTAGCAGTGCCCTCAACTCGGACCATAGCTCGGGAAGAAACAGCAGCGCTTCTATGGCCGCCGTACCCCTCCGCGCGTCAGAAAAATTGGGGGATATGCAGGGCTTTCCGCTACGCCCTCCTCACGCGGAATGCTCAATGTCCCGGCTATTCCGCTTGCTCGGCGTGCTGTATCTGGATCAGAGCATGCGCCTCAAAGATCGACTTCATCCAGCCGCATGTCTATGCGTTCTGCTTCAGGTCCTAGCGGCTTAAATGGAACAACGTTTGCCTCTCGACAACGAACCAATTCTCTTACGCCACACCTCTCCCCTCTTCCTACCACGCCGCTTCGACGGACGAATGTGTTGCCCAAGAAGAGGAGTACCTCTCCCAGTATCTCGAATGCGTCCTCCTATGGCGCTCGTTCGTCCTCTTCAATGTCCTTGTCGACATGGTCACGAACTCCTCGAACGTCGTTTCCTACTTTTTTCCCCGCATGTCGACACCTCCGAAGAAACCTCCCCCACCGAGAAAAAAAAATATGTTGCCAATCCCAAAAGCAAGCTCGATGTTGCTGTTGGGGATGTTGTCAATAATCTTCCCGTCGGCATTAATATCGAGAGTGTATCTGGGAGCTGGAAAGATCAGAGTGGAAAGTATTGGATAGGTAACCAGGACCCCAAACTATGTTCTGCAGAATCCTGGCGGTCTCAGACTGTCATGGTACGTGTCGGTGGTGGTTGGAGTGAACTTTCAAAGTACGCCCCTTTTTGCCGCCGGTTTCACTTGTTACTGACTGCCATTAGATTCATTCAGACTCATTGTGCCGATGCCGAATCTTTCCGCCTGTTGGATGACAACACCCCTCTGGTCTCGAGGGAAGAGAAGTGGATTAGCTCTTCGACTCTCCTGGAGGCAGTTGAGGGAAGTGAAACGCCGCCGGTTTCTCCTCGAACGCCCGAACCCAAGGAGTCACGTCACCTTCCATCCTTTTCGATATCCAGCCCCTCGGGTAGAAGCTCACATTCCATAACGTCTTCACCCTCCTCGAAGGGTGGTTCTCCATTAACAGCGCTCCAATTCCTTCGGAGGGCAGAGAGTCCGTCGCCTTCCAAGCCCATCAGAGTTCGCCATCCAACTGGGACGACGCCAGCACGAAATTCAATTTGGCGGCCTTAAGCCTTAGAGCTTGGACAATGGACCCTAGCATTTCTTTCGTTCTGACATTATAGTATACCATTTATCCTGCAGTCAATTGTTTTATCTCTCGGGTGACGTTGGTTGGTATAGTTATATATCTGTTGTGCTCGGTTTGTTTCATATGCTGCAATAATAGTACAAGTTCGACAAGTTCGCTGTGTATACTGCTACAACAACTATTTACATACTCATACACATAAACATGATAAAGTCCGGGAGATTTGAGTCCAAGTCAAACAGTCCAATGGTTCACACTTCCTTGTCTACACCTCCGGTATGTCTATCCTGATGCTTGAACACGCTCTTAACTTTATGTGCAGCCTTGTCCTTCTTCCCCTCGACATCATGCCCGAGCCAAGCGAGTTTTCTGACGCCGCTCCACTGCATTAGACCTCTATGTTTTTCGATGCAGCTGTTCCTTTCGCGCGCGGTAGTTTCTGACCTCCCCCAAAGGCCCATGCTTGTGCAAATCTCCATCGTTATCATCGTCATCAGAGCTGCTGCTGGAAGTGTCACCCTGTTTGTCGTACTCCACATCCTGTTGAATCTCTTCAGATTCTTCTGCACAATCGAGAACCTCCATCACCTCCTTTACGGTGCGATCAGGATCTGCGATGTTTTTATGATACCCACTGAGACCAGGATACATGCGAACCCTCATATGCAATGTCCCAATAGGTTCCCCGATATCATCAGCTGCGTTGAACCTCGCCCGAGCGAAAGTGTTCTTGTCGTACTTCCTAATCGGAAGGGCCAGGTCGACGTCTTCCCCATCAGAGATGTGACGCAGCCATAACACGCAAAATGCAGTTGTCAGATCGGAGGCCAACGGAGTACTTCTTGAATTGAATCACAAGACAAGAGCTAAACCGCTTGAGAACAGGCAAGCGCAGAGGAGTATCGTGTTTTTGTGCCCATCTTCCATCCTTAGGGATCATCTTCCCTTTGCCGTATAGTGTCCTTAGCACCAGCCTGCACGCCTTGACTTCATCAGGTAAGTCATCGGAGGCATGAGCTTGGGGCTGGATCTCGAATGTTCCCATTTCCCAACCTTGGAGCTCTCCAGGGAGCTTAGTTTGCACGCCACGGAACAGGATTGATAGTCGAGCACGACCGTACCCGACACCGCCGACAAGTGGGAACGAGTCTGTCGTTTGTGACTTGTCTTTGAAAAGGTCTCGAAGAGGTAAGACAATGACGCCGAGCAGTGCATCGTTCTCGTGGACACGAGCATCCCTGACGGCGACGAAAACTATAGTCTCTTGCCAGTTCTTGATGAACCGTTCTGTGCCGGCATCGAACTGGAAGCAGCATTAGCGTCGATAGCATAATCGAAAACCTCAGCGACTTACATAGGGCTCGCTCGTCTTCATCTTGGTTCTAGTTCTGAACACTTGTTCATGATTGATGATGATCATACAGTAAGAACTCGGCATGTCGTCGCCTTCCTCTGAATCGCCCCCGCCTTTAACCCCGCTTTCTCGGACCTTCTGCACCTCCAGGCCAGAGATAGAGACCACCCTGATTGAAAGTATGCCGGAGGGCCATTCGGCTGACGGAGGAGACCCCGAGATGATTTCGTCCGTCTTCTCCTTCATCTCCTCTGCCTTCTGTTGCTGAGCCTCGCCGTTTTGGCCTGATTTCATAGCCTGGGTTTCTCTCAGCTTCCGACCCCGCTTCTTCCTTGATGGATTTCTCCACCTCAGCGGCATCTCCCAAATGATGCGGCAGAGCCGTCTTTTCGAAATAGCCGCACGACCAGAGAAGAGTGCCAGGACATGGAGATCCATCCTCCTCGGTCAATCCGTCCTCCCGGGACGACAACTTGTTCAGGGAGTCAGGACCTTCCATGAGATCCTGGAGACGTACCTCCACAGAACCCAACAAGTCATCGGCAGTAAAGCGGTCTGTGCTCTCGATCAGACAACCACGATTTGTTCAGGATGAAAAAGACTCCTACCGCTATCCCAAAGCTGCAATTGCAGTCTCTCCTGTGCATTTACGTCAGCTGGGGTGACCAGCAGTGCAGCGGGTTCGTCCCAGACCGGGTTCCCTTCATTTTCGATGATCCTAAAGAAAGTGGACGCGTTGGTGACAAAAATACAGGACGACAACGACGACGCTCACCTCGTCGACCATGTCGGTTTACCAAGCTTTCCCCATGCCAAAGTGACATATCCATCTCCGCGTTGGTCTTTGCTCTTTTCCCAAAACTTGCCACCGTCCCCGTCCCGGAAGTCTCTGGCTCCATACACATTGATGATGATCACACCAAGGGCCTCTGTGTCCATTTTCTCCCGACCAGTCAGTAGGGTCTTCAGGTCGAGGTTCAGACTGCGTGGGGCAACGTATTCGGCTATGGCAGAATCAATAGCCGCCTGTATCCAATGCGAAAGAACTGGGAGGTCCATGAGGTTGAAGAAGCCCTTGTGCAGGGGAGTGCATTTTAAAGTGACCCTCGGCAATCCCAAGAACGTCATCGTCATCGTGGAGACGAAGGGGGGGTTGGGAGTGAGTTGGAGACGAATACGCGCTGTGGCGATGATACCGTCGATCTCAAACCCAGATTGGAATCATGAGGTTTCCGGTAGTGTAAAGCTGAATAAGGAGGTGAATGTTGGAGGAGCGTTCTTTCAGATTATTTCCAGTGGGTCTGGCACGGTATCCTACTGAAACTTCAAGGTTGGTGAAGTCTCCTTCTTCTCCTTTGAGTCCGCCCTTGTCGACTGCGGCGTCTCCTGGGTGCATTCCGCGGATGCCGAGGATGCGGAGGGGCTGGCTTCCCTGACCGATGTCGGCCACGCGGACACCCTTGATTAGGGTTGGCAGGGAAGCCTGGAGCGAATCTTCCAGCATATCGGAGACGGATACGAAGAGAGTGGATTGACAATGGGCCAAACGGAACGTAAGATGAAGTTGAGCCAAGAGGCTGACTCTGGGGGTTTTTACATTTCTCTGCTAATAGCACAGCAGTTTAAGCTAGAAGCATTGTGAGTAGGGCATGGGAAGGTACCTTGTCAGATTCCTCAGATGCGTTTTGAGTTTTATCTTGCTCGACAGGCTTCGACACTCCGAAGTATACAGCACAAGCTCCGGCAACGGCAGCACTACAGCAGCAAATGAAGCTACCAAGCAAGAGCTTTTTTGCACCAAACGAGCCGGTCGAAAGGAATGAGAGTGCGACAGTAGCAGAGAGGAGCCAATCATGGCAGCCACGGCAGAATTGTAAGTGGCTTGCACCCGCAGTTTTCGAGAAGCATAGTCGGCCCATCCAGGGCTGTTTGCTTCTTCTTGGAGGAGAGCTTTCATAGCATTGTCAATCAAGGGAGAATTCTCTTCACTGTCCGAAAAGGAGAGCGGGGAAACTTTGTCAAGCTCGCCAGAGGTATTGTCGTGGATCTGAACAGGAAGATGTGAGACAGGGTCAATTACCTCTCTTTCTGTGGGCTTTTGGGATTTAGAATTGGAAGACATGGTTCATGTCAGAGAAGAACTCGGTAGAGTCGTGGCTAGTCCGTGGATGCAAGTTGACGTCACACTCCAATGCGTGGTAATGGTTACCAACTGCAAATAATTTGACGCGGAAATCGTCACCAAAAGCGGGGGGGACCCGTCGGTGAGTGTACGTTTTCAGAGTTCTTATAGCGCTCATAATGATGGTCCAGGAATGAATTATACTTAGGACAGTCGGACCCGGAAGTTCGTCGGGTGTCCCGGAAGTATCTACCAAACATAACCAAATATTATTCACTATAAAGAGCCGAAAATGGATTAATATTCTTCACTCATTTCCTGGGTTCGCCTATTGTCCCCCTGCGATTCGTACATCTCTCCCGCAGGAGTCTACCGCGCTCCCTAGAGGGTATGATTGCTTCTCAGCTGGAGCGTACTCTAGCCTTTTTGGCAGTTGATAGACGCAGAGTCATGTTCCTTACCAGAGATGCTACATTCTTTTTTACCTCGTAGAACACGGTCGCAATATATGTAAAAAAGCTTTTCTTTATACAAGTACTGTGAATAAGTGAGGAAAGAGATTTTCAAGAATGCCGTGACGCGATGTTCCCTCTCACCAGATTCACGACGGTTCGTATTGCTTCCAGGCTTCAGACTCAATGCTTCAGAAAATATAGCACTCCTCCTCCAGACACAGGAATCAATGTAAAAAACTGGATTCCTTTCATCGGCGCCGTCGCTGTCGGTGCAGGTTTTTTCCTATGGCCTGTCGGGGCGACCCCCTTCGACATGAACAATGCATCCACCCCAAAGCGTCGGACCTTCACCTCTTCTCGCTTCACGCCCTCCACAGTCTTTGATTCTGATCCTAGTGGTCCAGATACCAAAGCTCCATCACCCTGAAAATACCAACCATCGCTGTTCCCCAAACCGCGTACCCTCCATCTGGTCCCGTCTTCATCAAGGACGATGACATTCAGGTCGAACGGCCATACACTCCCTTAGAGGGAATTGATAAAGAGGGAAACATGCTCTTCTGGATAAAGAAGTATCCTCACGGTGAAGTCGGTAGATGGCTACATTCCAAGCAAGTCGGGGATCGCGTCGAGTTACGAGGCCCTTTAGGTACTTGGGAATGGAAGGACGACAAGTGGGATGATGTTGTTATGGTACGTGTATATTTCCTCTTCTTGAGATGATTTCTCATGTTCTTGCACGTTCGTAGATCTCTGGTGGGACAGGCATCACACCTTTCTACCAACTCTTCTACAATGTCATATCAAAGGACTTGAGTCCCAGCACGCGTTTCACCCTGATTCACTCCTCTCCGACGCTGGAGAGCCTTCCTCCGTCGCGTATCCTCTCCCCGATGCTCTCGTACGAATCACAGCATCCTGAACGCCTTCGTGTGCACCTACATGTCGATGCCGGCAAGACTTCTTCGTCTGAGCGTTCAGATGTGACGAAGAAAGCCAACCTGGGGAGGATAGACAAAAGGGGCATAGAGAAAGCCCTAGGGAAGGACATTGCCTCCTCATGGTGGGGTGCTCGTCAGAAGCCTCAGCCCGAGGACAGCCCCCGGAAAATCCTTTTCCTAGTCTGTGGCCCCGAGCCGTACGTGTCAGCTAGCTTCTCGAAGACCTAACACTGACATTCTCCCAGAATGATCACTGCAATTGCGGGACCTCTTGGTCGGAATTACTCTCAGGGCCCTGTTGATGGCGTATTGAAGGAAATGGGCTACACGTCAAGTGAGGTCACGAAACTGGCTTGAGCCAGGAGGGCGGTTGATAATGTACATTTTAATGTTACTTCAGCGTACTGTACGCTACTTCTACCTTACTCTACAATCTCCCATCGCAGCTCTTTCCCAGCCAGAAAGGCACGACGGTTTCGTCCTCGAGCCCATAGAATGTAGGGACGAGATTCTGAGATATTTTCTGGAGGACAATTTTCCTTCCGTTAACAGCAGTCTCGGTGCACTTGTAAAATGTCCTTCCGTGCTTGCTGACAAACTTTTCCAGCTTGTCCAAGGCTCCGAAAGAGTCGAGGATATGAGCTACGAGAGGAAGAAGGATCGGTGAGGTATAGATTCCAGCAGCACATCCTTGGCTCGGAGCGCTCGTAGATTTGGTATGTGGGGGATGAGGAGCAGAATCAGAGCCGAGGAAGAAACCGTGGGTGCCCTGTAGCCGACTTAAATGTCTCGAAGAACGGGAACGGGAACGGCAATGCCTACGCACCTTCTTTGACGACTGCTTTGAGAGCTTCGCGATCATCAGGAAATTTAGCAACAGGTTTGCAGTAGTTCCAGGATTGACCGGCCCAATCGTCGACAGTGAGAGCAAGATGATGAGGCGTGATGGTACACGCCACAGTGGGACCACAAGACTTCACCGCTTCCACCGCCGCTCGAGTCGTAGCATGTTCCAAAACGATGCGGAGTGCGGGAAATGCAGAATGTAGAGAATGAAGATGAGGAAGGAAAGAGGGTTCGGCGTTCAAGACATGGATGTTCTGTTCGTAGACAGATCAGTGTACAAACAGTAAACGGATGAAATAAAAGTCCTACGTTAGCGGGATCGGACGGAACTTCTCCATGCAAGTTCAGAACCATGTCGACCTCCTGCATTGCTTCGAAGACAGGATAGTACATCTCATAGGACTCGATGCCTCCATCGGAATTTGTCGTTACAAACACCCCGAGGGTATGATTTGACCCCTGCAATTCCAGCCTTGTTTTTTGCCTTCCTAATCTCGTCTGGTGTGAGCTCAGGAGAAAGATAAAGTGTCATAATATAATAGACATTGGGGTCGATTCTTTCGAGCTCTTCCTTATACGCTAGAGCTTGTTCGGTGGTAGTGATAGGCGGTTTGATGGTTTGGCTTTTTAATGGACCGAAATCAGATAAGCGACGTCGAGGGGAAGGGCGAAGACTACCATGACATGCCAGATCAAAACCTCCTTTTCGAACATGGGGCGTAACGAGTTCAGCCAGGGTACCCTGGCGCAGATGGACATGGAAGTCTGCAGGAGAAGTGACGGTAATCATGGACATGATTGTACGACGCCACACCCGCGATCACATGACAAAACGCGTGCCCCTCTTTTGGGCGTGGTGTGACAATCCATTTCGAACCAAGCGTCACACACACTTTGTACCCAACTCTCACACCGCTGCGATCCACCAACTCTCGATCAGCTGCAACACGACTTTTTCTTGAATATTTTTATGAATTATGGTTTGCAGCTGGCTCTATAACCGTTGCAGGTGCGCTCGTCTACTCTACTATTCTTTGGCGAGAACATTCAACTCAATGTGTTTCTTTACCTAGTTCGTGTACGTCCGCCAACTTCGTATGAGGCATCGCGGCTACCAGAACCATGCTACGATACAACTATACGTGGAGACGGCTCCCTTTCCACGCCAGGCCGAATCATTAACGCAGGAATGCTTAGAGAGGTCGTTCAAATAGTCGACGACCGGATACTCACCTTTGACCCCGACGAGAAGGACAAGGCGAAGGCATTCGTAGAACGTGGATTTGTGCCACCGGCACAAAGAGATACAAGGACAGGAGATTCATGTTTGACAAGGTGTTTCAACCATGAAGCGCGCCAAGTGGATGTTTACGAAGCTACGTCGCAGCCGCTGCTGAAGGGTCTGTTGGATGGCTACAACGCCACTGTGTTTGCCTACGGGGTATGGATAGGCCATTACTCTCTCGCTTCGATCATTGCTCACGTTTCATTCATTCAGGCCACAGGCTGCGGCAAAACACACACCATCAGCGGCACCGACACCGACCCTGGCATCATCTACCTAACGATGGCCGACCTTTTCCAGCGGATTGAAGACCGAAGAGATGAATGGAATGTCGAGGTCATGGTCACCTTCCTCGAAATCTACAATGAGGAAATCCGCGATCTCCTCACCGAACCCGGTTACTACCCCACCTCGTGGTGGTCTTTGTATCAGGGGAGGACAAGAGCGTCAAGGTCGTTGGTCTCGCAGAGCTGAAGCCAAAGTCGGCAGAGGAGGTGAAAGAGATCGTTCTGCAGGGAAACTTACGCAGGACTCAGAGTCCGACGCATGCCAATGAGACCAGCTCTCGGTCGCATGCGGTTCTTCAAGTCCATGTCACGCAGTCACCACGAACTGCAGGGATATCGGAGCAGCGGACAATGGCTACTCTCTCCATCATCGATCTCGCTGGTAGCGAGCGGGGCAGCGGCGACAAGCAACATGGGCCAGCGGATGGTGGAGGGTGCCAACATCAACAGTCGCTACTTGCTCTCGGCAACTGCATTAATGCTTTATGTGAAAGCGGTGGTGCAGTTCGCCATATTCCCTACCGCAACAGCAAGCTCACTCGACTTCTCAAATTCTCTCTTGGCGGTAAACTGCAAGACAGTCATGATCGTCTGTATCGCGCCTACCTCCATTCACTTTGACGACACGCACAACACACTTCTTTATGCTGAGCGCGCGACCAAGATCAAGACCAAGGTCGTCACACGAAACGTCGTCAACGTCGATCGCCATGTAGGGCAATATGTCGAGGCGATCAACCGTCTTAACCTCGAGATCGCTGAGCTCAAAGCCAAGCTCGCTGGTAAGAACAGTGCAGAGAATGAAGTCGTCCGGAGAAAGAAGGCGGAAGCTCTCGCGGAGGTTGACAGATCCAAGAATGGGACATCAAAACCCGCGTCGATCAGACCAAGGCTTCCATCCTCGATGGTGCGATGTGTAGCGGGAAGTGTCGGTCGCCAAAGTCAAGCTTGAGGCAATCCAAGGGAGGTTGAGGGAGATTGACGGCAATGCTTCCAGCTCGATGGCGTTGTCGAATGATCTAGACGCGGAACGTGCCCTGCTGCAGTCCTTGGCTGCCCCAGAAGAAGAAGCTGTAAAGGCTTCGTCATCCCTCAACACTCGTGTGCAGCGTGCTACCAACTCTCGCTCCATGCTTGAAGCAACTTTGCGTGCTGTCTCGGAGCGGAAGTCAGAGAAGCTTGACGACGTCAGCATCGAGAACGTGAAGCTGGATGCTAAACGGCACAAGGCGGAACTGGAGGCTTTGAAAGCTGAAGAGGAGAAGAAGGTCATGCACGAGGCCGTCAAGGAGATGGCTCAAGTTATGGTTGGTCTTGTAGGGATGTTGGGACGATGCACAGTTATGGTCGGCGAGGCCGCGACTGTGTTGGCTGCTCCTAACGAGAAAGATCTTATGGCTACAGCCATAAAGATGGCCTGGGCTTCTCAGCAGTGTCAAGAAGAACAATGACGACACATTTATGAAACTCGTTGGTCGTGCCACAAGTGACTACGTCTTGGATCCCCAAACTAGCTCGTCTTTGGACTTGTTCAAAGGGTATGGCGGTACATTCACTCGCCGAATCAGTTCGGGGCCTGCGGCCCTCCAGAACAGTAAACAAGGGCGCTCTTCTATTTACCGCTCCGGGCCCTCTTCATCTTCGCCTTCATCTCCACGTCACAACTTCCGGTCGCCTCGGAAATCGCTACGATCCAGTCTAGCTTCACAACCCTATCGACGTGTTTCGGATAAGGAAAAGAAGGCAATGAAGACCGGAAAGAACGTCCAGTGGCGGGACGAAGCCGGCCAGGGTGCGCTGGATGATGGCAGTCCCAGGAACCCCGTTGCTGTGGCGGTAATACCTCCTTCCCCTGCCAATGACGTCTCAGCTAGCGACAATACCTCTGCTGTTGGAAGAACCACTCCGCTGCGGAGCTCATCAGTCGCAGGGTCCGAAAGCGATTGGGAGGATGAGAATGAAAGGACAGACGACAGTGTCAGCATGAATTTCTTGTCTGCATCTCACACTTCCTCTTTGCGGGACTCGAATACTCGATCCTACGGCGCGCTTGGTAACAAACGATCACGACCTAGTCGTCTTGATCCTGGCTTCTTGAAGGGCAAGTCCAAAGGCACAGTCTTAGGTAGCCTCGCAGAGGGTGATGAAAACCTGATCGGTAGCCCTAATCGTCGAGTGTCCATCCCCCTCGGAGACAGGATGAATGTCGACGAGGACTTTATGTTTCCTCGCAAGACCTCCAACGACTCCAACAGCGGCCGTCATCATAGCAGCCCTGGAAGGCGGGCCCCACCTACTCCTCGCAACGCCTCATCAGGAAGGAGCAGGCGCCGTTCAAATATCGGGTCGGTGCGAGGGGAGAAGAGCAGGAGGCGATCAAGTATGATCCCGCAGCTTTCGCCCCCAAGTGGACTCGACCAGGGAGAGTCTTGCTGAGTCCTGGGAAGCGGCCTAGGAGAATATCGGTGGGCAAGGGTGGCTCGGTAGCAAGGCTGAGGGCCAATTATGGCTCGACGTCTCTGTCGAATATGTCTATCAATGAGACCAACTCCAGCGCAGATATCAGCTTCGGCAAGTCTTCTCGACCGACGTGGCGATGAAGGACACCACCTCGTTGATTTATTTTGGTTTCGTCGTTTTTATGTTCATGTTCAGTTCACGGCCATGCAATCCTACTCAGACTCGACTCAGACTGTTTTTACAACTCCGTCCTCTTATTTATGCCGTAGATACCCACACATTGTACGAACCTATGTTACGAATACGCTATCCTTGTTATCATATGTATGCAATTCCTTGCAATTCCCCTCCAGTTTAAATCTCTGTCTACATGCCGGAATGTAGTCAGAAAAGTGAATTGCCTTCAAGACGCTTATTTTACATGGACTTGCTATTAGTTCAGGTATTGATTCTTCGCTAATACTATGCCAGAAAGCGCAACGCGAGGCCAGCGAATCGTCGATATCTTCCATCCGGACATCACCAGGATGAAGAAGGATTCTTGGACTTTTCCGTCGACGATACCTGACGCGGTCTGCAACGAGTTAGTAACATTCAAAAGCTAAGATAGAAGTGTACCATCCACAATGTCCCGTTTTGAGCAACTGGCGCACCAGATGTAACGAAGGAGGTCCAGTACTGTCTCATGCTATCAAACAGAGATTGAACATCAGGATTTGAAGGAGTGTTCAGAGAAAACATCGCCGCAATCTCAGCACTATGGCCTGAACCTGTGATCGGGTTGTTGTAGCTGAATTCAGCCGTCAATCTCACGGACACATGACGGGAAGACGAAACCCAACTCACTGGTATTGGTACGATGGTAGTCCCAGAGCAGCCACTCCGCTAGTAATCAGGGCTGCAGTACAGACGTAACGTGCTTCACCGTACATCTGCTGTCCCTGGAGGGATAAACTGTTGTCGAAATTTTCTAGGGGATACAGGCTGACTGCCTCAGCAAAAGAATCCTGGGTGAAGCTACCGTATTGTCCTCGAAGAAAGTTATACACGGTCTGCTGAGTGCTGTTCGGCATAGACGTATTTGCTGCTGGGTCAGATAGAGAGTTGGACCATCCTGCACCTTCGTCTGTGTTGGATCTATGGACGTCGGATCGAATTAAGGTTCACCACACAAATGAGAGGAACAGACCCGAAGAGAATAGGAACCCTGGCCACTCGTCCTGTCTGGAAACCTTCAACTGCCCTATCAAGCAAGAAAGCTTCGTCGAAAATTGGAGCAAATACATAAAGAGTAGATGGGCGCCTGGAGATGGTCTGACTTCCTGCACGAGCTAAGGTAGTGCTATCAGCATTTCTCAAGCAAGCCATGACCTCATCATCTTCTAAGTCACCACACCCGCTGAAGGACATGTCTGAGCCGAGGAAAACAAAAAAACAAAGGGTTGACCCACGCAAAGGACGAGAAATCGTCGAAGATGGCTTCCACGTATGCATCAGACCATATAGGAGCGAAATTCAATGAGGGGCTATCCCCCATCGCCGCTCGAAAGAGACCTTCAGTGTTACCTCCGTTCCCAAGAAGCTGCGGACAATTTGTCAGATGTGTCATTGAGATTTTTACGAAAGGACAGAATAAATACATGATACATCGTTGCTCCTGCCCCTGCAGATTGGCCCCAGATAGTGACTCGCCTGTGAGGGGATCAGCGATTGGAACCATCGAGACAGTTGCAACGCACGTTTTGTCCCCTCCGAATTGTCCTATGTAGCGCTGCACCCATTGCAGTGCGCCACGCTAGTTTCCCAGTTCAACACGACCTGCATGCGCATAGTCATTAGTAGACGCACCTGATCGAGTAGGCCAGCATTCAGGATACCATCCTTTTTAACCCTGAAACCGCCTGAACAGGATCCGTTAGTAAGTATAATGTGTTTCCGCATGTGACGGAAGCCACCTAAGAATCCGAATTGTCCAAGGCGATACTGGAATGTAACAAAGATGAAAGGATCCGTGGAAGCTTGAAAGAGTTTGTCTGGGATAGCTCCTTGCGGGTTTCCTCCCTGAAACCCTCCACCTGTGAAAGCGGGAATAAGGAGACGGATATAATGCCGTCGCATTGGACTTGCCATGAAAATAAACAAGAACGGGAAGACTACTCTCTGTGGTGGTTCCGGTGGGAACGTAGACCTGGAAATGATAAAGTACATTCATAAACTAATCAGGTGAGAAGGACATAAAGCTGGCTGACATTGCCGAAAAGACAGTCTTCAGATGTTCCAGAACCCACAGTCTGTTGCGTCGTCGCAATACATCGTTGCCCAAACTGACGGTTTGGGCATTAATGTCTATGATTCGTCCAAGCAAAAAAGTGCACCTGAGTCGCATTCACGTTTCCAAGCGGTGTAGTGGGCGGCACGACTGGAGCGCGCCATCGTAGAGGTCCAACAGGTGACTGCGCATAACGAATGCCCTTGAACGATATGATGTCATCGGTCGCGAGGCCCGTAAATGAACCATCTGAAAACCCCAATAAGCCACCAAAGTACAGGAGCAGACTTCAGCATGTTATACAATCTAATGTCACGATGGTATTGATAGTCGCTCCCTGGGCATAAGCCTTCAGCGCAAGTGCGGAAGAAATCAGCACAGTTGGAAGAAATCTCATGTGTAGACCGAGAGAAATATGGGGGAAATGGGTAGAGACTGATGAGCGGAGGTTGCTTTATATCGTTTGATGGTTCGGCCCCAAGTTTGTTCCGCACAAAGTTCAGGTGACAAGCGCGGAATCAAGATCATAACACGTCACAAAGTTCAAATGGCAGTGTGCAGACAGCTTGGATACCTTGCAGCCCAAGACTTGCTGAGAAGTAGTGTCGATAGAGAACCACAGCCATGTTGTCCCATGTCTCGAGCGCATAAGAAGTCCATGATCCTCCTGTGCACGAACAAGAGCCGGATAGAATTAGATGAGATGTTATATTACACGCTTCACTTCGAAGAAGGACTACGGCCAGAAATTCAGTCAACGGTTGACTCGCGGACAGATTTATAACAGACGGACTTACTTTTAGGTAGTATACCTGCCAGGCAACTACAGAGAAGAGAACGACAAACTGCACGATTGACCACCATTTGACGCGTGAGTTGGTGGACTCTGCTGTGTTCCTATGCCTCTTCTCTCGCACAACGATGTATTCTTGCTCGTCCTTCACGGCGGCAAGGCCGTTGGCCAGTGACCGAATCTCGCGTTCAATTGGCGCGACAATGTCTGAAAGGGAGGTTGAGTGTTTCATATTGAGCCATGTATGGTGCACGCACCATCATCTCCAACGTAAATAAACTCCGTGAACGTTGAAGCTGGTATACAGGTGAGCGAGATACGGGGCCGCGTCGGACATGGGAGCACATACCTCACGATCTTGTCGGCAATGGCGATCATTTGGTTTGAGAAGCAGTACTCGTGTCTTCCATTCTTCGCTGCGGTGATAGAAAGAGTTCCAGTAGATTGCTTGACTTGCTTCCCCAGTACACGACTCTCCGGGTCTGACAGCTATACAACAAACATGAGAACAGAAGAGCGAGGAAGCGGAGGTGACGGACCCAGAAGTCAATGTCCAAATGACCACCACCTCCAACCTGATATGTTACTGTCATCTGAAAAGCCGTATTGAGGGAACGAGAGGGATATTAACAGGGGTTGAGGGAGACCTTGTCATGTTTATGTAGATCCTCAAAGAAACACTCTTTCTTTCCTGCGGCAACGTCTATCATGTGGGCCTGAACAAAGGACTGTAGAAAGAAGAGAAGAGATAACCACACTGTGGCTGTCATTGGGGTATACATCGTAGTAGCAGTAGGAGAAGTGCCACGAATATTCTGGACCACGTGGCTGGAGGGGGGAGGGTGTTCGGGGTCTGCCGATGGTCCATCAACAGCTCCGATTTTGATTCTTCTTCTTCTTACCTTTTTCTTGAATTTATACCATCATGTCTGCCCTAGAAAATGCTGATCCTCTCGCCCCCAAAGTATGCTCTTTCTCCCGACCCTCTTATCTTTCTTTCCTTTTTTCGTTTTCACGATCAGATCTTCTCAAATTAATTTCTTTTCTTCGTGATCTCAGCAGGACGAGGAGGTCGATCCTCATTTCGAGCCTGTCATCAAGCTCACCGAGCAAATTGACACGAAAACTAACGAGGAGGATGAAGAAGTTCTGTTCAAGATGTCAGTAGTAATCTCTCACTTATCGATCTCCACTCCTCCAATTCCTCACAACCCCACCCAGGAGGGCCAAACTCTTCCGATTCGACAGTAGCTCTTCAGAATGGAAGGAAAGAGGAACAGGCGACGTTCGTCTCCTCGCCCACAAGGAGACAAAGAAGGTCAGGCTTGTCATGCGACGTGATAAGACTCTCAAAGTCTGCGCCAACCATCTCAGTGCGTCGACATAATCTTCCGCCATGTCCTATCTCATATCGTCTCTCTTGCGTCGCGCAGTCTCTGCTGATATGAAACTGCAACCCAATATCGGATCAGATAGGTCCTGGGTGTGGAAGGTTGCCGCCGATTACTCTGAAGAGCCCCCTACCTCTGAGACCCTTGCCATCCGATTTGCCAATTCCGAGAGTCAGTATCATGCTAGTCTTCATTTAATCCCCCTGCAGTGTCTTATCCGCGATATCTAGATGCTGCTCAGTTCAAGACACGATTCGAGGATGCCCAGAAGACCAATGCTGCTCTCACTAGTGCCCCTGCCGCTGATGCCCCTACCGAGACCAAGGCTGAGGAGCCTAAGGCCGAAGAAACCAAGCCCGAGGATCCTAAAGTC
>RZIO01000007.1:1400661-1414942 GCA_004338095.1 Gloeostereum incarnatum | reverse complement strand
CTGCCTGGGCTGCCAATGCCTCATCCTTCTCTATTTTTTCCCTCCTCCGTTCCTCAAGCCCAAGGAACACAGGCTCCGACCTGGAACCGCAGGCAGCCGGCGCCTGGATAATCTCATCAATGACCTTTCTCACGATCGCATGCGGATTGGCGGACGGGCGGCCAATCGGTTGAGGGTGGGAAGGGGAGGTCAGCGACATGTGGTAAGACATGACATATGAGAGCCATTGCCCCCAGTTCTCTGGAGAGATGGACAAATCGTATGAGAAGATGTCCAAAGCAAGCGACTCTAGGTTGTTGAGAACGCGGATGGGGACATTTGAAATAGTGTGCCTGAGGATAAGCGTTAGTCACATTCCAGATCAGCAGGATACATCAAAACTTACCAGGTCTTGTTAGAGAAAGTGTGATCGTCCAGCCACTTATTAGCTAGCATACACCCCAAAACGATCAATTGGAAGGGAGCATTGGCTTCCATGGAGTCCTTATCGTGACTCCCGCCAAGCAGGGCTTCCCGAAAAAGCAGCTCCTTGTCATTCACCAGGGTGACTGTTCCGAGGTGGATGGGAAGCTTGACAATGTACCAAAGAGCCAAGAAGACTGCGGAGGGTTGCAACAAAGTCGACAACAGAAGAGAATGCACGGAGCTGGCGAGGTAGCTAGGAGGAGACGACGCATAGTGCTTGTTCACAGCGTGACTGAAAGGAGGTTACAATCAGCCACTGGTACCACGGAGATAAGAAAAAGAAAAAATGGCTTACGTTTGGCGTGACAGAGCAGATGGCAAACCGACGTTGTCAGTGCAAGCTTTCCATACCCAATTCGCAACCCACTCCGAGAGCGGCTCCGCGAGCTTCCGGTAACCGGAAGTTGCAGTGGGAGTTGCTACCTCGGGAGCTGGCGCTGGAACGGGCTCTTTGGGCACATCACACACTGCCCCTGCTTGATAACTGCCTTTGCAGCCGACCTCTTGCGAGAACTCGTCGGAGTCGATAATGTAATGAAGCTCGTTATAAGGCGCAGAACGGACTTCGATGACGGGCCGACCGCTGAAGTCGTTGACAGGTGTGGCGGGACCCAACGGACTGGAACCAAGTTCGCGCCCATCAGGGGATTGCTCTTCAAAGACAGGGGTGAAGGCACCCCTTTCATAGCTGGGATCAACCAGCTGTGATTGGTCTTCCATGGAGGGACTGTACCACTGTCTGGTAGCATCAGTGATCTCACGATCAACGAAAGTCGAATCGGGGCTACCCATCTCGTCGTCTGCGTCGCCGTCGATAACCTGGAGAGTGAGCTCTGCGGAGTGCAAAGGGGAGGGATGAGACTGGAGCAAGGTGTACAGGGGCGGAATGCACGCTTCAGCGCGGGATCCTTTAATAACCGTCGCGTTGCCCGCGAGAGCTAACCCTTGATGAAAATACTGCTCTGCTGGCTGCGCAACAGAGCGAGAGTCTTCCTCCCAGATTCTACGGGGCTTCGTTCTCCGCCAGGATGGCAACGAATTGATCCACTGTTCACGGGTGCCAAACGAAGGTGGGGGCCCTGTGGGGTTTAGAGGAAGAGTGCGAGTAAGGCTCTGGAAGGGAATAGATTGGCCGTCTTCGCGATTACGCTTCTTATTGACAGGGTGGGCAGGCAAATTGGAAAGACGGGGAACGGGAACTGGCATCTGCAGGTGAGAAGTAGACCCGAGAGTAGAGGCAAGTACACGAAGTTCGTGATAGATGCCGCAAAGACTCTGATCTGACGACGAAGCTCCCTTCGAAAGCGAGCTTGGAGATTGAGGGAGTGAAAGGGGGTCGTAAAAGTGTGTCGTAAAGAAGAAAAACGAAGAAAGCAACAAAGAGGAGAGGTCGGAGGGCAAGTCGATACAGAAGCGCCGACTGAGGAGGGCTGATTCGATTGGCAGACGCACAACAAAGGCGTGCCTTTTGGTAGATGGCAAAAGTTACCAAGCAGGGAAAAAAAGAACGAGAAAATAGGCTGAAAATTCCCGCCCTAAAATTTCGAGTGCTTTCTGCCGGAAAACTTGAAAAAAAGAGTCCTCTTCAGTCGCGACCTGGTGACAGAGGCGGTTGGGTAACAAACGGGCCCTGGCTACAAAATCGACGCTGAAGCCGATTTTTGTGGGCGGAGAGATGGGGGTGAACGAACGGTTCGTGCCCTTTCACCTTATAAAGTGATTAGGTAATCTTTATGTTATGACTCCCCTCGGCTCCTTCATTCGTCCTTGGTCCGTCCGTCTCTCTGCATTATTATTGCTAAGATGCCGGCTGAATTTTTCCATCACCTTCCTGCATCCTGTCTGTGTTTGTCGTAAACATGAGTATTCACACAGGTTCCTTGCAAATATCTACTGTACTACTGGGCGATCCATTGTCACGGAATTTGCCGTCCCGAATTGATGTGGCCAGCTGCAAGTGTTATAGATAGCCCGCGCGCAAGGTCGTCTGAACTTTTCTCGGATCCCCGCACCGTCCGCAACATGCACGCTCAGACTGATTAAGGATATACTAACATAAAATGGAAGCAAGACAGCTCCTTGAGGTCAGCGGGATCCTGTAACATTATTCATTGCCCAGCAAATATGTATCGCCTATCCTAAAACGAGGTGAACGGACTGATATCTCATCTCATAAGTATAGAAACAGCCGCAGTCCTGTTACATGCAATGAGTTGAGCCCCATGCCACGTACATCATCGAATCATCACTGAGGTCAAATAGGAACCGTGAGTTGATCGTCATCGTGGTTACATACATATAGTGACACGTACGCGGATGGTTAATTCGAGGAGCAAGAGGATGAATGCAGCCCCGCCGACATATCCGAGGCCTACACAGTCGTCTCCGGAAACAGCAAAAGTGCCGGTGGACACCTTACATGGAATGGTCGGACCGGTAGTGTAGCTTTCAAGGGGTTTGAACAAGAGTTTACTGGAGGATCCTAGCACTAATATAGCCTCCCTCGCTTAACAGAGTGCTCGGAGCACACTCCTCGTTGATCCTAGTCTTTAGATGAAGACTGTGAATTGTCGATGCATGTTCTTCCCTAGGAAGACCAAGACGGTGCACGGATATCATCGATAACACCTAGTGCCATCCCAGGAGATCTGCTTCAGAACTTCAAGAGCAGGTGGAGCCCAAATCGATTGTGCCTGCGCGACCACCTCCGAGGCGAGATCATGGAGATTAGAAAGTCCTTGACTTGAGGAAAAACCACACGGTCCGTCTATGTAGAGCAAAAGACCGATGATCTACCTATCCAGGACAGACACGAGTGATGTTCCTAGGTTTGAACAGAGTATATGTTTACCGTTACAAGATGAAAGTAGGAGACAGTGGCCCAGATGGGGGCATCGGTAATAGCAGAGAGTAGCAGGGATTGCCAGACAGATCGATGAAGCCATGGCCCATTATTCTAGGGCAATACTAGACTCCGACTCGTAGACAGTACACACATAAAGATATAGCAACAAGAGGAACATGCGATATGAAAGATACAACCCATACATCAACGGTGTGAAAGGAGGTGACTTCAACATCACACGACGCGTCCAGGGTCGATGTCAGTGAAACATAACATATGCAAATACTTCCTCCATTATCGCGTCGAGTTCAGTCCATACACTATTATTATAGACGATGAGTGGACTAACTTCTGAGAGCACGTCCTCTGGGCTGCCTCAACATGCTTCCGATTCTATTACCCTTGGACAACTGAAGAGTATGATCGGCACCGTTCCAAAACCAAAGGTGCTTCATTCCATTTATCACAATTCCAACACAATTCCACGCGTTAATACAGGATCTATCATAGCAATGGTGGTACGACTACAACTACGATGACGAGGATACTGTAATGAACGAGATTGATGAACTCTATTCCTACGTGGAAATGCCTCAGGTCGCTGAGAACCTTAAGGCTTGGAAGGATTCGTTCTCGGATGGTGGGTGGATCATTCGTCCGCCATTTTGATGTCTCGGGCCACTCATGCCGGTGTCAGAATGGACCAAGAGCCCACTAAGCAAGCGTAAGGCGCACGTAGAATTCCTATTGGAAGGTCTGGAACATAAGGACGCTGTTGTACGCTTCACAAACGCACGTCGGCTCTTCTACATCGTACAAGGTTTGCTATACATGAACTCAAGGGCGTATCAGATCCTTACCCAGTCATCTTACAGGAACGTTTGCAGAAACTGTTTCTCCTGAGCATCAACTTCATTGGGTTTTCGAGAACTGCAAGGTAGTACGCACCGCTAATGGAGTCCCTACCATCGTGGAGGCCCTTATGATTGCCGGGTCCAAGCATGATCTTATTTGGTGAGTGGAGTAAGACACCACGGTGGATTTGCGAGCTCTTATAGTCTCCTAGTTGTCTGGCGGATGACAAGATCTCCCCGAGCGAACGGAACGATCTACTCGAAGAGATCATCACCGAGATCTCTGTGTACCTCGGCATGTTGTATCATCTGGTAGAGGTCTTCAAAGGTCATGACGATTTTGCCGATGAACTTAGTGAGTTGTCATGAATATACAGGATGCTTCAGACTAACGCCATAGTTCAGTGAGTCTGGAACCGCCACTTCCCGTGTATCTGTTTAACACTGTCTCGGGCCTGCGGGATAAGAGTGCGAAGGGGTATCCGGTTAAGAAGGTTCGTGAACAAGAAATTCACAGAAGTCATCTGCTCACAATGTCTTTAGTTGCTTTTGCTTTTGTGGAAAAGTTTGTTAGCGTGTTGCGGTGGGATCCGCGATCATGCCCGCGTCAAGAAGCTTGCAAGAGAGCTTGCTGGTCTTCCACGGGAAGATATTGAACCCGAAAAGGGTGTGTTGCTCGTAACATATTCAGAACTTGAGATTTTATTCATACTCTTTTCTAGCTACGACCACCATCAAAGCGTCTCCTCTTGATATAGAAGCCTTTCGACAAGAAACTTCAGTGAAATATCCTACTTTCGTTCCGCCTCCTCCGCCACCGCCACCAGATATTAAAGCGCCTACGCCAATTGCACTGACGGCGAAGTTGGCCCAAGCGTATTCGCCTATACCTGTCCGGCAGCATTATGATCATAACCCTGAGAATCATTCCGGTCTCCCTCAATCTCACTTCCAATCCCAGCAGCAACCTTACCGCCAAGTACCCCAGCCTGCCACTCCTGCTCCCTCACCCCCCCCTGGCCCGAAGCCAAAAAAGCAACAGTACCAGACCGATCAGAATCGACCGTTCCTCTTTCCCTTTTCACGGCCTGCCCCTGGAACGGAGGCAAGGTTAATCCCGTTCGCAATAGACGAGGCCGATAAACTATACAACAGACACATGCATATAAGTCTCGCCCTCATGCAGATGTGGCGAACAAGGGAAGACTGCATGACCTATGAAAGTGGGCTGGAGCATATGCCTGGCTCTGAGGGCGAATTCCAACCCTCTACCTTCATCCGGGTGAGTTTCTGACCTAGCTTTCCAACGACAAACTGACAATGAGGTAGGATCCTGAAACGACTGAGCCTCTTCCAGATCTGGCTCTTTTGGAGAGTAAGATTACTGAGGTCAACGAAGCGTTGAAGACAGCCGAGGGAGGCTCAGAGAAACGTAAGCTCAAAGAGAGAAGGGAAGATTTGATGAGGTTGAAACGAGTAGAGCAAATATATGTAGGCCGCCTTTTTTATGCTCCATCGCCATGTCATTGACATGTATGTGAACAGAGCGCTGCTCTCCCCGTACTCTCTGGATGGGTCCTCGTCCTTTTGAAGCTACTATTAGCGACAGTGTCCGCAGGAACGAACCTACAGAATCCCCAATCAACATCTTCAGTATTCCCTCCTGGTGTAGCATCACGTTAGTTCAATTCTTCCTGGTCATGGGGGTTTATTAACCTTGTAAGATAGCGCAAGAGCATTTAAATCTCCCGCCACCTACGCTTGATGAGGTCGATGTCATTCGCCACCGAGAAATCAACTCAAAGGCAAGCTCAGCGATCATATTGTTGACATTAAAGTGGTTCAAAGTCTCGCGTGAGTAGGCCTTTTCCCTGAAATTTCCTCTGGCTGACGTATCAAACAGACGTGATGAAGTTCCACCATCTGGGTCAACTGCTTCTCGACTCAAATTGCCTTCTGTTGATTCTCAAAATGTTCGGTCTCCAAGAGGTGGCAAGCTCTGTCGTTTCAAAGGCTGATTCTCCGGACAACAAGTACGTTGTCTCTTCAAATAAATATGAGGATGCCTGACATTCTTCAGTTTCTTCCGATATTGTCTTCTAAACTTCTCGAAAAACCCGCAACATGTCCGCCCAGAAGATCAGATGGCTCGACCCTCACGAAGATTCGAGATGAAGACTGTCATGCTGCCCAATGGTGAGCAGCACACTGAGGAGATTGAGATGGTCACGGAATTTTCGTGGAGGAATTTCTTCTCCACAATCAATTTTGCCAAGATCATGCAGAAGCTGTCCAAACATAGGTCTCATCGGATATTTATGCTTGTCCAGTACAAGAGCTCTGTGAGAGGTTTTTGTGCGGCTTACAGTGAATGATTGCCTGACCTCTCGTACAGGCCGTCTTGAAGCGACTGTTGAGAGTGCAACATCCAATGTTCCAACTATGTGTTCTCAAGCTCATCAAGAGTCAAGTACCTTTTTGCGGCCGAAAGTGGCGACAGAGTATGATCTTTGACTTACTTTTTCGATCCTTTATTCATGTCAAAACTAGCAAACATGAAAGTCATTACGGCTATCTATCTCAACTGCCGACCAGACCTTCGTGACGAATGGTTGGCTGGGACAGAGGTTGACGACGCTTCTGATGCCATGGTGAGTTTCATTCATTCCTCACTGATCTCATTTCCGACTAGGCTATGCCCTTACAGGCCCAAGAAACTGCGCTTCGGCATCTGGTAAAATTCTGTAAGCACAACTTCTCGTCTGCTGTGCGATTTTCTTCTTAACCGCAACACGTTGCCAGACAACACGAAAAGATATGGTACCTCGGGGCAGTCTAACCATAACCACCTGCACAGACGATCTGGCAGTGTTTCGCAGCAACTTGAAGGCCTTCATCCCGGACCTGAAATCGCAAACATTCCACGGCCTGGTGGAACGCCCAACATCGCCGACGCGGATGTTTTCCCCCCGGCACGTTCACAAGCACCGGATCCTTCCATTTTCCTCCCCTATATTACGGAGGACATCATCTTCGAGGAAGAGTACGAGGAGTATTTGTCTGATCTTGGTTACTCCGACTTGGCAAAGGAAACTGGTGGAGGTACAGCATGGGATAGGTTCCCGGCTGAGTTTGCTGCCGATATTGCGGGTAACATAAGTGACAGCGAGAGCATCGTGTCTATTGGTGAGCTTGGAGACGACGCTCGATTGAATCCTGAACAAGAGGATCGCGAATCTGTCGATGAGAATCTCAATAACTGGGAGGTCAGTCGCATCTGCCACCTGTCGTCCTTCCCGTCTGACTTGCATTTGTGTACAGCATATGAGTCCAAAGACGATGGCTGCCTTACCCAAGTCACCGGCTGGCCATAGGCGGACGAGCTCGGGCGGAGGCCTCAGGCCCATCATCCCGTTCGGTTTGGATGACGGAAGTGCTGTCGACCTCGAGGATGAGGAAGACATACCAGAGATGGGACCAGCTCCGCGGGAAAATGATGAACCATTTGGAGCAGGAGCAGGAGTCGATGAAGTTGAGTACGCTTACGGGTAAGTCTATGCTTTCGCATTCTTTCTCGAATACGTGTCTGAGTGCGGCTTCAGGGTTTGAATCACTTTGCGTCCGCTTCCCTTGTACATGTCTGATGGAAGTTTTGTCTGGCCACGGGCCCAGCCGCACCTGATGAACAAGGTGGCGCTAAGTCGGTTCTGATGAACCTAGGACCTAGGTACATGGATTATATAGTACGGAACGTCTGCCACGAGATGTATGAATAGTGAGATATTTACACTCTACCAGTAGAAGCTCCGGTGTTAGATATGACGAGCTTTCGTCTTTCCACTGAGCTCACGTTCTAGCTTCACAAGGTCCTGAGTGTGGGGATGCTCCCAGAGCGCTTCTGCTGCACTGGCTTCTAAGGGCGGCAGGGGCTTCCTCGGGAGCCCACCGTAGCCATACAGCTTGCTCAATAGGTACTTCGTGCCAGCAATGGATGCTTTCGCTATGGTGAAATCTGCGCGAGCAACTATCCCCTGCGTACGAAGAGCTTCTGGAAGAACGGAAAGATCCTTGCTTGCACCCTCGGATAATTGGAAGAGCTTGACGAGCGTGTACTGAAGAGATTGACGTTAGCTATTAGGTTCCTCGGCGTGTCATGACAGAATGTTATTCACCGGTGCGACATTGCCTAGGCCAGTGATAGCCCCGTGTGCATTGGCGAATGTGGATGGAGTAAGGAAGTCAACAAAACCTCCGAGGACAAGGAAGGGCGCATGAGCGTTCTTGCGAGGATATGACGCCACAAATTCTGGGCGAGAGACGACATCGGCGATCCTGGTGAGTTTGCCGACGTTCCCGCAACTGGAGAAGGTCAAATACATTGCATGTGACGAACGGCTCAGGAACGTACGTTAACTTGACCCCACAGATGTTGGGGCACTCGATGGCAAGCTCAGTGATCAGGTCCGAATCAAGGTCGATCCCTCCGCTCGCTGCTGGGACTATTGGGGGAATTAATGCGTGACATGTCGGTGGTTGAAAGAACTTACAGTTGTAAATTATGACCGGAATAGGGCTCTTCTCTGATACCTCCTTCCAAAAAGCCTTGAGGGCACCTTTATTGCCCGCTAGAACTCCGGCGAAGTATCCGCTCGCGATCACGATGGTATAGTCGGCACCTGCCGATGCTGCCTCGACGCTGAGCTCAATAGTCTCCCTCGTGCTTGCAGCACCAGTCCCAACAATCAATGGGATTGCAGGGAACCCTGCTGTGTCCAATACTTTGCGCGCACTCTGGATTAATTTGACACGCTCGGCATGCGACAGATGAATCGCCTCTCCCATGGATCCTGCAAGCAAAGGTCCAACACCAGCTGCGGCGCAGCGAAGAACATGGGCCTCGAAAGAGGGGAGGTCTACAACAAGCTATTAGTCGCTGCACAGGAAGAGCGAATACCAGAAGTAACGCGCCAAGATCCTCAGAATCGGGGAGGAAAAAGGTAGGAATTGGGGCGTAGATACCCGGAGTGAGCGGGCGGGTGATGGGGCCATTGGAGGAGGAGACACCGTTAGCAGCCATGATGGAGAGATTCGGAAGGAGATGTCAGGGCAACACTTAGAGAACCCCAGTATATATACTGACCCGGTGAGGAGACCCGGAATGGTGGCCCGTTGGCGGGCCGAGCCCTCTACGGTCCGAACTGATCGTGCGACATACTTCGGCAAACTTCCGTCTCTTCGGTCAATCGGTTTTGCAAAGCGGTTCCAGTGTGCTTTGAATGGCAAGAACACGTACAACTTGTGGCACCGAAAAGGTGGGAGATGATCTCTTTTGTTGGACGTTCATCGGCATCTTCGAAGAATTCGAAGGGAATGCTTGGTCACAGTTAAAACTGTATTCCCCCAAAGGTTGTGCGCGTGCGCCATAGTTGCAGGCGAAAGTCCTCTTAAAGCCCATTTGTCGTCGCCTGTTTGCTGTTACGAGTCGCGACGAACCAACGTGAGCCCCACGCACAAAATACAGATAAAAGATATACACCCAATAAAAACATGATACTCTACTGTTTGCTAATCACCGCGACTGTGCTTTCGTCCGGACCAGATAGCAGACGTGCAAACGCATCGGAAATGTTTGAACACTAGAGGCCCCGGTTACTCGCGCCGTCTTGCCGTTGTAAGGGGGAGGTTGACGGCCAATCGAGAGACGACAGTCGCAGACAGTTCTGTGTGCGTGATCCTTGAAGATATGTCCCCGTGCTTGATTCATCAATGGAAGTTGAAGAAGAAGTTGACAAACATGGTATGTTCTGTGACGATGATGATGACGATGTGTGATTCTATGGTTTTCCCAGTGTCCCCACGAGGAAGTAAAAAGCGCTACCACGTATTATTATGCCCTTGAACGCGATTGCCAGAAACTCTGGGATTCGTAGCCAGTGAGCAGCAAAGCGACGCCGAGAGCTGACGATACGAAGATCAGGATCGTATGGCGCACCTGGTAGCGTTGTTACCTGCGTTGTTACTTACATCTTAGGTCTCACCGGACGACACTCTCCGTCTTCGCAAGTACGGCGAAGGAATAGCACGGAATGGGAAAGGTACTACAACCACCGAAGCGATGAATCAGAACAAGTGCCTATAAGGAAGGAACTCTGGAGAGCTTCAGGCTAGCTAACGAGAACGTGCTGGAATCAGCACTATATTAAACATGCGCAGGGAGAGGCTCACGCTGGGGATTTTACGGGACGCGAAGCTCAGTGACATGGCCAAGTGCACATGATACAAGGACAGGAAGACTGATGCGCCACATTTCCATTGGCAGGGGCTCATGTTTTCTTGAATTTGTTGGTTCACCGTGTGCTAGAGAGTGCTTCCTTATTCAAAAAGGGCTAATGAATCCTTGCGTTCGTCGCCTCCAAAGCGAGGAACAACATAGGCTATACGATGTGAACAATGATGTGAACAAGTAGAGTCTGAAGGCGCAGTGAAATTATTCTAGCCGATAATAAGGACACACAGTGGCGAGGATGGCCTCAAAAGGGGGCTGATGTCGGTGAAATTAGGAGCGATAGTTTTTGTTTGCTTGGTTGGGCTTGCAATTTGCTTGTACTGTTGTTTTTTCATGTCTCGTATCGTTTGGCGCTGTCGGTGTTTGTCGTTACAACATATGTACTCCCAACACCGCCCGCCATAAATTTGTCGTCGTCCTCGACGATGTCGACGCCAGAAAACACGGCTAGAGATGACCCGCATAAATAAAATAGTATTGGGTCCACAGCAAGGGTCCGTGCGCACGTTCCCACGTTGTGTGTCACATAAGCAGGCTGGTTGATTTCGTGGCTCACTTTCCCCCCCAACATCGATTGGACCTCCCCGTTGAACTGCAGTTTTCGCTATAAGTTATCCATTTATTGCTGTAGATATGTCTCAACAGCCCCCAGGAATGCCACCAATGCTAGGGGATGCTGGGGCAGATATGACTGGCGCCTCCTACTATCCTCAGGAGAACGACCTCACTGGTGGCCTCCCAATCAACCTCGATTCTCTCAGAGACGGTCCACCCGGCAGCAAGCCATTTTACCCATATTCCACGTTGATACGGTATGTTTTTCAGTTCATGTTTGTGTCATCATTTGGTCCTCAATATGGTTCTGTTGTGTTCGATTTTGTTTAGCTATGCTATCAAGGGATCTCCAAATCAAAAGTTACTCTTGGAGGATATTTATTATGCCATTGAATCTAGAGTACGCAGAGTCTTATTCCTAGGTTTTCATGAGCTCATCTCATCTATTTAGTTCCCATACTTCAGAACGGCACCCAATGGCTGGAAGGTGAGTGGCGGTTCCGCCCCACTGTTTTGATTTGCCTGCATGTATTTGTTGCTGACCGATATTTTATTCCTCTTTAGAACTCTGTCCGCCATAACCTTTCCCTGAACCCATGCTTCGAGAAAGTCCCCCGCCCTCTTACTGATCGTGGGAAAGGTTCTTACTGGACCGTGAACGACCACGTCGATCCTCGGACTGGCGTTCACCGTGTGCGAAAGAAGAAGACAAAGGGTAGTAAATCTAGAGGCTCAGAAGACGAGCCTGATATCGACTACCATCCTAACGAGCCTGCCTTTGACGACGGCAGCGGTCAATATGTTCAACAGATCGATGACGCAACGGGGGCGAATAGGCAGCCTCCTTTCCCCCCTTATCCTGGGTGAGTCTCATTCTGTGTTCCACAGTCGATTATGATGACGAGCTTCTCAGCAGTGGCTTCGACTTCTCTATGATGGGTATGCGCTTTCCCCCTCCCATGCCAGGCATTCCGCCCCCTGGGCCTATGCCCATATCTCCTGATGAAGGCCTTGAGCTGGATGAGCACGGTCAAGTCAACTGGCGCTTGGCATGGAACAAGGAAATTGGACATCTTCAGCAGGTCACAGCCGAGCAAGAGAAGGCCGGTGCTGACCAGGAGTGGTACAGGATGATGCTCTTCCGTGTCAGGACGGCATTGATGCCTCCCATGCTGAATCCCGACGGTTCGCTGCAGATGCCACCCCCTCCTATGCCTCCTCTCATCCGACCGACGGGCAGCAACTGCAGCCCTCTGCTCCCCAGCAGGCTCAGCCCCAGCCCCAGTAAGCGTCTCCTGTTGTGATTGCCGCCTTATTCTCGCTTGTCGTGTCATGCTATCGTGTTTTTTGTAAGTAAGTATCGTCGTAGTTTCCTGTACATAGCGCCTCGCACTCGTACGTTAGCCAATTGTACCGCTCCATGTAATTTCTGGGACTGCCGTATCTCTAGTAATTCGATCTGGAATGTTCTTCTCAGCTGGTGAATGGATCGTCGTCCATTGGTTGCGACACTCGCCCGAAAGCGCAGTCGGCCGACTATCCGATGGGCTGGGCTGACAGAGCCACAGAGAACCGAGATTAGTCATTTGGAGCCAGAGACAAAAGTAGTAGTATGACCACTCCCCAAATTTTTCTAGCTCCCTAATTTTCTGTGCTGTACCACCACCATCTCTTGAGGAAAATACTACAATCTTTATTAGATTCTCATCATGTCTCCTGCTGCAGTCTACGCTGAGCCAGCTAGGCCAATCCTCGCAGCCGTTCCTGCGAAAGGAAGTGCTCTGGCGATCGGCTCGCTTTCCACGGCCCAGGACGGTCAATACCAGACATTGGTTTCTGAATTAGAGGGTAGCAGACACGTAGATAAGCAGATGCTAGACAGACTGGTCGACGAAGGTCCGTGGATCGCTCCTTCTAATTAGTAGGCCTCCAACGAACGGTATTCCAGCTACAACCCTCGAGCCTTCTCATTATGCATCTGTCCACATCGCGCTTTCCATCTCAGATTATCAAAGTCTCTTTTCTTCCCCGAAGCTCTCCTCATTTCTTTCCCAACTCTTCACGGGACTTTCACCGCTCGGGACACTCCACCTTCTCAACCTCTCTTCGGTTCTCTCGTCTTTCCCATCGGAGCTGACACTCGCAGGCTTTACCATTCTTTCAAACCTGCTTGATCAAGGTACAATCATTGCCCAAAAACCAGCGCACGCTCCCAGTGCCTCACTCTCCCTCAAAAGCAAGACATCTGCATCTGCCCCTGTTCCCCTATTGAACCGAAAGAAGACCGATCCGGCGACGAAGAAAGCCCTCTGGACACTAGTATCCCCATCTACCCCCATCATTGACGCTGAAGCTCTTTTGACTGAGAAGGACAGGCAACGCCCTGTTCCCACTTGCGAGCCTTTCAACGCTGGTGCCCCTCGGCGGAAGCGCGCTTGTAAGAACTGCTCCTGCGGACTGGCTGAGATTGAAGCGGAGGAGCTCAAGCAGAGCAACGTCGTCGTCGTCGATGGCTCTCAGACGGGTATCACGAAGGAGGTGGACCAGAGTGAGAGGGAGAGGCTGGTCAACGCTGCCAAGGCAGCCCCGAAAGCGACTAGTAGCTGTGGGAGCTGCTTCCTGGGAGATGCATTCCGGTGTGCGAGTTGTCCGTACCTGGGTGAGTATCTTTTTTTCCTTTCCTCCCACATCTCGTGAGATTTATTCTGTTTCAGGTTTGCCGGCTTTCAAGCCCGGAGAGAAGGTGGAGATTGACTTTGGGATGGATGATATTTGAGCCTTTCTCCCCTTCTCTGATGATGTGCAAGGCACAGTTATATAGTAGATACATTTGTATTTTTTCGAAGATTGGTATGAGTCATAACAATCTTCCATCAGTGTGGCGTTTTTTTTTTCGTGATCTTTTCCACGTCGATCATCATTCGTCAAAACCCGTTCTGCCATGGAAATCCAACAAGAAGCAAGCACCTCGACGCCTACGCGCCCGCTATGCTCTGTATGTTATCACAAATACGCGATATACACTTGTCCCCGGTGTTCTACAAAGACCTGTTCGCTCCCTTGCTCATCCACACACAAGACAGCTGCGAATTGTTCGGGTGAGAGAGACAAAGTGAGGTATGTTCCTATGAAGGAGTATGGGTGGGGTGCTATGATGGGAGACTATGCATATCTGGAGGATGTGGGGAGACATGTTGGAGAGTGGGGGAAGGGTATTGCTGAGATAGGGATGAACACCAATACCAGAGGAACTACGAGAGGACGGGGACGAGGGAG
>RZIO01000007.1:1383453-1397765 GCA_004338095.1 Gloeostereum incarnatum | reverse complement strand
GATCCTGGACCCCCATAGCCTGATTTACGGGCACCGTGGGTACACCTCCGGTGTTTGAGGCAGCGCCACTGGCCATTTTCCTCGCCTCCTCCGCTTTCTTTGCTTGTTCTTTTGCCTCGTCTGTTGGTAAAAGCTCCTCGAGTGCCAGTTCACCCCAGCGCAGAGGCCCGTTCTTCCCTGCGCCAGAGAAACCGATGTCTTCGAGTAGGGCACGAGAGGGAAGATATGGATTTTTGGGCTTTGCTGAAGGATGCTTGAGGTCAGTAGGGTTGCCGTAGGGGTAGGATGGGTGCATGTGCGAGGGGAGGACTTGAAGCGCCATCAAATTAGTCAGAGAATTGCGTTTCGAACGTTAGATTTATAGCACGCACGATCTTCTTCTTCTGGATTTTTTTGGGACCATATGTGGTGGGATATCGAGCTCTGTGTTGTCTTGGTTTAAGCAGAACTGAAATAAGCGCAAGGACTGGGCGTACCGTCATCGGAGAACTCCCCGGAGGCCGTTGGATCTTGGGCTTCTACTGTGTCAAGGACGCGTAGATCGTGGTCGGACATGTGAAGGTAGCAGAATGTAAGGTCCTGCAAAAGACTTGAGAAACTACTTCCTGTATGATTCTTCTAGAAGTCTTACGGTCATTATGGTATTAGCTGTAAGGTAAACGGGATGCGGAGGTGGAGGAAAGAAGGCAAGCGGCAGTTCAAGTTGAACCAAACAACGCGTAAACACCGATCTTTCATTTCTTGTTCCCGAACCGTGATGCCCCAAGGATGGACACCGAGCTGAAATGCAATCATTTGGCTTGCAGGAAGCCTTTGTCTGATAAGGCTGTCGTTGTGGGTCTTTATACCTTGCTGAACGTTTTACATTGCTGAATATCTGTCGTAGACAACATGTAAGTCACAGTTTAACGTTGTAGACTAGTAGTCTTGCTAGAAGCTCACGACATTCTCTCAAGGTTCTCATATTTTTTGTGGTATGCTCGCTTCAAAAACCCAGTCGACGTTTATACCTGACTGTTAGACTTACGCAGTGGAGTGCGCGAATGAGCTATTCAATGCCTCGAGACTCTGCCCTGGCTAGTCACCTGCTCTTCACTATACATTTGGCGGGATGCTTATTCTTCCAAAGCCTGCGAAACCACCTTGACTGAGCCGTAAGCCCTTAAATCTCTCTGCTTTAGCATTCCATACCCAATGTTTTCCTTCCTCCAGAGACGACGTCGTTGTAAGTAGCTTGCCTCGCTGTCCTCGGCTGCTACTCTGACAGCACCACTAGGTTTGCTCCCTCCATCCCACGAACGACTACAAGACAGTCAGTTTTCCGACGCATATACTCACATTAAATGACTTCTGAAGACTTTCCCAGTCTGTTCTATCCGGCCTAACACCTTCCATAATTCTTGAAATATGCAGTCGGTAGGATGGTCCAAGATACCTGTTGTATCCACTCTTAAGACGCGCCTTTAGCGCAATATCATTCTGGCTATATCAAATTCACCAAGAAAAGTAAGCGGCTCTCAGTGTAATCTTCCATGATCACCTTGACTAATGTGCATGCAAGTTCTTTCCAGCAAGCCGTCGTACGAAATCTGAATGACAAGAATGCACAGTTACAGAAGCAATTGGACAGTGTCGTGAGAGAAGGTACGTTATCGTCACCTTCTGAAGCATTAGTGCTGCAACTGATGCCTTGCTTGTGCAGCTAACGGGGAGATCAACTTGCTGACGAACAAAACGAATGGTCAGTCGCCACTGCCCATTCGTTCATTTGCTTGTTGCATTTTACATGTCTATCTAGAACTCGGACGTGACCTCGAACTGGAGCGGAGGAAAGTCCGTGAGCTGCAGGATGCGTCGAGAGAGCGGGACAAAGAGTACCAGAAGCTCAAGGTACCATTTGTTTCCATCTCTCCCGATCGGCGGCTTCATCCTTCTCCGGTCCTGAGGCTCAACATGACAAGATCAAACGGAAAGCGCTCTTGGGCACTAATCTCGGAAGCGGAGTAAATCCCGCCGAGTCTAGCAACGATGAACGTGCACAGAACGCTAACAAGACCCGAATGTTTGGCACGAACATGGGGAACGGTACCGCAGGCTCAGGTGGGGGAGTAGACTTCGGAGCTGTCGTTGGGGGAATGGAGGCCAACGGAGTAAGCATCTCTGTGTTCATGCTGTGTCTCGCTGATGATCTAACGTGAAGACCGGGTAGATCCAAAGAACACCTGTGGTTCATCGTGCTGCACAAGGACCTTTCTCTGCAGCTGGTGCCCAACAACGCAACGGTCCTTGGAATCAGCAGCAGCAACAGCCGCCGATGTTTGTCCCGCGGACGAGAGTGAATCATCGTCAGGCTTTTCCTCCTCCGGGAGATCGTGTTTACCGGTCAGCAAGCGCCTCAGACCGTGGTTCGGACAGCGCAAACGAGGTAGAGAACCTCCTGAATGGCGGAGGTGGTTTCCATGGTCATCGAAGGAACTCAACTAATAGCGGATGGACTGCAGGTCCTCCAAGAGACAGAGCGCAGCAAAATCGTAAGAATGTCTCTCTCATTTCGATACCGAAGCTAAGAACCATTGTCACATACATAGCTTTCGCTCCGCACCCTCAAAGACGCACTTCTGGGACTTTTAGGCCTGCCATGCATGCAGCTCGTTAGCATCAATTTTCGTTTGAAATCGTAGAATAGATGGACGGATAATTCATCGGATATGTATCTTGCAAAGACCTGACGAACTGTCAATCAATTAAAATAAATAAATAATGTGGCGTGGAGTTCGTGGCGCAAAAGGGCGTCAGCACATTCTAGGTATAAAACATTAATGCATCACGAGGGTTGTCCTTTCATGCTATGTACAGTAGGTACATTATGGATACACATACACTATTCGTAATTCAGCTTTAGTCTTCAGAAACTACGACGGATGGGAAAATATAAAACAATGTCCAGACAAGTTAACGAAATAAAATGCGTGCAGGGATAGTAGCATAAACGAAGGAGGGTTAATAATTGGGACCTTTGATAGTCCCGTTCTTCTCGTCCTCGAGATACTGACCGATGGCTAAGATGTCTTGCCCAGATCTCTTGAGATACCCTGCAAGGACATCTTTGTCCGCGTGAGGAAGCAAGTCCTGTAACTTCTGCACCTGCTTCGCAAGCTCTGGGTCCTCTGAGGACGGAGAGGGAGGGGCAGGAGACAGAGTGTCCCGTCTCGACATAGCAGGGAGCGTCTCCCTCTTTGGTATCATCAGCGTCTGCGAGCGGAGCAGCCGATGAGACGAGGGTGCACGTGGCCCGCCAGGGATCGTAGGTGGGGTAGAGACATTGATCACAGGTTTAGATATGGGCGGACTCTTGGTGAGTAGTCGAGTACCGGAAGAAGAGGAAGAAATATTTCCGGATTTGTGGCTACGCGGGGCACTCCCGTGGCTGCTGATACTAGTTTTGCGGCCCAGGGAAGCGAAGAACGCGCCTGTCTTAGTGGATGGTGGTAATAAAGACCGTTGAGATGTGGGAGTAGGTGGAGCTTGTTTGGCAAGAGATGGGTAAGGTAACACAGGGGGCGCAGTCGTGACGACGGCCGGAGAAGGAGATTTGAAAGAGAGATCGGTCGCCGTAGACGCATCCGGACGACGAGGGAAAGTCGCCTCGGAGATGATAGACGAGCGAGAGGTTTGTCGAGGCTGAGGGATAAAGTTGGCGGAAGCTGGCAATGAGGGCGCGAGGTCGTCGTCTATGGATGTTCGGCTGGCCCCCGAGCAACCGAATCTCGCTTCCAAGACCCAGGTCTCAAGCCCACAGTCGTACAAATACAATTCGTTGATCTTTTGAGCGTAAATTAAACATCTTTCTGCCGTAGTTCTTTGTGAATGAACTTCGTGACAATACATTGCGGGAGGATTTGCATGCCTGATTCTCGGCCTCTTTCTCGGGGTAGGCGGAATTGGCGGTAGCGGAGGAAGAGTCATGTAAGAAGACGGTGGAGAAGGTGTTGGTGATTTGCTGAACGACTTCTGAGAAGATGTCCGCTGTAGAGACATCCGTCTCAGCCCTTTGGTCAAACTGTTTCGGAAGCTCTTGGGAGGGGGACTGGGAGTGTGCCCAGTATGAGAAGCAGAATAATGCGAGTGTGAGTGCTCGCTAGAGGTACGAGGAGAAGATAGGGTGGAAGCAGGCATTTCTTTCGCAACTGATATCCATCCCTCCTCCTCTTTGATGGGTTGAACAAGACTTTCGGAGCGTGGCGGAGGTGAGACTATTGTAATTTTGGGTTCCTCCATGGTGGAAGTCTGGGGAGACCTCAAGGTAGACGGGTACGAAGAGTCTGACGAGGAGCTAGGTGAATCCGCTGCGGTAGGAGAGAACGCTCCCTCGCGACGGTGTGAGGATGGCGATAGGCTAAGAACAAGCATCAGCGGGGTAAGTTGACAAGATGTAAAGATGATGCGCGCACCTTCGATCTGTCTGATCATGTTCGGTGACATCGTTCATCAATACCTTCGGCGGAGAGACTTTACGTGGTTTGGACGCGAGGACGGCGGAAACGGATGCAGGCAACTGGAGAGCTCGTTTCATCCGCTCTCTCTCCGAATCTCTGCCGGATGGAGAATGGAGTCTCGGCGGACGTGGGGGCGGAGGGGAAAGGTTGATTTCGAAACTCGCCCGAGGTGGAGGTGGAAGAGGTCCAGCAGTGGAATGCACACCTTTAGTCGGGCGTGAGACAAAGGTAAGTCGACAGACAGAAAGAACCATACCTGGTTGATAATATACATATGATGAGGGAGCGGGGCTGATTGCATGTTTGGGGAGGCCGACGACGACTGGGGAGGCTACTGGATCGTATATATTCTTCTCCTGGCCGATTTCTGGAGTGAGAATTGCTGGAGAAACACGGGAAGATGAGAGTGTGGGAGCCAGGTCGCCGTTGGAATGTGACATTGGAGAAGAAATAGGGAGAGAACGTGAAGGGAGGTCAGTAGAGGCGCGAATGTGGGATGAATAAGAGTTCGGCGAGGCGTCTGGAGGAGCTACGAGGGCAATTCCCCCGACAGTCGTATCCGCAGCGCGTGAAGGAGGAGATTGAATTTGCGTGAGAGTGTTAGAGGTATTGTGATCAAGTATAGAGTCCATGGGGACGATAGCTAGTCTTCTGCGATCAGATGCCCCTTGTGACGGGATACTTGCTCGGCGACGAACACGGACAGGACTAGATGGGTCCTTGGAGGAGTATTCGGAAAGACTAGAATCTGTCGAATAATCGGAAGAAGATGAAGAGCTGACTGAGAGAGACCTAAGACGCCGTTGAGGAGCGTCTGGAGGACCCTTGTCTGCGAGCGAAGACTGATAGTAAGACAATAAGCCGTCAGACTCTTCTCTTCCAAAAGAGGGGCGCAGGGAATCGGTAGGCTCTAAGAAAGCAAAAGTGTGAGGGATGATAATGGGAATAAAGAAAGAAAGAAAGGACCTTGTTGGGAAACATAGGCTGGCCGCATTTCTTATTATACTTTACTCTGATGGAGGGTTTCAAGTGCTGTGCCTATGACTCCCACGTGTCTCGCCGCCGAATGCTCTGGCCATGCACTGTCAATATTTCTCTCACTTCTCACTTTGGCTTTCTAAATCCATAGTCAAATGTCCCCCCTGATTCTCGCTGGTTTCGCCGCATGCTTATTCTCTGCTCCCGCTCCTACGCTCAGCTGAATGTCCCGTTACCCCCGTCACTGATGGCAACCGCAACCATCCTCTGTGTTTCATACTTCAACTGGGCTCTCTCACATTAGCTGCATCTTCCGTTGTGCGCAGGATAGCCTTCTCGGTCCTCCTCTTAACTATCGATATGCGTTTACCCTACTCTTCCACATCTTGCATGGCGATCATATCCTGCTGATATCATATCATCTGTATGCCTACCTATCATATGTTTGCATTAAACTCCTCTCTTCAGCGTACCAAAGTGCCTTCGAATTCCTACGACGCGAATCGCTGTAACTCCACTGTGCCTGCCTCTGCAGGGCGGACGCTCTGTCACACAGATTGCCTTCTAGATTGCTTGCCCTGGTCTGGTCTGGCATTGAAGTCTATAGGTGGATTACACAGTCGCCTCCGAGTCCACGTCCTAACTTCACACAGGTACACATATTGAGAGACCCGATGTCATACTCCATCACTCCCACTCGCATGTCGGACATCAACATTCATTCAATGGAACGGCGGTGTAAGCTTCAAACGTCCCGCTCAGAGGGCATCGCCTTGTTCGAACTTCGAAACTTCTCTTGCACTAAACTCTCCGGCACGTACAGGACCGCCTCGCAATATAGTCAGATATTATGCATGTTGCCGCACTGAGCGCTCACGGCCGTTCCATCACGCGAAGGCCGGCTTCACCTTTCAATTCACGTTACAAATGACATCTCATCTATGTACTTGTCTCATCTGCGTGGGTACGAAACCTCAGCAATCCACCTGGAGCAATCTACCCTCATCGGGTACAGCGCAATTAGTCTCAAATCTGAAAACCCAACTCCACCATTCCCAAGACGGGGAACTGTCGCGTGTCTGGGAACGTGGCGTCTTGCGTGGGTCTGCCGAATCCAAGAAACACGGTCAGCTGGACGTGGAGAGATAAGGAGCGACACGAAGACGAGCCTTGAGAAAGTTCACATAGATCACCGATATTTGCTGCGCGACGTCTCCGATCGACCGTGAATGACCGGTGGAGTCTCGTAGGACTATCGGTCGAGTATAGTTCAAGTGCTCATAGCCTGGCCACTGCATTATACCTCTCACTGTCAGAATCTTGTGAGGGAAGGCCAGGCACTACGTACCATCACGGCGAATTCAATCACCGGCCCAATATCTCTGGCACCGAACACCTCGCACACTGACCTCTTTCGGTCCAAAATATTTTGCTTCTCCAGACAGTCGGGCAAAGCGACTCCAAGACGTGGATCGCTCCGGTCAGACGGTAAAAAGCATAGTCTCAGCGATGTATCCTGGGTAGGAGGCATGGAATTGACAATGCGTATCGAGGAGGGAGGAGACCACCATTCTGGTGTTATCGTGTTCCGACGTTCGTCCTGTGTATCCGTCACATACTGAGGGATTTCGTGTAACATGATTAGAACAAACAATGAAATTCATGTTGCTTGGATAGCTGATTCCAGAGTTTGGATAGGCCTAGTGAATCCGAAGACCAATCAGGATCTAGAAACATCTTGACCGATTGAATCCAGCATACCGCCCCTGCTGACGAGTTCGATGGATAGGCCCAAGAAGCCATCTTCTCAATGCGTAAATATCCACAAGTCGGATACAATGTATGTTTTAACGGAGTGACATCAAAGACAGCCGCAGTGGCGGAACGGGGACGTAGTAGGACAGGGGGGAAAAAGACAAGGCGTCGGAGTCAAAGAGGCTCTCTTTTAATAACCGTTTCACCGAGGCATACCTATTCTATGCGTCATGCTCTTTGTATCGACTCCCCCAGAACTTCGATATGAAAGGAAAGTTTGGACACGATCAAGCGCGTGTTAGCCTCGCGGTAGTGCAGAAAGCATGCAGGCCTTGGAATCCGGGTCAGGCGGAGAATATCGGATATCATCAGGATACCTTAGCCTTTCTATGGCTGTGATTTACCCACTGCTTTGTGGGTCGAAGGATCGACGCTCGACTAGATCTCTCAAGGTCAGCTGAAGCAGAGTCGGTGGTGATTGCCAAAAGCAGCCATTCAACTTGGTCGATGACTCACGATCGTGGGCTCAGTCGTTCCTGAACGACTTATGATCGTCGGAAGGTAGCGAAGGTCAGATAGTTTATATACATTGAATTGCGCTACGTACACCATGGAGGACGATAACAGCTATAAAAGAAAGAGAGACAATTGTACAGGAGAAAAGGACATAATAAATGTGCTACACATCATGCTATCGATTAGGTGGGGCAAGATTGAAGATAAGTCTATGAATCGTCGTGAAGGAGAGCGATACAGTGAATAGATATGAGAACGGTAGATCCAAAAAAAGGAAAGGATGAAGGAAACAAACAACAAGAGAAAGCTAGATAATCATGTGGAAATCATACCAGAATCTTCCTCCTCTCCACCGAAGATATCTTCAAATATTTCCTTCCCTTCAGTAGGTAGTGGAGGCAGTTGGGACGCCACAGCGGAAGGATCGTCTCGAGACGCCTTGCTCCGTCGAATTCGTTCTTCATTCCAGATTTCCTCCAGAACAAGTACCAAACTCTTCAGTCCGAACAAGAACCCGCGGTCGGGTTCATCAGGGAAATGGGGAGGGAAGCGAGCGTAGATCATCCCAGTCTCTGGATCTAGAGCTGCCTGATAGCCTTTAGAACTAGATGTCACTTCCTGTCGCACATTGGGATCGTGATAAGCGGGACATGGCAGCCAATCTTTTCCATTGGTGGTGTGGGCAAAATCAACAAGGCGGACGTTGACTTCGCCACGCTTTCGGCGTCCGCTGGAACGTTTTCCAACGGGACCAGATAATAGATCCTCACTGTGCGAACGCCGCAGAGGACGTCGATCCAATGTGGCATCGGATCTATTCCGCGAAGCCCGACGTTCCAACGACTCCCCACGTTTACTTCGGGAGGAAGGGTGCTCCATGGTGAACAGCCGGAAGGCTTCTTGGGCATCCCGATCACCATCATAGATTAAGAGAAGGCTGCAACCATAGAATCTGTACCCCTTGAGCCGATAGATGATGCCAGCAAGCCCGTACAATTTCTGGAGAAGGGTGGGAATTTGCCAAACTAGTAGTCGCTCCCCGTCATATAGAAACGAAGCTAGCACAGATGGGAAATGTTCTGCATGGACCTCGCGACCCATGTATTTATCCTGAGTCACGTAGGATTGCGTCGCATGATTCCATACCTTGCCGAAACAAAATGTCAGCAGGCCGAGTAAGATACTAAAACGATGGTGTTACCTGCATCCCACAAATCCGTACACCTAACGTGCGGCTAGTAGTTCGATCGCACTTCTTCCGCTGGCTTTTCTTTTTCGCAGAGGTCGCATCTATCCCGTACTGCCGGGTGCCCATCTTCAGGTCCAACACACATGGATGCTTCAATCTGCCCGTTAGGTCCTCCATAAGAATAAAATGATTCTGGCGTGTTATCGACGATTCTCGGGGCTTTAGCGTTGGTCTGGGAGAGGAGACTTCGGGAGAAGACGAAGGAAAGGGCATCCGCACAGAAGATGTGCCATCCAAGGATCTCGAACGACTCCTTCGGCGGCTAAGCGAAGGACTCAAGTCTGGCACATCCCAGGTACTCAAGCTGTCGACTCTACCGTGTTGACCATGCGAGGCCCAATCCATCTCAAAGACATCCATAATGTCCTTGCTCTGCTGCTGTTCAAATGCCATAGCTTGTAGCTTCTCGGATGTCGCTATAATCGACTCGCTCTGTACACGACGAATACTCGCGCCGTCAACAGCAGATGCCTCAGCTTGTCTTATGCGGTCGACCTGGCTGATCAGCTTGGTATTCTTCTTCCTCGGCAAGTTCCTGCCAGCAGGCACGCCGTCGTCTTCGGTATCCGCAATATCCCCCTCATCTTCCGTTCTGGTCCCGCATGGACGACCGCCTGTCCTTCGGCGGAATCGTCGAAGAACCGTGCTGAAAACGTGGTCCTTTAACTTGGTATTCACCATCGTAGATCCCGTACCACCAAACCATGGCGGTCCGGTGGAAGCGGACAGCGGTGAGATATCGTCGTCGTCGGAAGTCGTCTTGGGAGGCGGGCGGCGGGTAGCCGGGTTTACCGCCAAGGCAGAAGGGAACGGGTGCAAGGACTGGCTCGGCGAGTTCACTGGAGTAGGAGCCTCCATCTCCGTGGTCACAAAGGGCGGATAACGTGAGAGGGGACTCCGTTTAGCTCTAGATGTTGCTATCGTCTCGGGAACGCCAAGGTCGGGGCTTGAAGCCGTGCCTCTGTTCAACCGCTGACGTTTAAGCTGCCTGTCGGCCCACATCGAAGTCCCAGGAATATTGGACTGCGACAATGACCTGTTCCTTCCCCCGCGAAGCATCCACTCTGGGATGATGTGCCGGTTCCGCTCAAGAGCGACCTCTGGCATCTCAGCCTCGTCTGTCTCTGTCTCCTCGCCGTTCTCGTCCTCTTCTGGAACAGATGACTGGAACGAATTATGAATTGGGACACCGTGCGACCGGGGAGGAAAATCACTAGCAGCCTTGCGTGCAGGGGGACGAGCGCGATGTGTAAGGAGAGGATTGGACCGAGCAGGGGCGGATGATACACCGTTAGACATCTTGGGGATGCGTCGATAACTGACAAGCATCACACCCAGATATCGCGGGATGTAAGCCAACAGGGGTGGTGCCTCCCGCTCCACAGATTCATAAAACAGGTTCTCGCTAGAAACCAACGGCTAAAGCACGAGAAGGATGAGAATTAACTCGTTAGGCAAAACGAGAGAAACAAACCTTGCAAACAGCACGCTTCGTGAACTTATAGATTGCACTGTGACCACCGACTTGATTTCGAAATGGTCGTAACGGAATATGTGGAAGATGCTCTTGCGAGATATTCAGATCGAAGTCCAAGAGCTCATCGTCATCGTCATTTTCCGCCGTGCCAGAGGGTGCTGGACCAGCTCCAGGCCTGGACGGACGTATTTCCAATGGTCGGTCGTCAAGTTGAGAACCGTAAGAAGGTGCAGCATGAGGCTTATGCGATAATGGTAGCCCCGAGTATCCTGAGTGAGTAGATGTCGTTGCGGACGCGCTTTCCCAAGCAGATTCATCTTCTGTCGACCATGGAGAAATCGAAGCCGACTCTACTTGGGCGGGAGGTATCACAGGCGGCGGTAGCGTGAAGGAATGTTTACTGGGAGACAATCCATGTGAATGTGAAGGAGTACGCGAAGCCGTGTGGGGTGAAGAGAAAGGATGATGCGAGTTAGGATAATCAAAATATGACAGTTTGTGGTCTGAGGGAAGTGATGGAAGAATGCGGGATGGAGACCGAGAGGGAGAAGGAGAGGGAGGATATGCTCGAGAGCGGGGCCGAATGAAAGGGGATGGGACTTCATGGAACGTCGTATTGCTAGAAATATGCTCATCTGAAGAAGAGACATCCACGTCAAAAACGGGTCCATCATGTATTCTCTCTCGTCTTCGACCTCGCCCATCGCCATCCTGCATGCTCAAGACTTCCTTCCGCCATTTCGAAAGATCGCTCAACTGCAAATCTCTTGCCGAAGGTTTCCTGTCTTTGACGCGAAAGTCTTCTCCATCAGCTGCACTCACATTACTCTCCCTGGTCCGCACACGTTGGAGAGCAGTCATGCTCTTCTCCCTTCGAAGAGCGACATTCTCGCGATCTGGCCATTCCGATCTCTTCACAAACTCATAAGTAGCTTCCCCGACTTTGTCTGATTTCGAGGAGGATCCTTGTCTGCGACTATGTGTGGTGGTGGTATCAGGCTTCGGAACAGAGTCAATAGATTCGGGTTCTTCGGATGGGGCAGAAGTCTCTTTAAAAAGCTGGAGAGTCACAGCGACCTTTCGACCCTTGCCAGCCGACGGAGGATGTGAGTTCATGACTGCATCACTGGAAGAGGAGGAAGAATTGGATGTGTTGGAGCGGCGAAAAATTGGTCTGGCCGCTTTAGTTGCGGTAGAATTAGATGGTGACGGTTTCGAGGGTGGTAAAGTCAACGCGCGACTGGGGTGTTTACGATCAAGGGGCGGACGATGAGCAGGACCTGTCTTCTCGGTCAAGTAACCATCAGAGTCAGTCGCTTGGTCGAGAGTAGGATGGCTCCAGGATGGTTTACCCGAAAGAACGGAGCTATGGTTAGTGGAATCATTATGCCGAAGAAGTTTGTCGACTAGCTCCTGATTGTCTGTGGTAAGAGTCTGTATTCGAGGCGAAGATACTGCGGTGGGCGATCCTGAGCTTGGGGGTGATAGCGGGAAGCGATAATTTTGCTGTTTGTGCTCTAGAGCATCAAACACAGAACCCATAGACAACGATGCAAAGAGCCGATACTTGTGAAGAGGGAAGGAAGCGATGATGACGGTAAGAAGGCAAGGTAGAAAGACTGATGGAAAATCGAAAATGTTCACCTTATTTGATAAGACAGTGGAGGATAAGAGCAAGAAGCAAAGAGCGATTGTACTATAAAGGAAGAGAGATATAACTTATTTTTTTACACTTTGACTCGGCGTTAGTGGTCTAAAACAAGACCTGCCCAGCCACGTGCCTGACTTCCATTACGGCCATTACTCAGCCACTCTCCACCGTTCGGGGACATCGACGTCGATTTCCCCCTTCTCTTTGCGTATTCGCTCTCTTTTTCTTCGCAAATACCAGCGGTACTTTATCTTCCAAATTTCTCTCCATTATTATCAAGCCTCACGCACGACACACGTTTGCTGGGCGCTGAGACCTCTGCCGTTATATATTGTCTTGACCTTAGACCTATTAGGAAACGCTAGGGCCAACGTGCATCGGATTTTTGCGAGAACTTCTCATACCTAGGCTCCCGATGATCGTTAAAGGTCCCCGTCCAGCCGGTGCATTCATCCAAACCCTGGCCAGTAGCAATTCCACCTTACCCGCCACAAAGTTCCCACTGATCGCGCGATCCAGTTCTCAAAACCCCTGTCGATTGGTCAAAGCTACTCTCTATAGTAGATAACCTCTTACATACGTAATTCTGCTGTATCCTACCCTCGTAATCGATCTTCCCAACCCCACAGACCGGATTCTTTTAATCTCAGTCGGAAATTACCAGGAAGTGAGATCACCAACCTCTTCAAATTCCCGAAGTTGCGCCAGCTGATTAGGTCGTTTGACCGGACGAATGGTTCTCAATTCGGCTGCATTTCCGCGACGGCACTTTCACTGAGCACCCTCCTGCGATATTCAAGGAGATAATTCAAACAGCAACTCATCTGAGCACGTGTGGCGTAAAATAATCGACTGATCATCGTGATGGGAAGTTTGGGGTGACTCATATTCGGATCAAAGGACCGATTTGCTTACGCCTCAGCAAGTATAGCGCCACAGGGTGGACATCCATCATTGATGCACTATTTTGATTACAGCCTGATTCATCCAAATATCTCTAGCACGATACCTGATGCGATAGTGATTATGCGCCTCCTAAAGTCATAGCTATGAATGGAACACACCTGCAGCAATAGTCTCTCCACCTCTTCGAATCAATATCCTTCCCATGTCTTTGTTCGCAGAGAATGGCTCCAAGGGAATCGGACGTGGCGGACTCGGATTAGACACCGACGACGGCCGAAGAACAATCTGTATTTCTGCCGAGGTACCTTTTGTTAAAACCCTTATCTCGAGAAGACGGTTTGAGTTGCTGTGTGATGTTCTTACTTGACGTGGACGTACCGTGGTTTCTTCTTCAGAATGCTTCCAGAGGCCCGATCTAAAATTGCTATCAGGTTTGCGACTGTGGCGGACACATCGCGAGAATGGTGAAATAGTTCCACCTAACAAAGGTTAACAGCAAGATTAGAGTATAGTGCTACAAATACTTGTGAAGGTACTTACTGATGCACCCGATGTGATGGGAACCTGAATATCAAATACAATGACTCTAGCCGTGAATATTGTTGCCAGCTGGACTAGGTCGCCTGGAGGGCATAGGACGCTCCCAATAGCAAGATGGACAGGATCGATGGATGTCAAAAATAGTGTCGCGTTAGATCCTACAGCTGCCCATGGGACATTCTCCTCTTCGACTTCGATAGCTGTGATACGGTCAATGCCAAATATGGTGAAGAAAAGGGACCTATCCCACATTTGACGATAGCGGTTTCATCGCCTGGAAGAACGCGAAGGCGTTCACCGACTTGAACGACACCTCCGCATAACCGCCCAGAAACCCCAGTACCCGCACTCTGCGCTTTGAATACGTTTGATATAGGAATCCTGAGGGGCGAATACACGTCTCGTGCTGGAGGCTCCAACTTGTCTGACAAGCCAACGCAGTAAGGATTCCAACGATATACTTCGAAGAGAAGCTTGGCGTACCCAGGCAATCAACCAGAGTGGGCCCCTTGTACCATTGGAGAAGTTCCGTCGCATGTTCGCCATCGCACACAGCAAGATTAACACCTTGCATGGCCCCCACAGGAACGAAGGATGTCTTAGAAGGATGAAATCCCGATTGGATCAAAAACGGACGCAACAGCGCACAAATCTCCTCATATCGGCTTCGCTCCCAGTCCACCTTCGGAAGGCACAATCATTTCAAAGACACCGGAGCAGGGGAGCTGACCATTACACACCTGA
>RZIO01000007.1:1360888-1378640 GCA_004338095.1 Gloeostereum incarnatum | reverse complement strand
GGCTTTCTTCCGCTGTTTCTCCTCCCATTCTTCCTTTACCTTTGCGATCTCCTCCGCACTCAAGCCCAGCTTTCTCGCCCCGCTCGCATTGTCACTGCTGTCGCCAACTGGGGAAGCAAATCCAGGATCTTTGAGATGTCCGTCACAGCTGTATATAAAGTCGACGGTGTTGATGGTAGCCAGGACTGTGGTCGTTGGCTTATAGCACACATAACATGCTTTCGGCGTTCCAGCAGTCTAACGCAAGTCTAAAGATGCAATGCTGTTCGAACACTGGTGAACTCACCCTTTTATAGTACAGATTTGTGAACGACATTCCTTGAAGGACAAGGTAGAGTTGCAAACTGTAGCGATGTGACTTCAACCTTGAGCCCAAAACACAGCCAGCCAGCCGCCAGGACTCGCCCTTTCCCGTCGTGGCTGCCCGTCGTTGACGCCCTTCAGTATGCAGACTTTGCTTTCCGTTCGGGACCTATTATCTCATATTTCTAATTCGTCCGGCTCAGTCTTCACCCAGCCAAGATAATCAGTCATACGGAGCGGAAGCACCAGTCATCATATCGAGTGACCGAGTCTTGTGCGCATCCTATACAAAAACGCGTTTTCTTCGATCTTCCGAATCCTTCTCATTCTCACCCACCCACCACCATGTCTGATACCGCTGGAAAGCCCATCATCTGCAAAGCCGCCGTCTGCTGGGGTGCTGGCGAGCCTCTGAAGATCGAAGAGGTCGAGGTAGCACCTCCTCGTGCTCACGAAGTCCGCATTCACATTCTTCACACCGGTACGTCCCCTCAAAGATCACATCTCTCCTATCTTTAACATCACAACAGGTATCTGCCACACCGATGAATACACTCGCAGTGGAAAAGATCCTGAGGTGCGTTTCATATCCATCTCGCGTGTAGGCCACTGTGTTGATTTTGTCTCTAGGGTCTCTTTCCTGTGATTTTGGGGCATGAAGGTGGAGGAATTGTGAGCCTCATGCTCTCTCTGCTGCGCGATCTCCTTTGATCTCACTGCCCGGTGATTTCAGGTCGAGTCTGTTGGGGAGGGCGTCACCAATGTCAAGCCCGGTGACCATGTCATCCCTCTATACACCGCAGGTACGTCATATATTCCTCCTCCCCCGATAACACCTGATGTGCATTGTGACCATTAGAATGTCGCGAATGCAAGTTCTGTAAGAGCGGAAAGACTAACCTCTGCGGAAAAGGTGAGACAAGACATTCATTGAAGTGCACGCGCTAATCCTTGATTCCTCCAGTCCGATCGACGCAAGGTCAGGGTTTGATGCCCGATAGCAGCAGCCGCTTCACTTGCAAAGGCCAATCCATCCATCATTTCGTACGTCTTCAAGTCCTCGATACAGTACACGGTCTGATGTCCACGACATCATAGATGGGCACATCGACCTTCTCTCAATACACCGTCGTTGCCGACGTCTCGGTCGTGGCTGTCAACCCATCTGCCCCCCTCGAGAAGGTCTGCCTTCTCGGGTGCGGTATCACTACCGCCTGGGGAGCTGTCACCAAACAGCCCGGAATCCGTACGTGATCCCACACCAACTGTTTTCAAATCTCACATTGATGTTTCACAGCTGGCTCGACCGTCGCCGTCTTCGGCTGTGGCGCCATCGGTCTTGGCGTTATTTCCACGTCTGCCGTGGTCAAGGCCAGCCGCATTATCGCCATTGATACCAACCCAGGCAAAGAATCATGGGCTAAGAACTTTGGCGCGACCGACTTTGTCAACCCGGCCACCTTACCTGAAGGAAAGAAGATCCAGGACTATCTCGTCGAAATCACTGACGGTGGATTGGATTACACGTTCGATTGCACGGGAAATGTTCATGTCATGAGGGCGGCTCTCGAGGCTTGCCACAAAGGCTGGGGCGTCTCCACTATCATCGGCGTGGCTGCCGCTGGACAGGAAATCTCTACGCGCCCGTACGTGTTCGCTCCTTCCATGTGTGCTCTCCCTAATGCTCTGATGATTGCCTGATATAGTTTCCAACTGGTAGATATCGTATTTGCACGTTCTCAATGATGACCACTGACGTTTTGTCTATAGGTGACAGGTCGCACTTGGCGTGGGTCTGCCTTTGGTGGCGTCAAGGGGAGGACAGAACTTCCTGGTATGGTCGAAGGTGCGTGCCAACTTAGTTGACTATGAAGGGATTCTAACTACTTATGATGTAGAATACCTCAACGGAACTTTGAGGCTTGATGACTATGTGACTCACCACAGGAAATTCGCCGAGATCAACGAGGGTTTCCATGATATGCATGTACGTCCTCCTACTGCATTGACCTTCACTGGAAATTGATCATATATGCAGGGCGGGGACTGCATTCGTTGCATCGTTGACATGGCTTAAGTGAAAGATTTTGAAAGAACGTGTGTATCCAGTGTATGTACATGTAAAGTTAAGGTAGTTTATCGAAAGCAGTTTGACTTCAAACAAAGTGACTGCATGACTAAATCAAACGGGGAAATGTAATGACATTCATAAATACTAGGAGATGAACCGTGTCCCGGAGAGAACGACGAGCTTGATGTGGAGAGACAGAGTGAACTCAAACGCCTCTGTCTATAAAGGTTCTGGGCGGCTTGGTCCCCAGAATAGCACGCCACAAAACGACCAGCGCGGCAGAGACCTCTTTCCTCCGCGCCCCACTCCTTCTCCACAGAACGCGTATTATTCCGAGTACGCAAAACAAGAAGGACGCGTCTAAGCATAGCCGTCTAATGATGATCGACGACGGCGATCGTGTTTCGTCCCTGGCAAGAAATCTCGCCATGTTACGAAGGTATTCAATGCCATTTGAAATCGGAGCGACAAGGATGGACCACATCCCCAAATCCTCTAAATCCCAGTCATAGTCATCTCTTCCGGTTGGACTTCCGCGTCCCACCCAGGAAGTAGAATTTGCGCTCATGGACATGCGAGAACGCGAGGGATAGCGAGAGTAAGATTCGATTGTTTCCAAGCGCTCGGTGAGGGCTGCCACTTGTGCCTGAAGGAGCTCCACAGCATGTTCTAGAGTTGGTCGGATGGTAGGACCGAATGGACGTAAAGGTTGAGGGGGAGATTGTGAAGATCCGCTGGGGTAAGCCAAATGTTGAGGATACACGTTTTGAGGAGATACAAGCTCAGCTCTCGAAGATTGAGAGAAATGCCCGACATAAGAGCTTCCAGTTGGATAGAGAGAGGATGGAACAGAGATCGTCGATGGCTCTGCGAATGCAGACGGTGTCTCGAAACCTGGCATAGGCTGCGTGTGCGGTACGCTGGCAGGGGCGGGCACTGGGGGGGGCGGAGTAGATGGCACGATGAGAGATCCAGCCATAGGGGTACGGTAGCGGTGAGAGGACAGAGAAGACTGTGGTCGTCTCGTCTGTGAAGGATCGAAATGTAGTTGGACAGGGGCGAGATCTCGAGCTTCGTCATCGGATTCTTCTTCAGGGTATTCTGGTCCTTGTGGGCGAGAAATGTTTTGAGATGACTGAGAATTTGTGTTGCGAATGAACGGCGGAGGTGCACGACCATCGTCAGAGGATCCTGACGAGTCCGAATCCGCGGATGTTCCTACGCGGGGACATTCATGGAGTTGACTAGGAAAGACAGAAATGCCACGTACGACTCGCGACAATGTTGTAAGGATCACCGCCATAAGATTCTAGTTCTTCTACCAGACTTCTTGCCATTGTCTTATCAGAATACTTCCGAAGAACCTTAAGAGAGCCTCAGCGAAATAGAATTACCATGGCAAGGTTAGAATCACCTTGAGTAAAGCATCGACATAGAGCCACTTGGCTTCAGCGGAATCCAGATCTTTGTGCTTGGCCCATGCATCCCTGGTATAGAGTAAGTGTATGAAAACGAGAACGAGATGAAGTGAATACCATTTGGCTCTTCCTAGCATATCCCAAATGCCTGGACGTGGCGCCTTGACATTTCCAACGGTCGCTGAGATATGGGTCCATGAGCCGCATCTAAATGGGAAAACAGAGAAGATTACCTTGCTTGTACAAGCTGTGAATGAGAGAAGAATTAACTTATATTACTTGAAGGTAAAGAAAGAAAGAAAGCGTGCCTGTACATGGTCAGCTTCTCCTCATAGTCGGTTTGAATTGGGCCCGTCTTGGGAAGTCCCTGAACAATTTCCACCGCGCGGTCGAATTGAGCATTGATTAAATCGTTCGAAGTCATGATTGCAACTGCTTCAAAGCCGTTGAGCTAACGTAGTGGAGGCGCGTTGTCGGCGACGGGCGTCGCCGTTAGTGATAGACGGGGCACATGTGAATCTTGGCCACATGGCGTGACGCTGTGTGTCACGAACGGCTCTCTCTTCAAGCTGAACGCCATCGTGTATTTTGTGCAGCCTTATATGTTCTGGTGAATGTTCTGAGAACATGGGAAATCTCCCTGAAACCGTTTTATGTGCTGCTTCCAGATATGGAGCGCTTTCTTTTAGCATGCATACGACTACTCTTCCATCAAGTATGCTAGGCTCTGGCTCTATCAAGGGATCCGACTTGGATCTGCCTGACCTGCCTGATTTCATGTGCCCCTGGAATCAAAGTTCGTCTCCCGACCATCCTTCTCCGTCCGAGTGTAAATGATTCCTTATTACTTCGCCGACCGGCTCGAACCATATGAATGACTCAATCCGAGTCCCGGCTAGTAGCCCAAAGGTCCTCTTGCATATGCATTTCTTCGGAGACTTCGTCGCCGGTGTGTCCCCTTGATGTCTTCGAGGATCTTCCTTTTGAAGTAGGTGGTAAGTACTGAAGTAATGAAGCTTGAAGTCGTGGCACGGCCACGCTGAACCTCAAGGCCTCACTCCTTGCCAGTGCTTCGATGTGTCTCCCTTTTCAGTAGAATGATATCAAGGTGAGCTTGCCGGCGCCTGTCAAAAGGATCTGAGTTATTTTGAGACTTACTCCTCGTTCAGATACCCAATCTCATGTGCATGCTACGCATGGAATATGGCGCGTATTTCTTGCAAGTTATAGCCCTTGTTATCGCTCTTGACAGCTGCACCTACACACCCAACAACGACCGCATATCGGTGGAGCGATAGCACGCGAATTCGAATCAAATGACATCCGAGATACCAACGTAGCGTGATCGTGATAACGTCTCCACTCCCGAGGCGAGATGCTTCGCGATCAAGAACTGCCCCAGAATCGCTAGTTGCTAATTGTGCTTCTTTGGACGACTTCTTGGGCGTTCTAACGGGGATCATTCCTGTCCATCTCAAAGCCGCATGTAGTACCTCCATCTTCCGGTCACGCAGGGGCTTCTTTCACGTATAAAAGACCTACTCGCACCTCTTCTCCTCACTTCCCTGCTCCTCTCTCCCTCTGCAGTCATCGTGTATAAGGATGCTCACTGCTATCGCCGTCCTCGCTCTGAGCGCCTCTCTCGCCGTCGCTGGCCCCGTCAATGGTACTCTACCTCGTGCTTGCGGTACAACCATTAGCGATGATGCGCTCGCCGCTGCGGAGGCTCGCTTTGCTGAGAACAGAGTCTCCTTCTCCTCCGTTGCCGACACCTTTGCAACCACACTCGACGTTAATTTAACATTTCTCCTTGACGCATAGTTCTTAATTGAGTCTATGTACAGGTATACTTCCATGTCATCAGCGAAGATGAGACCGAAGAGGGTGGAAATGTCTCGTAAGCGCCTCTACGCTCCCCGGTGCATGCGAGTTGACCGTTATACAGAGACTCCGCGATCGCGGACCAGATGGACGTGCTGAACACTGCATACGCTAGCACTGGCATCACATGGAATCTCGTAGAGACGGACCGAACCGTCAATCCACAATGGTAATCCTCATTGATGTGTTTCCATGAGGATACTAATGCTTCCTACATAGGTTCAATAATGCCGGGCCGGACACCGCTGAGCAGACCGAACTTAAGGAGGCTCTCCGTAAAGGAGACGCCGCAGCTCTCAATGTCTACACCGTTGGATTCAACTCTGGTGCCGGTGCCGGTCTGCTCGGATATGCCACCTTCCCCTCCAGCTACGAGGACGCGCCCCTCGATGATGGTGTTCTGATTTTGTACTCGTCTCTACCGGGAGGTTCGACCCTCAACTACGACGAAGGCCAGGTACGTGCGCTACCCAGTACAGGTCATTTCATAAATTGAGTATCTCCTCCAGACGCTTACACACGAAGCTGGGCACTGGGTTGGTCTCTATCATACCGTGAGTCTTGAATCTCTTGTTGGACGCGGACGTATCTAACAAATGGCATAGTTCCAGGGTGGCTGTTCTGCCACTGGTGATGGGGTCTCCGATACTCCTCCTGAGAGATCCCCGGCCTCCGGGTGCCCCATCGGTCGTGATACGTGCACTGGTGGAGGTGTTGACCCAATCCGTACGCTGACGCTTACCATGTGCGCTGCTTGCACCTTTAACTGACATACCAACCATAGATAACTTCATGGATTACTCCTATGACGCTTGCATGAACGAATTCACCGCTGGCCAGACCGCCCGCCTCACCGACCAAATGCTCACATATCGTGGTGTTGAAGTAGGCCAAGCGGACTACCCCAGTGTCGCCATCTGAACATTGTTATAACGTGTTAATTCAATGTGTTGTATAACTGTCTCTCGTTGAGTGTTTGTAACAAATCGGAAATATATCCTCTCCTTTCTTAATTGAATTCTGATAAATAGATGAACCGGATAAAGGCTTCGAAAGATGTCCAACGTAGAGAAGATAGCGAAGGTGGTACACCCTTCTACCGCACGACCTGGTCGCTGACAGCGCCGGAAAAATGACCATCGCTTTTCCTGAACTAACCAGACAAGAAGAATTTGCGGGCTTTACGCGTCGGTTGCCTACAAAATCTTTCACAAGTCACAGAGAGCCTCTGGACGGGTCTTCTTCCTGATCCGCAGCACTAGTACGGTGGGGACAACGTAGTTGCCGATTCATCGGGGGAATACGAGTCAGCCGTATACGACAATTTACAAATTGCCAAGTAGTCCGGAAGAAGAGCTCTTAATTGCATTGTCAGGACTTCTTCTAGCTCGCATAAGAGATAGTAGGGACCATTGAAACTGGTTCTATACCCAGACGGGAGAGTATTGTCAATTGGGAAAAGTTTAGGCTCATAGATGCACTTGAAGATCTGTATGAGGTAGCATCGTCGTACAATATACCATAGCATAGCATAGAGGGCCAACCTAGCAATGACGTATGTAAAAGCCGGCGACTGGCAACAAGAGAACGCCTGTTGGGATAGGCTAATTAGGCTGTCATGATGAGTGTATGGCACGAGTCTCGACTGTGGACATACCTTGCCCAGAAAAGCGGGAAGTGCAACCGTTTCTGTGCTGGTTTCAGTCTTAATATCAACCCCATAACCATTACTTCACGTTAGCACCTTGTCGATAATGGGCTGAACAACAGTGTTAGCGGCATTTCAACAAAACCCCAGGCGCACTTTCATGTTGACGAAGGTGACTGGACAAGACTCTGGCTTATTTCGGGACGGTAGCATAGGGTATCTTGATCTAACCTGGTGACGTCTTCGGAGCGCTCAGCAACGACCCAAGAGCCCTTCCCAAGGGCAATGATAGTGGCTATATACCGCTGGGGATTGTCCAGATGTGGATTGACGAGAGGGTAGTCCCTCGGATGAGCCATAGTACAAATAGCCAATATGAAGATAATGTCAGAAAGCAGGACCGTCGAAGCAGTGGCAGGTTCAAATCGAGAACATTACAACGCGGTCGGGTGGATTCTTGTCGTCGCCGTCATTACATAAATCACGGGAGCTATATGTCACGTAGTCTAGTAGTGATCGACGGTCAAGTCAGGAAAGACATACGAGGCGGAGAGGAAGTATGTGATGCGAGGAGTTCTAGTCAAAGGTGTGGAAGGAAGAACAGTCCAGGTGCAGGGAGATGAGTGCTCAAAGGGTCTTGTAGACATGAAAGCATGATACAAACAGTTCAGACACCCACGAGCAGCTTTCATTATAAGGTAGAAGCTTTTTCATATCCATGTGCCAACCGCATAGGCTCATGGGAAATACTTTATGGTGCTGACAACAAGAGGATGTGTTACTGATGTCTAGTCCTGATGAGGACGTAGATGAAGATGGGTGTGGCCAGATGTTGAAATCATCACTACTCTAAGTGTTTAGACATTGGAGGCGGGAACAGACGCGTAGAAACTCACTGAAACTGCCTTTGACGCCGTTCCGGCGTCATTTGGAGGCCACGGAATTCCTTTCGATCGGCCCTCTGTCCATTTATACTTCAACGACCCCGGTATCCTCTCCTCCTTGTCGCTCACAAGCTTCCCTGTGGCCCTGGTCAGAAAACGGGCACTGAGCAAAAACGAGAACACACCTCGCCATGTCAATTTGCCCCATGCTCTCCCATGGTGTCCATCACATTTGAACCGCGCACGAGTGACTGTCCAGTAGCAGTTGTCTATTTTCTTCGTTGTCCAACGTAGCTGAGATACTTCGTGCCCGACACCGTTGTCTGCTGTCCGAGATAGAACTTCATACAAGTTCCCGGGTTTGTTTTGCAGTGATGGAGGGAGGTCTTTTGGTAAGAGCTTTTCCAGAGATTTAAGCACCGGAGGCGCGCTCCTTCTGATTGCAGTGGCGAGCATAGTATTGAGACGGAAGAAAAGGCGGAGTAAACAGAGCCAAACTTTGGCGCGATCATGTTTAGTGTTCGACGGTCATCACTTTCCCTACTACGAACTTTTACGCGCTATAATTCTACCATAAAGAATACTACTCTTGCAGAAACAGACTCCTGCGGAATTCCCCTCCGACCGACATGGTCGGTCAAGGAGCTTCTGGCTTCATACCCGACCCCTTCTCTTTCCCCCGAAACTCTCAACCATCTTCATGACCTCTCTGCTTTGATACCTCCCATAGAAGGAACACCTGAATTCTCGAAATTGAAGGGCGAAATGGAGGAGCTTATTCGTCTTGTGGAAGCAGTCAAGTTGGTGGACACTCAAGGGGTACACCCAGCGGGGTGGAGCGAGCGTCCAGACGTCAATTCACCGTTACCAAACGAGAGCAGCCACTATGCTCCGGTACAGCAGGAGGTACCTGCTGGAAGGGAACTCATAAAACACGCCGCACGCGTTGATGGCGAGTTTTATGCTGTTGAAACAGACAAGTTACGGTAACGGTTGGTCCAGCACTTTTTTGCCTTGGGCATACATCTGACATCAACTTGCAGAGTAGAGTCACTGAGGGGTAAAGCAAAGAGCAACACGACGTCTTGGAGGAAAGGGGAAGACAATACAGTTGAGATTATAATACAAGATTGACAGCAAGCAAGACGTAGTAGACATTCTAGGAATTGGGAGTGGATGGCGGTTTGACAGGCATCCTCTACAGAGAACCATGTCCACCAGTGGATCCAAACCCACCAGAGCCTCGCAAGGTTTCCTCGAGATCCTAGGTTCTTGATATCAGAATGAAGTCATGCTTGCTGGAGCACGAATCTTACCTCGACTTCAATGATCTCCGGAGTGTGGATTTTTTCAATGATGAGTTGCGCAACACGGTCACCTTCTTCGACTGAAGATAGGTAGTGTGAAGAGGGAAAGAGATCAGACAAAGAGGGATGACACGTACCTTCGAAGTCTTTGTCGGAGAGATTGAAGAGCAAGACAAATACGCAGCCTCGGTAGTCCGCGTCGATCACACCAGCGCCTGTGTCGATCATGAATTTGGACGCTGGCGACAGTCGTGAGTCGAAAGAGAGGGAAAATAACTAGCAGAACGCGTCGTACCAAGACCGCTGCGGGGTGCGACACGTCCATAGTGACCTACAGGGACAGCAATGGAGATCTGGGTATCGATAAGTGCCTTTCCATGAGCAGGAACGGTCTTCTTCTGAGCACTGAAATGGGTAAACAGTATCAAATTTGTGTAGGAGATCCTCGGGAGGGTCTAACACGTACCTGTACAAGTCATACCCGGCTGAAAGAGCTGAGCCACGCGTAGGAATCTTGGCCTTCTCCGAGAGACGCTTGACGAGAAGGCTAGAGACTCGAGCGTCAGTGGCGGGAACGGGGGACATTTTTCTCTTCTTTGCTGCCGGAGATTCAGTGTCCAGGGTCATGAAGGTAAACGAGAAGAACGGTCACGTTTCACGCACGTCCTTTTATATGAACCAAACAAGACTAAACAAACCCATTCTCCCAGACCTGGACAGCCATCATCTCAATGGCTAACCAGGTCATTTACAAGTTCTTTGGTAAGGCGGACACCGTACCCCTTCCACCGGGCCTCAAAAGGAAGCGTATCGTTCGAGATGATTCCGTCGACTCAGACACGGAAGCATCTCAGGCGCCCGCTAGTAGTGCCACAAGGCGCCACCCACCCAAAGCCATGAAGTTTCCTCTTAAACGCACAAGTAAAAAGAGCAAGCTTTTAGCAGCTTCTAGTCGTGAGACTACTGACTCGGAGATTATCGACCTCACCGGCGACTCTCAAGTCGTTTCTACTCCCGCATTGAAACGTGCAACTAATCTTATGACCCCTCCTCCAACTATTCTCCCACAGGAAAAGGTGCCTTCGAAACCCCCCAAATCCGCACGACCATCACTTTCTATCTACACTACTCCTCAGGGTCCTTCAGTAGCTACCAGCCACATGCCTACTCCAATTACTGTCCAACGCCGTTGCACGGTCTCTGAAATCCGCAATGATGGGGATCAGGTTTCTCACCCTACGTCCATCTCGTCGGATGATCCTGGCCGCCCTGTGCCATCGTCGCCTTCTCCTACCATCGTTCCTACATCTCAGAGTGATGAGATTGAGCTGGCTGACGCATTCAGACAACCCCCACCCAATGTAGAGAACATTGACAGTGAGGACAATGTCATACCGTCATCTCAACCCCAAGAAAATTCCTCTTCCCTCCGCCGACCGGAACCTCTCGCGGAACCCCTTCTTGTACCAAGCTCTCAGAGTCAGAGTGAGAATGACATAACGATTCACTGGTCTCCGAAGAAGAGGATGCTCAGGAGACTGGACCCCACGAGTACGCCCAAGAGGTTCCGTAAGTCCTTAGGGTGAGTAGAGGCATCATTTCTCGAGTGTTTTGTTCTAACGACGCTCTCAGTCTCTATTTTTCCCCGCCCCGAACACCTTCGAAGAAAGCGATCCGACCGCAAGGAGAGCAAATAGATGAGAACATCCTGAGCTCTCCGAGCAATGGAAAGGACGTCGGAACATCTCTGACCCAATCTGATACAGGGTATTCGCAATGGTTCGAAGAATTTGCTCGGGAGAAGATGTCGGGCGCAAAGAAGCGGGCTTCGCCGCTTCGGAGGCGGGCAGAAAGTTCTGACGATGTTCGATCTGAGAAGTCCTCTATTACAGACTATAAGTCACGGGGGATTCGTGTGGAGAGTTTGTTCGAGGACGATGATCCCTCTGCTGCTCTTCCCACCGAAACGCAAGGCACTTCTGCAACTCAGTCGGACACAGGCTATTCTCAATGGCTTGCCGACTTTACCAAACGGCAAAGGGCGGTGCGAGGAAAGAAAGCACCGTCGCCGAGGGCTATTTCCAAGGGGAAGGATGTTCACAATGACGAGCTAGTCCCTGACAGTGAGGCTGAGGAGGAGGGGTCCGGCGAGACACTTGAAGAGTTCCCTGAATTTATGCCGACGTTCTTAGCGATGTTTGGCGAGGACGAGGACGAGAATGGAAGTTACCCATTGGATTTTCCCATGTCACTGAGGCTCTGAGTGTCGAGCTGTACTTATACTATTACTCGGCCGACCGGCCGCGGGTCATCGAATCCGTAGGATGTCACCCTCACTCTTATAAAGAGACAGATCTTGAATCCATTGTATCCTTCCAGATATGCCCATCACTGCACTTGTTATTGGAGCTTCGCGTGGTCTTGGTCTGGCCATTATTCAAGATCTTGAGGCTAGGTCAGAGAACATACATGTCATTGGTACCATCCGCGGCGAATCCAATGCCACTGTCCGGTCATTGGGTATTGAGACGATCAAGCTCGATATCACCTCCGACGAATCCATCGCCGCAGCAGCTGCCCAGATCCATGAAATCGACATCCTCATCATTAATGCTGCCATCGGAGACAAAGAAAAGATCATCTCTACCTCCACAGAAAGGCTGAGCGAGTACCTCACCGTAAACGTCATAGGCACGCATCGTGTTTTAACGGCTTTCCTGCCTGCGCTAAGGAGGGGGAAGGAGAAGAAGATCTTGCTTATCTCATCACAGAGCGGGTCGATGGAGAAACAGGTAGGAGCGACGAGGGGTTTCAGCGGTCCTTACAGTGTCGCCAAAGCCGCGGTCAATATGCTGGCTATTCAGTACCACAACGAGCTTAATGTTGACGCAAACGAGGGCTTCACAGTGGTGCCAGTGCATCCAGGGTGGGTCGCTACGGATATGGGGAAGATTGCTGGAGACGGGGGTATGGAGCCTGCCAAGAGCGCGAAGGGTTTAGTGGACTTGGCTTTGAAGCTCACGCCGAAAGATAGCGCGTCGTTCTTCTTGTGGGATGGGTCGAAGTTGCCGTGGTAAAGAGACTCTCAGGCGTAGGAAGACTTTAGAATCTTGGTGAAAGGAGAGAAAGGAGTCAGCTCGACAATTGTTTTTCAGACCAGACATAGAGTACAGAAGGGCCATATCTAAGGCTCTAAAGGGGGTTATGGGTCTCTATCATTGCAGCTTTGTAAGTTTTACAAGCGTGATTGCCTCACGAGAATATATGGTGCGGTCGGGGTCATCCGCGACCTTTCGAAACGTTCAGCATATCCCGAGACTCTGGATCGGTAATGGAACTAACCTCTTTCCATGTAAATTTCTTTTTGAGCATGCCGAAGAACCGTTTATCGGCCTGGGTGAGACGCCGTCAGTTACTCTGAGCGGGCAATCGCCATGTGTTCAACCCTGACCTTTCGGCGTTTCTTGTAACAGAATAGAATCTCCGTTGTGGGTGTTGCTAGATCACAGAGCGTCTGAACTAATAACGGGAATGCGGGTTCGAAATAGACACAGTCGGCTGCAAGTATTAAATCAGGAGACGGCAGGTCTGTTGGTATGGGGTCTCCCCTACAAGAATTAGAATGGTGATAAACAGATTGGGCTGGGAGATGCACCAATTGAGTTCTGCGACGGTACAGTTGGAAGAGATCTTGTTCAAGGATACATTATGGTGCATAATGTCCAGAAGAGGGCTTGACAGAGAGGGTTTTAGACGACGGCAGATGCGAGTATCAGGGATTGAGACCCACGCTTGATCTGTAATCCAAGTATTCGCCCCCAGCATCGCAGCAACGATACCAACCAAACCTGTTCCGCTTCCCAGCTCCAACACATTCTTGTTGCTTAGCGGGTCTGATTCCCGTTTAATGATATAGCTGGCAAGAATCTATGTCCGGCGTCATCAAGCCTGCTTCCTTCGTAAATCGTAGAACAGGAATGGACCTGTCCAGCGGGCCACACGATCCCCCCACATCCCGGAGCAGCATCAACAAAAAGATCAATCGAAATTCCTTGGATATTCGGTGGATTCGATGGAAACTTTAAGCGTAGAGTAGAATCGTGCATAGAGTAATGATGCCCAGGCAAGAGAGATAGTAATTCGGACCTGAAATCGCGCGCTACCGGTCCAGTCGTCACTGTGTTTATGTTTCTTAAAGGGTCTATAGTGTCTAAATCGGAGTCGTAGAGACTATCGTATCCATCTTCCACCGCGCATTCTTTCCGTTCAAGCATGCAAGTTTGGAAATCGGATGAGAGTAGGAGGTGAGTTCCCGATTTAGCCGTCGAGATCTGATCAAAGCACATGCAACAATCACGTGGATATTTAATCGCAGATCCGTTATCAAGGCCGATGCGCCAGTGACCAGATTTCCAACTTGTACTTATCCACATCCCACTGCACTTCTCTCATCGATATTTTATCATGTCTGGAAGACTTCAAAGTAGGGTGCGTGACTAGACAATGATATGAAGCTTGCCCTCACAGCTCTTTTAGGTTGCTCTTGTCACCGGCGCCGGATCGTGAGTCGTAATTTCTTTCCAATGCGTCGTCTGACTGGAGTTGTGGCTGAATACAGTGGAATCGGCTTGGAATCCTCCCTCCTATTCGCTCAAGAAGGCGCCAATGTTATCTTGGCCGACATCAATCTAGAGGGTGCTCAGAAGGGCGCCGCCTTGATCGCGCAACGTTTTCCCAATGTGAAGGCTATCGCGGTCAAGACCGACGTCAGCAAGGAGGAGGATATCAAGATTGCGGTTGATACAGCTGTGAAGGAGTTTGGCCGATTGGACGTGATGGTGAGCAACCGTCAAGAACTCCCCTAAGGCATATGAATCTTAGCTCGCTTGTCAGTTTAACAACGCAGGTGCGAACAGGTGGACCTTTAATACGCGCCGGCGTGCTTGATATTGAAGTTCCTTGTAGGTATCATGCACCCCGCGGACGACAATGCATTGAACACCGAGGAGAAGATCTGGAATTTGACCATGAACATCAACCTCAAGGGAGTTTGGTGGGGGTGCAAGTATGCCATCCTTGCAATGCGTGAAAATCCCACAGACGAGTCGAAGGGCCTGCATACAGGCGGAAGCATTATCAACACTGCTAGCTTTGTCGCGCTGATGGGCGCCGCTACGCCTCAACTTGCATGTAAGCATCTGCAAGGGTCAATGGAATGATATTCCCTGAACGTCATGTTCTTGCTAGATACCGCCTCGAAGGTTTGAAGCTGGCCGTTGCTGATATCCAAAGTATTCAACATATTTTGCCTTCAGGGAGGCGTCCTTGCGATGACCAGAGAACTCGCTATGATTCATGCCCGAGAGGGAATCCGATTGAACTCTCTCTGCCCGTAAGCTCCCCGTCTTTTTCTCCAATAACCACGTAGCCTTACTTTCGATTGCAGTGGTCCACTAAAGACTCGTAAGACGTGTGTTTGTTTATGCCAGAGCGATCCGTCTGAAATGCACCGGTGACAGCTCTTTTGATGGATTTCTTGAATACTCCTGAAAAACGGGATCGTCGTCTCATCCATCTGCCGATGGGGCGGTTCGGTGAGGCGGTTGAGCTTGCGAAAGCTGCCTTATTCTGCAAGTTTATTTGGTCATCGTTCCGTGCGTGCAGTCAACTGACCTCCTTATTAGTGGCTAGCGACGACAGTAGCTATATGACCGTATGTTCTCTTCATGTGATACTTCTCCGGTACAATCTTGCTGATCACTTGACGGTGTCATTCAGGGCACCGACTTCAAGGTCGATGGCGGGCTTTCCTCCGCATATGTTACGCCCCTGGGGGAGCCGGTACTGCCACCTCCTGCAAGTCTTATTAACTGAGATATGTGGCTAGTGCCATGTTGTCCAGTAAATAGCTCGAGTATCGTAGAATTCGAAATGTATGAACACATAAACGCAGTGAGCAGCAGACGCGACTTCTTGTTGAATGAGGCAGGGTTAAAATCGATGCCCATTGTATATGTTGTACAAATCTGAGGTGAGTGCATGTACAGAATTGACCGGGGTTAAGGTATACATCAGAGCTTCTTAGCCTCAGCAGCTCTTCGTTTGTCGCCGTCGATCTTACGAATACGCGTAACTTCCTTGCCAATGTCGTTCAGAAGGCGACGATGCATCTCCGGACGATAACCAATCTTGAAGAGCAGTTCGAGATGGACGAAGAATGGAGCAAGAACCAATGCTATTGGTGGCATTAGGGAGCGACTGAAGGCCGGAGCAGTTGGGAGGCATACCTCCGACAATGTTGTCCAAAAGAGCAGGAGCTCTCTTCTCGGCTACGCCATGACCTATGAATTGAAGAACCCAACAGATGGCATTGACGAGGCCGCCGATGGCCACCGCGTCTTGCCGATAGGTGAAAGCCGTGGCGGTAAGGATAGAGAGGACCATCTGGGGAGTGTAGAGCAGCTACAACAGATCATGAGACACATGCTACAAGATAGGGGACGGCGGAACGAACAGCAGCGACTGGCTCGAGGAGATAATAATAGGCCAGGTATGCAATGGTGAAGATGAGGGAGAAACTCATATCGAGGACAAGGTAGTCGTTAATGACATAGTGGAATTTGGGGAGGAAATCTGGGATGGGGATGGAGGCCAAAATGACCTGGAAAGACCTGGTGTAATATACAGCTGAACGACTGGTGTGAGTCTGCGGGGTAGAAAGAAGCTGACCAAAGAATCCAAGGAACACAGATAATATGGATGAGAACATTGAGTCGGTTAGTGTGGTAAGCCCCATAGAAAGTCAGCTGTTGAGAATGCGTAAATTTGACAAGTTACGGCAAGGTGGAGGAGATGTACTTGAGTGTATACATCGAAGACAGACGGAGCCATATCGGAGAAGAGGAATAAGTTCCCCAGATAAAATGAAATGTACTTATATCCCCACAAAAGATCTGGACCACAAACCTAAGCACACGGATAGGTCAGCGATATGTTTCCCGAGTCCCGACAGTGCACAATCAAAGTACAATCACAAGTCTCGACCGGGAGACATGGGCCGCATGCCGACAGGATCGCGTGACACGGTGCACGTGGAGTTACGTCACGGCGCTCTCACTGGACTCTCCAAAGTCCACGTCCGCAAATCGCTATGGTTCGGTCGACAATTATTGTGAGAGCTTCGGACGCTCTTCCACTCGCCGCCAGCGTAGACGATGAACAAGTTTGTCTCACATTTTATTGCACTATTTTCAGCGGATTTATTAGCCTCGTTATAGACCGAACAAACTCTTCAAGAACACAAACAACAGGCCAAGCTCATATTCCGACGAATCTCTCCCAACTCTGAGCCAAGGTGCTCAATAGAAAGCGGGCCATATACACTTCAGTCCGTTCGACCATCTCTCTACCTTTGTTGCAAGCTAATTCCCAAATTACCAGCTACCTTATAGCAGATAATGTCGTGTTTCTGACAATAGCCGACAAGTCGTATCCACGGAAGCTCGCCTTTTCCTACCTCGACGAACTATCGAAGGAGTTTGCGACAACGTACGGCCCCAAGGTGGAAACTGTTCGGAAACCGTATGCATTTGTGGGCTTTGGTAGGAACCACAGGAACACGTCGTCTGCCTCCATTTGACTTTTATTGTCACCCAGACACGTTCATGTCCAAGACGGCGAGACTATACAGAGATACACGGACGGCTAGTGCTGCAAACTCTGGCCTAGACAGATTAAATGACGACCTCCAAGATGTGACGAGAATTATGACGAAGAACATGGAGGAGCTGCTGTGGAGAGGGGACTCTCTTGACCGTGCGTGCAGTCGAATTATTTGCGAAGAATCTCTATTTGCTCACCTCTAGCATTGCAGGAATGTCTCATCTTTCAACATCACTTCGTTCCGAGTCTGAAAAGTATCGCAAGGCGGCGAGGAACATCAACTTGCAAGCAATGCTACGGCAATATGCTCCTGTTGCTGCGATTGTCTTTATTTTTCTCATCGTTATCTACTGGAAGTTCTTGTGATTCGCATTTACATTCGTGTAGAATAGCACTTTGACTTATAGTAGTATTCTACTGGCCTCTAGTGACCTGTCATGGCGAATGACATACTAAAAATGTTATCATTTCCACGAGAACACGCTACAACCGCGTGCTTCTCCACCACCAGGATTGCCTCGACGATGTACAGGGCTGCATCTCCGTACGCTCCTCCCTCTGAGTCTCAGTATTCCCAG
>RZIO01000007.1:1300031-1326354 GCA_004338095.1 Gloeostereum incarnatum | reverse complement strand
TCGCAAACAACGCATTTTGATCTGCTGGCGGCCGCGCAGGCTGAGGAGCTGTCCATTGGGGAGCATAGACAGGTGCCCCAGGCGGCTGCGCATGTTGCTGAGCAGCAGCCGCGGCCCAGTAAGCAGAATAATCCGGTTGAGTAGGTTGAGGAGGAGGGGGGCCAGGAGGAAGAGGAGGCTGCTGAGGGGTATAAGACGGCTGGGGAACGAAAGGATTTTTGTTCATGACTCGATTAACACGCGTCTAGGCGGAAACAAGCATAAGTCACTGTAAAAATATTCAGCCAGCTGGAGAGAGAAGGAACGTCGGACCGCTCACCAAAAGTCGAAAGAAGTTGAACGGTTCGTGCACGTTCAATAAAAAAAAGCAAAGAAACAAAGGAGATATTAATTTTGCAGACGCAAAAACAGAGCTATTAGAACGAAGATGGAAAAAAACCGTCGTCCTCGTCGTCAGTTCGTTAGGGGGACGTTGGAGTTGACTCGAAATTTTGTATGCGCTATGGTCACGGCCAAGATCCGGCTTAGAGCTCCGACAGCCCGACGAGTTGCCGTTTCATCTTTCGGCAAATCATGATCGAGTTATTATTACTTGTGGCGTAACAATACACACAGAATAAACGCGACACAATTATTAAAAACTAAAAACCACTTTTCATCCGTATAGTGACTCGGTGGGAGCATTGTACTCGTGGGCATCAGCCTCAGTCACCCATTCCTGAGTGTAGTGTTAGACAAATACAGCCTCCATGAGATGGCTCTCACTTACACTACTCTCCGGGTCCCTGTGCAAGTGGATATCCCGTTCTGCTGCTGGCATAGGTTCTGGCACAGTGGGTATGGACACAGAAGGTGCACTCGCTACTTGGCTGTCCCTTTTTACCTTGTGCAGGTAGTCTCGTATGGAGTTCACCACGAGCTAAAACAGAGTTTGAGAAAGACAGGAAAGGGACGACGACGATTGACCTACGGTATGGTCTTCTTGGGAGGATCCTGAATAGCAGGCAACGATGGCGATGGGACAGCAATGCCCATTCTGACGAAGCCCATCATATCACTGAGTATTCGGCGAGAAACTAAAACATATATCAACTAACCTCCAACCATATAGGAAAAGCTGTTGAACTATCATTATCACAAGAATCAATGGCACATATTTTCCAGTCACTCACCACCACCCTGTACCCGTATGTCCGCCTGAATACCCATCTGTTTTGCTGTCTTTCCCATCGCGCTCATCCCCTTCTCAACGTAAAAGCTAGAGTGTCCCGTCCGCTTCACCACGTTGATCATACCCTCCAAACAAGTCCAGCTATCAAGGCTGACGTCGCCGATCCCGGACTTGTGCCCAAGATCTCCAACAGTGCAAGAGAAGAGCTGGTGTCCTGCAAAGACATGAATACATACGCGAACCGGATTTGAAACACCCTACCTGCGATGGATTGGACGGATATGACAAGGCCCTTTCCCTTCGCGTGACGCGTCGAAGCCCTGAAACGTTTTCTCACTGTCAATCCCTAGTAGACACTCTGGATCAGTGCACCCTCAAGATGAAGTAGAAAAAAGGGTACACACAAGAGTCACCGCGTCATTGGCCGAGAAAGAAGAAAACCGATAGTTTCCTTCATCGAGAAGCGCTTGAGTGGCCAGATCCGCGTCAGTAGGAGACGTGGAATGGATTCCACTGAACATAAGTGTCGTGTTGCTCGTCGATGTCGTAGCAGTATTACGTTCGTCAAGTTTTGCCTTCGGTGTCGCAGAAAGCCCAGAAAATAAGAGAGACGATCTAAATGTTCCTTCCAGTGTGATAATATGACCAGGTGAGTGCTTAGAAGAGAAGGAGAAAGAAAGGGAAATGAAGGGGAACAAGAAAGAAAAATTGCCGGCTGGCCAGAAGCAATGAGGCGATCAGCTAAGCTACGATGTCACTGTGAACTAAGTGTGAAGTTGGATAAGTATTCTGGTTTATACGCTCTTCCAATCCACACCGGTTGGTTGAAGCTTTAAAAAAAATGGTTGCATAGAGAGATTAGGAAGAACATACAAGAGACTGTACGACACCTATACTTAGTACGACTACTACCCCAGTATTTCCAGCAAATCCTCCTTCAGCATGCGATGAACGCCGCCGCCGTTGTCGTGGGCAAAGACAAGTTTCGGCAATTATGCTTCCGGGCGAGTGTGACAGGCCAATTGGAATGTGATTTGTCTCCTCTGTCAATTGCGATGAACTCTTTCACCGACTCACCGCCGTCCAAATGGAATTCTTCAACAACGTCGGAGGAGACCCGCTCAAACCCTCGCTGTTCGAGTTAGTCGCCCAAGAACAGCTCAGAGATCTCCTTCAGCCAGCGTTAAAATATGTTCTCGCCGTATGTCGGTTTTTCTTTCCCGGAAGTTCGGACTGACCGCGTCGAATGGCTAGGTCTTTGCCCAAAGGTATCCTAGATATCTGCTAAGGATTGTGAACCGACATGAGGAGTTCTACGCTGCCATCATGCTCGTCGTGGAGAGACACTACCTTCGGAAACATGGTGAATACCATTCCTGCTCCGAGCTTTGGTCTACTCGTGTGAACGCGTTTCTGCAGGAGCGTCCTTCGCTGAAAATTTCTACGGGCTCAAGAGACGGAGGAAACCATTCATAGAGACAGAACGAGCGAAGGCTGCAGTTGGAGGAATTCCACAGGGAGAAGCTCTGCGCGACCAGGATGTGTGGCGCTCCCTTGTTTTTCTAGTACGCCTTTTATATCTTTAGTATAAAGGCTACAGCTCTAACTCTCGTCAGGTTGGCGTCCCTTTTATACGAGCAAAAGCTCATGACTATTATGAGGAACTTGGTGGGGGCATTAATTCTGATATTCTTGAGGAAGGATTGGATGCACGACAGCTCCGTGCCCTGACAGACCAAGTTGGTTCATTTCATTCTCTTTCTCCGTACTCGTTTGTCTGACACCTGTGTCCTATGTACCAGACCTTTAAAGGCAGGCTACGGCGAGCCTACAAGGCTGTTTACCCTTGGCTGAATCTCTCATATGAGATCTTACTCTTCACATATAATGTTGCGTATCTTTTTGACCGAACGCCGTTCTATCGACCATGGCTGTCGTGGATTGGGGTGGACCTCCGTCGGCTGGGCATAGAAGACTTCGTGAGTATTGCAGTCACATCATGTATGGAAGCTTCTGGGCTAACATACCTCTCAGCGCGCTGCAAGCCTGGCAGCAGGTCAAAAAGCCTCCTCGCCCCCAAAACGTCGCGGTCTTCTATCCCAACTACAGCATCTTCTCCGTAGTTCTCCGCAACTACTGTTCGATTCTCTACGATTACTGCTACCGACAGCAATCTTCTTCATCAAGTTCCTGGAATGGTGGTACTCACCAGGATCTCCTGCGCGTTCTCTGACGCTATCTCCTCAAGGCCCGGCTATCCCTCCGCCACGCATGCTTCCTCCGCATCCAATGGGTATCCCCTTCGACAAGGACAATTACGGGATATGTCCGCTGTGTGAGAAAGGCATCAACAACGCGACGGCACTTCCATCTGGGTATGTGTTCTGCTACCGATGCGCACACGACTACGTGGAGAAAAATGGGAAATGTCCAATTACGCTCTTACCAGCGAGGGTGTGGCAGCTGAGGAAAGTGTTAGTGTGACGTTCTGCACACGTTCGTCGGGGGCTGTTGGGGGTTTATAGGTTTGAGGATCGATAGTATATCGATTGTACTGATATGCAAGCTTGGAGGAGTCTTTCGTTGTTTCTTACCATCGATTTGTGTGCAACTGGGAAGAGAGGAGTTCCATTTCTGGACACGTGTAGATCATCACGAATTTAGTGTTTCGTTTATCTGACCATTTTTGCTGGGTTTTGTTCCCTGCTCTTGACACTCAGTGCCTTTATGGCTGGCTACTATCGCCTAATATCCACCGAATCGTTACTTGCATGCGAGCGTGATCAAACTCTTTAGTCGCAAGCAAGGACAACTGCTACTTATCGCAACATGAAGGTAAAACAATTTTCAAGTCCCGGATCCCACACCAACATATCTATGTCATCTCACAACAGTTCGGGAAACACATCCAAGCACACCAAGTCCCCGGATGGTCCGCGTACTACCTCGACTACAAGTTCCTCAAGAAAATCATCTCCTCTCTCGCTGCCAACAGACCAGCATCTGAGGCTGCTGCCCTCGCCCTGGGTCTTCGTCCATTAGATGTCTTACAGTCTCCCCCCTCCGCTACACCCGACGACGGTATCGAGCCCCCACCAATCTTCTCAGCCTCGGAGCAGGACGAAGATAGGGGCCCTGACTTCCAGGCTCATAAGGCGGCATTCTTCTTCAAGCTGGAACGAGAATTAGAGAAGGTTTGTTGTTCGCTTGTTTTACGTTAGGCTACCTCCTGGATCTATGTTTCATTTATCTAGATCAATGCATTCTACTTGCAGAAGGAAGCAGAACTAAAACTGCGCTTAGAGACCCTGCTCTCTAAACGCCGAGCCGCTGCCATGAGAGGCTTTCCGGATGCAGCGGACGATACGCGCGTAGAGTGGAGCGCGGTCGAAGAGGGGTTCAGGCTATTGGAAAGGGATCTTGGGAAACTTCAGGTAGATAGAATTGGTCGAAACTTGCCGTAAAACCTAACGTTTCTCGTCAGCAATTCGTCGAAATCAACGCGACCGGGTTCCGCAAGATTCTCAAGAAGTTTGACAAGAGATCAACGTCGACAACGAAGGAGCTTTATCTGTCGCGTCAGGTGGAAGTTCAGCCGGTGTTTAACAGACAAGTACGTCCCGGGTCGCCCTCTCCTGTACAGGATGCTGAGCGACCGTCTTTCGCTTAGTTAATTTCGGAACTCTCAGACACCGTAGCCGCTTGCCTTCTGGATCTGACAGACTTGTCCTCCGGCCTCAAGTTCGAAGGGCCAGGAGCGAACGACATCTTTACACAGCAGCTCATGACAGAACGCATGCCCTACATCGGGCCCTTCCACGACCTGGAGAAGAACTTCAGGAAGGCTGTCGCTCAGTCTGATACATCTGCCATCGCAGACTGCGTTCACTATTCCAATGTCCTCTTCCAAGAGATCGGTGGCAAAGAGAACGTTACCCGTATTCTGTGGAGTGTGATCATAGAGGCCCCGTCAGAACTAGCTGATTTGATTCTGAACACGCTCGATACGCCATTCGACTTCTTTTTTGTCGACGACATCAATGGACGTACGTGTCTCCACGAGGCCGCCATGGCAGGTGCCCTCCGCTTGGTCAACCTTTGCATCGAGAAAGGTGTGCGCCCCGACAAGCTCGACGTCTATCGGAGGAGCGCCCTTCATTATGCTGCCATGAATGGACATGCCGCGATATGTCAGCGTCTCTTGGAGACCAAGCTGATGCTAAACAATTTGGATGAAGATAATTGCAACCCTCTAGTGTATGCTACATTGAGGGGATGTGTCAAATGTGTCGAGGTGCTGCTAGATAGTGGCGTGGTTCAAGCCCAACCTACGCCAGGAGCAGGTGATCCGATCCCTCTGTCTCTCGCAAGCCAATCTGGTCATGTCGACGTTGTCATGTTACTCCTTCAGCGGGGTGCGAAATGTCTGCCTAACAGCAACGGCGAATACCCGATGCACCTAGCTGCTCGTGAAGGTCACGTAGAAGTGTGCAAACTTCTTCTGCACAAGGAGGGATGGGACACACCCGATAAATATCACGAATGGACACCTCTATTCCATGCGGCACGATACGGGCATGACAGCTGTGTCCGCATCCTTCTAGAAGCTGGTAGCCGAATACATATCGCGGATGAGTTAGGTCATCTTGCCGTGCACTATGCGGCTTGGTATGGACATCATCAATGTCTGAGCTACCTGCTAGAGACTGCAGCCCGGGTTCCCGCTCTCACTGAATTGGCACGGATTCCAGACACCTCTCCTCAGTCAGAAGAACCAATGCCAGCTGAGTCCGAAATTGACCTTATCCCTTCGCTATCTCTTCCTCCTCCGATAATGCCTCATCGAGTGTACGGGCACAATTACCTTGACCGCGCACATCTGGTGCAAATATCTATTGGACATTCCTCTCGCACCGGTGGAGGATCTTCCGGCGTACGGCTCCGCCATCGACTGATTAGTCCCGCATTCAGGGATGAATATCTTCTTGCTTCGTCCCCTCTGAAGCTAGTGATGACGACTGGCCCTGAGGTAAACTCTGCACCTTATGCCATCTCTCTACCAGAGAAGGGTGACCATGAGCCTTTTGCCTTTCAAGTCCCTTCACTCGACAAATTGCAGCTTGAGTTTTCTATTCATCCGAACTTTGGGACAAAGACGATTGGACGAGCAGTTGCGCTGCCATCCCTCTTCGCAAATATCGAGAACAACCAGCCCTTCACGTTGCCTATTCTAGACCATCGATTACACGTTATAGGCGAGGTATGTCTTTATCTCATCTGTGAAAATGTCTTTTGCCCAGCGAATCGATCCTAGGTGACGTTTGGTATTAACATTATCACCTCCTTCGAAGGTGTTACGTTGGAGGTTGGAGGTGACGTGGAGACCTACTGGAAGTCTACTGCGCAGTCAACAATTCCGTCTTCAGTTTCCTCGTGGCCTCATAGATCGAGTTATATTAGTAGCGCCCAAACATCTCCGTCCGCTCATTCCATCTCAAGCGTCTGCGGTCACACATCCACGATATCGTCGTTACGGGGTAACTTCCTGCATGTCATCATTCAAGTGACGCATGATCTTCATCCTGTTGTGTTCTCTGATTGGTTACTCCCTGAAACGAGCTTTGATTTAAGCGTATCCGATGTTACCCTGGGACAGTTTGAGGCGTTAGCGGCGCGGCTGAAGAGGAACCTGAAACTCACCAGTACAGTATCCCACAATGACTGGCCGGGGATTATTTCAAGCTCTATGGTCTCCCTTGCAGAGCTCCTGACGGTGCGTTCATAACGGATGATGCTGTGTCTTTTAATTTTCCTTGTCGATTTCTGATATGAATTCATCATCTCAAGGTCCTTCCGCCCAGCATGGGTATTAATTTGGAGCTCTCTTATCCGTCGAGAACAATAAAGAATCGTTTGGGGATCGGTCGTCGACAGGACCTTAATGAATGTGTGGACTCCGTTCTACGTGCTATCTACCAGATGCCCACGCTCCAAGATGGCCGGATGGTCCGCCGAAAGCTGGTGTTCACGTCATTTTCTCCTGATGTATGCTCTGCGCTGAATTGGAAACAGCCCAATTGTCAGTTTGCCGTCTTTTATTAAGTTGGTAGCGCATGGAGTTGAACCTTTATTTTCTAGATCCTGTTTTCTTTGCGTCTCATTGTGGTACCAATCCCCCTTCTGGAACGGTTGGAACAGTATCCCTCGAAGACGAGTTCGACAAGGGGCTAGTCAGCGTGGGTTCGGCAGTTGAGTTTGCTCGTACGAACAACCTACTTGGCATTTTTGTACCCGCGGATCTGTTGGTCTGTTCACTGTTTTCTTTCTTCCCTCCATCTCCTTCAGGCTAACGTCATTAACTGAACAGCTACAAGTCCCATCTCTGATTCACGGCATCCGGAATGCAGGTCTGTTGGTGGGAATTCACGAGGCGACCTCGGATTCTACTCCTCTAACGACTTCATCTGCCATCGAGGGCACTCCTATCGACGCTTTTGGCAGCCATGGGATGGTGGTGTTTGCAGACCATACAATTTCAGAGGTTTAATGCCACCTGTATTTTTACGACCATTTAGACGCAAAGTGTACGTTGTTATTAACATCATTAATGTTCCCAGTATAACTATCTACAGTACTGTAAAATTGTCGATTTTATTTACATACCAAAATAACGATAAGTCTACACGGACTGGTTGTAAAGCGTGGCGTAAGCGCCGTTGAGGCGCATCAAATCTGAGTGAGAACCGAATTCGGTGATCGTCTAAGGAAGATGTGGTTAGTATAGGGGGAAAAATCAGACGTGTGAAGGACGTACCCCTTTCTCCATCATGGCTACTTTATCTGCCCGCCTAGCAGTGGACAAGCGATGAGTGATGAAAATGACAGTCTTCTTGCGTTCCCCAGTCGGCGTATGTGATATTTCATGGATCGTATCAAATATCCTATTTTGAGCGCAGGCATCCAGGGAGGAAGTCTAAAAGGGAAACAAAAATTGCGAAGTTGTCGTCGATCCGCCACACATGCATGAAGTTAAAATGGCTAATCACTCACTGGTTCATCGAAGACCAGAAGATCGATTTCGGGTTCACTTGCTCGCATGAATGCGCGAGCGATAGCTACACGTTGCCACTGGGGAATGGAAGGGTCAAACTTGGCGAAGGGAAGATGAAGTGATATTCCTTACCTCTCCACCGGAAAGACCGTGATGGCTCTGACGATGAGTTTTTTCGGCACCGAAAGAAATCGTCTCGTATCCAGGGCTTTCCAAAGGCGTATCAAGGCCATAAGGGAGGGAGTCGACAATGCCGTCAGCCTCAGCCAGCCGAACCGCATTGCATATGGCCAAGTTCGAAGGCATCTTCTGTATGTTTCCGAAACCCACGTTGTGGGAAAGAGTTAGATTGAATTTGGAAAAGTCTTGCAAGACAGAGGTAAGATGCTGGTGATATTCTTTGGGATCAAGGCGACGAATGTCAACCTCGTTGATGAAGAGCTCGCCCGCATCAAAGTCAAGCATACGGAGAAGAACCTTAGAAAGAGTTGATTTGCCTGCCGTTGCATCAGTTCGGTCAAAATCGGCAACAGAAAAGTAGCAGGAAGGATCCTGACCAGATCCATTGAAGCCGACAATGGCAAGTGTTTCCCCAGAATCTAGATCGAAGCTCACGTTGTGTAATGCGGGTTCCGTGCTTCCAGGATACGTATATGACAATCCCCTAGACGAGTCATATGAGTTTTCTTGAAACGAGGGGGACTGCGAAATATACCTTGCACAAATACGTATCCCGCCGGAAATCGATCGGTACTCTTGCCGATCGTCATCGTGAGGACTCAGCTTGGGCTTCAGTTTCTTGCTCGCAGAAAATGCCAGCATCAGAAAAACGGTCTGGAATGTCATCCTGGTTGTGGCCAGTAAGCTTCTAATGCATGAAGCAACCGATTGGATAGAGCTGCGGTAAAGCGTCAAGGAACCAAGAGATGTTTGCGATGTCCGCAGTAACAAAATAAGGGGAAGCTACAGAAGTTCAACATTGAAAAGATGAATGCCAGATAAGTAAAAAAAATAACGAACGTTTTGAATCATAGAAAAAAGATCGGTGAAGTTGAGTTCGGTAAGGCAAGATAATCCTGAAGGAGTGTGTTTTTGTTCCGCGTAAAAGACGGACTTCCATGCTATAGACCACGACTGCACAATCCAGTCTCCAAGCCCGAAGAGCGCTATTTCAGGCCTGTGTACGTCACTGTAGGCAAGACTACGCATTTTTTTTCTTCTTCTGCGCCGCCTGCGCCACCGCGCCTCCGTACAATAATTCTGTTTGGGGAAATGACAGTCCGAGCCAAGGTAAAATGAGAGGTAAAGTGACGGATAAGAGTGACAGCAATAGCGCTCCAAATTCCCCGGAGTGTTTGGTGAGAGATGCGATCAAGAACAGATGTGAAACGAGCTCGGCCAGGATCGAGAACACCTGGAAAAAGTCGAGAGGGGAGATGAATCCGAAGCCTCCGCCGCAAAACGAGCGTGTGAAGAGATCAGACTCTTGTAGAAGATCGCGAACTAGAGGATCGCTCAGTGTAGGCGCATCTAATCGGACCCGGAGCTGAAGCTGATTGCGCTCGACATAGAATTTGGCGGTACCCATGATCAGGGCCTCGTTGGAAGAACTGTTCGGGTGAGACAGGATCAAATGGGGCGAGCATTAAAAACAAACTCACGCGAACGAGTCAAGTAGACCTTCCAACACCCGTCTAGTGACCTCTGTACCCAAGAGGGTAAGCAGGCGTGGCCAGGTATAAACACCGGAGGCAAATAACGACTGGATCTATTCTGTCATCAGCGCATGAAAGAATGATACATGAACCGTCCGACCGAACCTCATCAATGATGAGTGCCTGGAAGATATTGACAGTACTGAGAGATATATTTCTCCAGGCAGAGAGAGGGAAGGCCTACCTGGGAATACCCTCGAAAGGCGGGGAAAAGACTTCTGACGAGGTTAAGGCTCAGAAGCAAGGTAAGACGCGTAGGATGGCAGACCCAGAGACAGTGGAACTACGTAGACGTGATCGTCAGCTATTCAGGGGTTCAAAGAAGGAGAGGCAAGGTCGCCACACCATATCCCAAGCACAATCCCTCAACACTACGTAGGCCAATTGGAGGTTGGCTATGTTTAGTGGCCGCTGTGCGCCAGCTACTAATTGCTGGTCATTCTTCCCGGGAATCTGTCTGGACGCCAACCAAAGGTCGAACAAGGAGGTGTCCGGCGAGGGTGGAGGTACTTTATGATCGGAAGAAATACGGAAGTGGTTAGAGACGAATCCGTCCCAGGAGGTCATGATGAGATTGTGGTCCAAGTGACAACTCAAAGGAAAGCGCATTCCGTAGTGAAGAATAAGAGTGAAAGAGAAAAGAGGCCACGCGTGAATCGGGGACCCAGAGACATTCTTTCATAAAAAGAGATGATCCGGGGTCAGAACATTGCCGTTGCAGTGCTTCGTATGGGTGCTGTACAGCACGACGACGACTAACGGGACATCTTACTGATATAGCAGGTTGGGTACAAAGGTACGGGCGGCCTACTTTAAGCAAGCTTGAAGTTACCTAATGTGGAGTCTGAGCTCGTGGCGCCATCCTATGGGTGGCTGTGTACAATTCGCACGTGAGCTAGGCACCACAAATCTTCCGTCCCGATGTCCCCGCCAACTTTTTTTTTTTTTTGTTTTTTGTGGAGACTACTTTTTGCATCTAACAAGATGTCGTCCTCCGATATAACATCGAATATCGAACAGCTCACTAATTCTCTGAATCAACTTCAAACGGACCGTCAGAATAGATCGACAGATGAAGAACCTCGGACAAGCGGAAGTGTCTCTATCTCCCATCACCAGCTACTCGCTCTGTTCTAAAGCCACCTGTCCACGAAGGATATGGTTTCCGTCCACCTTCCGGAGTTTCGACCCCTTTAACCAACCCTGACGCTCTTGTCCCCGATTCAAATGGTCTCGGATGGCCAGGTATATTCGCTTCTACCTTCGGGATAGACAAGTCAACTAAACTAGTCGGACACGTCTAGCAAAGTCAACTTACTCTAGATTGACTGCAACTTCCGAGGAACGTGCAGAACGAGAACAAAAGATTGCCTCAGCCGTCCGCATCATTTTAGACTGCATCGGCGAAGATCCTGATCGTGAGGGCCTTCTCAGAACCCCAGAGAGATATGCGCAAGCAGTTATGTGGATGACCAAGGGATATGAGGAGCGTCTGGCAGGTACCTCATGCACATCCTCATGTCCATTCTGTCCACCCATATTTGACATTCTACCTAGATGTCATAAACGATGCTGTCTTCGCAGAGGATCACGATGAAATGGTTCTCGTTCGAGAAATTGACATCTCTAGTCTATGCGAACACCATTTAGTTCCATTTACCGGCAAAGTGCGCACGTCTCGCTTCGCGGTTCTCGCTTTATCCTGACGTATCTGTCCAGGTCGCAATAGCGTACATCCCCAATAAACTAGTCTTGGGCCTGTCTAAACTTGCACGTATCGCAGAGACATTTAGCCGTCGTCTCCAAGTCCAAGAACGTTTAACGAAGCAAATTGCAATCGCCATTCAAGAGGCCATCAAGCCTCGAGGAGTCGCCGTGGTCATGGAGGCAACGTACGTGTCTCTTCCTTCTGCACGAGCCCGTATTTATCGCGATACCTCCCCCTTTCAGTCACCTTTGCATGACAATGCGTGGAGTCCAGAAACCTGGGTCGATAACTACAACTTCCTGCATGCTTGGATGTTTCCGTACTCAGCAAAAAACGCGTGAAGAGTTCCTTACGCTGATAAAACGGTGATCGATGTTGACGGCCGCTTCTCGTGTCTTTCTCCCACATTCGATTCAACTCGCACGACGCACCACATATTAATTTATCTCGCCTTTCAAATGTACTTTAACAGTAAGACCGGGGAAGTGCTAATGCACAGCAGAAAGACTTGGCATTAAAATACACAGTTGAATGAAAAAAAAAAGTTCAAATACACTACAATTCGATCAATGGTTGTCAATCCTTCCTTCCTCGAGGCGGTTTCGGACCCAAGCCCAAATCCGCCGCCGTAGGGTCACCGGGCAGAGGAAGTAGCATCCGTGCAATACCAAGATGAGTATTAACGTTTGCATTGTACCGATGACGGTTAATCCGCGGACGCTTTGGTGGTGTAGTGTCGCCATTTGGACCTGTAGTCCCATCTGCTGAATCCTTCTCACGATCTGCCAGTCACCATGAGAAAAGGCCACATTGCAGAGGGAAAAGTGTGGCACATACCTGACAACGTCCGTTTTCGGCTGTCTCTGTCGTCGTCCCTCCTCAAAGGCCCGTCAGGACGATAAGAATTTTTCATCGGAGGTGGAGGCCGAGAAACATCCTTGTCACCTATGCGAGAATAGAGACTGGGAGGCTCTGGCTGGGATGATGTGCTCTGGGGCGGTGGTGGTGGTGGCGGCGGCGGCGGTCCGTTCTGAGAATGATGGTGACGATCTCTCGCCGGACCAGCATCGGACTTTGGATTCCTGGGAGCCTCATTCATAGCTCGTGGACCGGAAGGCGTGCTCGCAGGCAGGTTCTTCACAGACACTCATTAGCAATGATTTCCCCGTCGTGGCAAACTCTTCTGTCTCACCTTTTCACGGCCGTCATTGTCGGATCCTTCACGATCCCGCCTGCTTCGGCGGTCAGTGTCAGTCCTCCGGTCATGCCCATCCTTGTCACCGGGTCGTCTCCTCTCATCGCGGTGGCCATCTTTACGAGAGCTGCGTTTGCTGGGACCGCGCTCAGGCTATCAAATAAGTTATCAGCGCCATATCCTGTTTTATCGGAATTAAGACACTCACATCATCATCCATTGGCCTTCTCCTTTTGCCTAAGCTGTCGTCTCCGCTCGGACCATTTCGATGACGAGATGGATCTGGTCGGGCAGGAGGACCTCGCTCGTCGAGAGGAGCTGTCCCGTTGCTATTACGATCCTTGCGATCGCGGTCCCTATCCTTTTCGTCCCTTCTGTGGCGGTCACGATCTCTATCGCGGTCACGCTCTCGATCCCGCTCTCGTTCGCGATGGGTGTCGCGGTCACGATCCTTTTCTCGCTCATGTCTATCCCGCGCACGATCTCTATCCTTCTCTCTATCATCTTTCTCACTCCGTTCTCTGCGTGTGTGAGTAAGGCTATCACGGCGTAATGGCTGATCGCGAGGTTCCCGCTCTGGCCGCTTATCTTGGGCCTCACGATCAGTGCGTGCACGACCGGCGCTGCCACGACTTTCCTGGCTGTGATTGCGTGTACCTGGACGACTGGAAGGAGATGGAGAGCGGATGCGAGGTGACGGGGCGGCAGAGCCATTCTGGCTACGAGGTTCGAGGCTGGAACGAGCACCGTTGTCGTCATTCCTATCCACCCGCAGGATTGATTGCTTAGCTGTCTCCCGCAACTCTTGAGCAGACGGGGTTTGACTGGGTGCTGAAGGTGGAGGCATAACAGGGGTATCCAACCGCGTTGAACCGCTGTCTTCATTTGGCTGCGAGCTTCGCGGAGATTGTGGACGCTCTTTGATGGTTGGCGGTACAGATGTCATTGTGATGGCAGTCGTTGGCAAAGACCTTCCATCGCCTCCATTGCGCTGAGGCGGCGCTGTTTCTTTAGAAGTATCATCAGACGCTGTTTTGCGATCTGCTGAGGGTTCAACCGGTATCGGCTTTGCCTCAGATGCTGGTTGAGGTGATTCACGGCTATTACCGTCTCGTCCAACTCGCCGAATAAATGCAGGACGTATACTAGACATCGGGTCAGTGTCAATACCGAAACCACTTGGCATCTCCAACTTACCTGTCTGGGACAACCTTTGTCACGGCTGGCGCTGTCGGAATTGAGCTAGAGGACGCAGCTGCCGGTTTCTCAATAGGAACGCTCGAGGTACCGGTCAGTTGAGATCTGGGTGCTGAAGGAGTCGGAATAGTTGAAACAGGGGTGCTACGACGTCCGTCTGCGGTAACACCATTCTGTCCACTTGGACCAGCCGGAGGAATGCCTAGGGCGCGAGACTTGCCCGCAGGTTGCTTTGGAGGCTCTGCACCATTTACCTGCTAGAAAACGGTGTTGAGAATGTCGTTCGAAAAGTTGCAAAGGTCTTTTACCTTGGGAACTGAAGATCTCGGCATGCTCCATCGATGCTCGAATTTCTTCAAGCTGGCGGAGTAGCTAGAAAATAAGTTAGTTAGGGACATGAAGTTTGGCGCTAGCGCTTACGCTCGTGCAAGTATTCTCAAATCACCCCGCGTTTCCTTCTCGACAAGGTGATCCATGGTACGGTCCAAAATGGAGCCATCCGACATTTTGGCCACAGGGAAGACAGGAAGAATTTCTTTCAACACAACGATCGAGTTGTACATATGCATGAATTCTCCTGTCTGGATGCAGTCCGTGAAGCACTGGGAAAGTTTGGGTGGAATCAATTACTGATAAAAAAGACATCACTAGACAAACCTTCTGCAGTCTCTTATGCCATTTACGAGTCATTTTCTGGAAGTCCAGCCAAGGCGCGACGCCATCGACATTGGCACCAGTTTTCTTGGCGAATCCTGGCAAGGGTTTACCCTTCGAATGTCCATCTTGGGCGTACAACGCTTCATCATCGTTCCATCGCGAAATATCCGTAAGGATACCCAACAAAAACCGGCCTATGGGAAACTTGAGTTAGGTCACACTTGAACGGTGATACAGGAAGAGACTTACCATAATTCTTTGCCTCGTATTCACTGCAGGAGAACAGAACAGCTGAAACATGGTCCCCAAGGAGCTTACAAAAACTCAGTTGCAAGGCAAGTAGAGTGAATATGTCGCACTACCTTGTCATAACACATAAGAGTGTGAAACCCCGGGGTGCCTTGCATGTGTATAACCTTAATCATTTGCGCGCAGTATTCTGCGTCCATAGGTGACAGCAGACAACGTGGCTGGATACAATGCTCGATAACAGCTGGAACGAGTGCCCCAGGCCCTGATGCTATCGGAGTGTGAGAAACCGGCGGCTTACTGAGGAGGCCCGTCGACGTACAGTGCGCAAACCAATGTAATTTTTCGCGGGCCAAACGCTTGATGGTGAAATCCCTAGAGGCTAGCTGCTCCTTCACCTCCTTTGTGAGTATTTCGGCGAAGTTAGTGTATCTATCGCGGCGTTGACGGTGAGAGGTGGCTTTCAGTCGTCTCGTCCGATCCGCAGAACGATCGTCAGCGGCATATTGCGAGTCTTCCTGCCGGCTAAGAACTTGCAGTGCTTTCCCTTCTTCTTCGTATTTAGCCATTGGAGGAGCCAGGTCATACGTTGACAATTGCCAAAACGTCGTATAAAAGCCTGGCCTGAGAGACGAACATAAGATTAGCGCAAGTTCACCCACAACAATATTCTAACCTTACCCTATAGCTTCGTAGGCGTTCTTGGGAAGAATCTTCTTAAGGTCTTCAAAAAGGGCAGACAACTCGTTGAGCCATGGGCTCTATCGAAACAGTGAGATATGAAGCAGAGGGTAGAAAGAAATGAGTATACTAACTTCTGGAACTCGTGGAATGGAAGCGGCGTCATTCCCCATCGTCACATCTTCTGTCGATACAACGTCTGCAATCGAAAGCTTAGATTCAGCCTCTGGGACCTCCATCGTATCCTTTGATACCGCAGGTGTTGGAGATGCAACGCGTGAAACAGATGAGCTCGGCTCCCGTTTGGCGGTGAGAGCGGCTTTCAGGCGTTTTTCTGCCTCCTCACTGGCTATACGTTGCTCCTCCCTTGTCTGTTGATCCATGGCAAGGGCTTTCTTCTATATTTACCAACGAGTCAGCGCGCCAAGCATTGTCAGATATCGCTAGCCACTCACTAGAAGAGACGCGTGAAGAATCGGCCGGATGATTTGCATACATATTGGGGCACAAATCCCATATGTTTCTCCCAGTTCTGCAAGTGGCGGCACGACCTTAGTCGCGTAATCCTCCGGAGTGACAACGTTGGGTGATGTCAAGAGCTCGAGATATTGTAGTAGTACCCCATGGGTCTATCGTGGGCGTATCAGATCAATGGATCAAAACAGTAAGCAGGAGGTTGTCACTAACCGCATCGTACAGGCCAGCCAAAGATTTCAAATGTGCATCGGCTGCGACGAACACACAAGATTGTCGTTGCTGAGCCACTTGAATCAGGAGCGGGAGAGCGAGAGATGAGTCCAGTAGGGCCTTCCCGAGACGGAACGGGCCCTTCAGATTGGCGTCACTTGGATCAAGTCTGGCCCCTCGAGCTAAAGAAGCAATTGCTTCAATGCGAAGGGCTGGTCCACCAGCCATGGCAGAGATCTGAGAGTCAGATAGGCTTGGTAAGGGCTCAATACCCGCCATTCTCCGTATCAACTCCCGTAACACGATAATCTCAGTGGTTTGTCCATTGTGTAGTTGGTGCACGATATAGCGCAGCAAGGGTGTGATGTCCGCACTATACCGTCGGAATAACATACCAGTGAAAGATGCAAGGCCTGGAAGATACATAAGCAGTCGTAGGGTGGTGTCATTTGTATCAAACTTACTTAGAAGCCAATCTGATGTGTTCACACCATCATCCTTCACACGATTCTTGTGCGGGTTTGCCAATGCATCCAAAATAATATAGACTAGAACGTCGAAGCCCATGTTTGTCACATAGCGAAGGGCCTGTATGACCACGCCAGCCATATTCTCATACGCCATGATCTGGTTCACGGCGTTCGCAAAGAAGATACATGGGTTCGAATGGGCCAGCTTTGCGACAGTACCAGAAAGAGAGTCGATTGTGTTGTGAGACAGTCGTCGGAGGATCCCTTTCGATTCTCTGTCGGCCTGAACCTCACGGATGCGAAGTTCAGGATGGGTCTTGTACATGTTTGTCTTCCATTCCCCGTAGAGTCGCCACCGAACGGTAACTTCATATTGTCGGATGATATTCCACACTTCCACCGTACAGACCGCATTCCCACGAATCAAGGCCAATGCGGGGAGCAAGTATACTCGGAGCACCTTCAACCAGAACTTGCGGATGGGATCTTCCGGGTCCGGTTCTCCCGCTGGTTTCTTCGTTTCGGGCTCCAGGGGAACCTTGAGTGACTTCTGCATGAGCGGAGAGCAAGTAAGGGTAACGTGGGCATCTCACCGTAGCTTGGAGCTGCAAACGACCCAGCCTCAAAAGCTTGGTCAAAAACAGAGTGTCCCGAGATACATGAAGCCCAATGAATCTCATAAGCGGCTCAATAACATCGACCAAATCCTCTAAAGAGCTACATATCGGCACCCGCTCCGTCCAGTCTGGGAAGAAAAAGACGAAATCAGTCGTGCTTGTACTCGGGGGAGTAGGTGCCCATATCGTCAGGGCTGGTTTTCTCGGTGGCGGTGGTGTAACACCACCAGAGCCCCACCGAGGGCGCGGCTGACTAAAACTTGCAATTCGTTCCTTGGTCACCAAGGTTTTGTCGTATACTGAGGAAAGAGAGTGCTTTAGGACGCGTATGATGAGGTCCGCAATTTGCATCTGAGAGTCCACTAGCCATGGGAACTTGGATAATATCGCGATGGCTGGTTGCAACGCTCCGACAGAAAGCAAGGCTATCAAAAGGCCTCCCTTCTGATTTTCAGCCTTCTTCGGTTCCGGGGCGGCTTTCTTCGATTCAATTATTGACGCAGGTTTAGGCTTGACAGGAGCAGACTCGAGAGGGGCTGCCATAGCCAACTGGCTGGTTTTGGCACCCGCGATCCGTGACTGCACATTTGCCATGTAATCCTTCCTGAACTGGTCCATCTCCTCGTCGGACGGGCCAAGCTGCGAACAGGTCAGACAGGTGGGCAGGAAAGGCGAGAAAATGTTGGACATACGTGAGGATAGAGATCTTCCAGGGTGATAAATCCCTCGCGTATGAGTACAGCGGCTGTGAGGTACAGCTTCTGTGGGGTGTGCTCGGCAACATCAGACAACTAGAGAAATCATGAGATTCAGATCATTTACATGGGTCCATGAGCGTACCATGTAGTATGTAAACTTGAAACCGAGGACTTGCGCCAGAACGCGAGGGCTATTCGGGGCAGGAGCAGGAGTCTTTGGAGCTGCAATGCGAAGGACTTCGTCGAGCGTCTTTCCTCGGTATTGCCCGGGAACGGGGTCCGTTTCCATTGATGCTTTATTTATCTCTGGTCGACAATACGATCCTGTCCACGGAGAGAACGACAACAAGGCCAAGAAGAAAGTGTAGTGTGTCGCCAAATGAATTGACAAGACATCTAAGATTATGTCCAAGGCCCGATTGGGGTCTAAATCGAAGTAACCAATGAGGCTGATTATCTTCTCCCAGACGGGTCGAGCTCGCTCTGTGATGATTTCGAAAGATTCAGTGGGTCTGCCGGTCTGGGAGGAATGGGAAGGTCCGAGGCTGCTCGTGAGTTCTGTGGTAAGCTTGCTGTATCCTTCAGATTGCTCCCTAAGAAGGTTGAACTTGTTTTGCTTGTAACTGACCGGGAATTAGGAATTAAAACTGGTAAACAAGGCAGAAACTCACAACAGAGCAGTACGAGTTCGTATTTCCTTCTTGTCTAGTGCATTCTTATCGTGTATAAGCCCGGTTGCAGCTAGAAGGGCAGTGTCTAACCGTTCACGACAAACGGCGGGATCGAGAATGCACATGTCCTAGTTCGAGAGTCACGATGTGGCGGAAAACTATAGAACCGAAAGACGCACAAGCAACTTCTTGACTACGACTGTAACAGCCGCTTTATCTTTTTCAGCATTCGTCTTCGCGGTGGTCGCTTTTGCGAGCACAGCTGATATATTGCCTCCCGTCTTGCTCTGGTCATCACAGGCACTGATCGTGGTTTTCGCGTCTACAGCAACCTCGTCCAACTCGGAATCCAGGGCCCACACGATGTCCACAAAAATTTCACCGAATGCTGTTGCTTGGGGGGACTTCTGGGACGAAGATGAAGACGGAAGGCCGTCCATGACAGTCCGGATGAACGTTGTCAAATCATCGGGAGTGAGGGCCCGCTTAGACGACCAAGTAGAGAGCGTTGAAAACAGAAGTGTTTGATATGCCGTATGAAGCAAATTTCGAGATTTCGCATCCGAAGCCGTGGAATGAGGCAAAGAAAGAAATGAGCGGCTATTGGATTGAGTGAACATAAGAATCTTGGGGAGGGATAACGAACGTACCACTCTGATTCACCACCAATATTCCATTTATCTAAGCATGCTCTGATCTTATTGACCACTTCCATCGAACTAAAACAGAGAAACTCTCAAAAGTTTCCTTAACCGCTGCTGCCGAAATAGTCAGGGCCCGAGACGTGCGCACGTCTGAATAACCGACCTGCTAACAGCCAGACAGGTATAATCCAGTAATAGAGTAGATTTGAAACGAGAGCCCTCGAGACAAATAGAAAAGGCAGGAAGACCTCACAGTTGCAGTGAAACCGTAGTACAATGGCTGGTGGCCACACAAAGACTGATGACGTAATCAAGTCACAATGTGTCACAGCACAGCTTGAACCTTCCCCGCGAGTTGTAACAAAGGATAGGACTCGTTACTCTACCCTTGGGATGGTTCGGATTTCTATTGCTCTTTTGTCTTCTTAAACTCTGCACCATTATTATGAAGATTTGAAATCATTTGCCTGCCAAAGTTCCAATTGTGGCGTCTTTCCTACTCGTCATTTCTTCCTCTCTTACATATACATCCACCACGTATCATCTAGGTAAGGCTCTTGCAAATCTATTTTATGTCGCTGAGGGCTATCTGGGGACTTCTACTCGCCAGGAACGCCCCTCCTCTCCATCTACTTGCAACGAGTTGCGATCTTGACGAGGGCTTGCAACCCGTGCGGCGTCAACTTGGCCTCAGGTCTCAGACTTCAAGCTTCAAGCCTAAGGCCTCTTCGCCTCGTCGACCGCAACTTCATTTAACTCTACAATTTTTTGAGACAACCCTCTGCCATGAACTTCCGACTGCCAGTCTCGAAGTGCGTTCATGCACCTAGCTTTGAGTACAGACCTTCTCCGTTTGCTCGGCTCCATTGGAGATGTGCCATCGCCAGGGACATCAAGCTGCAAGAAAAATGGATTACCTAGACGACTCGGATAAATGAACCGTGTTTATGCAGGTCTCTCGCCAATCTCTGGCCCAAGGCTCCAGCAAGCCTAGTCTGTGGAAAGACCACCGGATATTTGGCTTTCCGCCCTAACAGTGTGCCGCAGTCAAGTCTCACACAAATACTCGCGGTTCCTCGCATCTGTCCCTTTCAGGTGTTCCCATCTTTCCAAATTCCAATAATCAACAAGGCAGTGAGTTCGAATTCCTTTTTACCAGTGGTGTTTCCCAGGCGAGCCACCCGCCGCCCGTCCTTTACCTCCGTCTACTAGCATTTATATAGTACCCTTACCCACGATGAGCAGCAACACGTCAATTATACATGATGAGTCAGACCTGATCTAGAAGTTGAGAGCCCATTATCCATACGCCTGTGGATTGGGTGATGAATCAGGTGCACAATACTGGGTCCTGGGACTCTTCCACCGTTCCTCCCAGGATCTTCCACGGCAGGTTGAAGTGGCCACTGCCCACCACATTGAATGAGGCACCGAATAAGCATATGCACGTGGGGGTGGCGCAATGAAATTTGAATTTCCGTCTCGATCTTTCCACGGAAGAAAAGAACTTGGCAGGTTTCGACACCTGTTTTTGGTTCTGACACTGCACCTCTCTCAACCCCGACCTACTATCTTGTAACACTTGTGGATGTACATCTTGAGCAAGATCATGACAGCAGCCCTAGATTCGACTTTCTCATGGTAAAATCTAATCCCAAGCCCGAGAATTCCTCTTGAATTGCGATGACCCCGACCATGCGGAGAAATTCTTGAGACCCATCTGATTCTCATTTTCAGGCAGCCATATAAATACAGGAGTTTCCGCAGTTAACCCCCCAGCTTTCGGGTCCCCTCCATGGCTCCTTTGGCTACTCTCTTGTCTGCTTCCACGGCTGCTCTTAGCCTGCTATCATCGATTCCAGAGGGCTTGGACAACAGTACCATCGAAAGAGTTCGCTCAAATCTTCTGTCAATCGCAGAGGCAAGGTCCGTTCTCTTTCCACATCACGTCTATAATAATAATAATAATTTATGGCTTGGCACATAGTTGGGAACTTGGTACGACCACTGAGGCTTTGATAGAGCTTGACTGGCCTGCTCTTTCCGTCTTCAATGAAAGTGCCTTCCCGCCACCGTCTCAATTGAACGCAACGTACAATGCATCTGATGTTCTGGATATTGCAGCCCGGTTTGTCAATTTACCCCTCTCATAAAATCCTTCATTCATGCAATCCATCTTTTCATCAGCGTCGTTGCAGAGAAGGATGTCAACGCTTTGCCATTGATTCCTGATGGCGCTGCTGGTGACCCTCCTAGTAAGTCTACCAACGTTTCCGCACCCTCTAGGTCGAACCTCATTTTCCCTTAGGTCTCGGTGTTGCGGTTCTGTTGGCCAACTGGACTAGGAACGACCCCGAAGACACAAGCTATTCAACGGCGGCGGGTCAGCAGCTTGACTATCTACTCAATTATGCCCCAAGAACGGAGAATGGTGCAATCTCGCATAGGGCCGACGAAGCTCAACTGTGGTAAGCTTTGAAGATACTCGCATTGGCTTGTCTCCTACTTACTCTATTTGTTATCTCTAAAAGGGCCGACTTCGTTTATATGGCTCCTCCATTTATTGCATACTTCGGCATAATCGAGGGTGGAGATAGTGAGAGGAGCTTACTTCAAGAAGCTTTCAACCAGATCAAGCTGTATCGCGATATTCTCAGGGATGAGAGCGGCCTTTGGAGACACATCGCGTTAGGGTCATGGGAAGACGCTACGCATTGGGCTACAGGTGAGCTTCTTGCACCTTTCTTTCTCTTCGTTTCTTGTAACTCACATCCTCCCCAAGGTAATGCATGGGCCGCTGCGGGCATGACACGTGTGCTGCAGACAATCGTTCATTCAAGTGTTGCCGAGAACTTCACAGAGCAAGCAGGCAATCTCACGGAGTGGATTAACGAGATCACTACCGAGGCTTGGAAGTATCAGGTGGGTCTTTATCTCCATCCATTCTTATCCTTTTGCAACATGTATTCATGTCTGTCCCGTGTTAGACCGAGAATGGTACTCTTCTCAATGTCATCGATGATGAATCCTCTTTCGGGGACACCGCTGGCACTGCCCTTCTTGCGTCTGTAACGTACCGGATGGCGGCATACACAAACGACACCTCCTTAATTGAGAACGCCAACAAAGCTCTGGAACTCGTCCAAGACAGCATCAATGAGGCTGGATGGTTGCTCAACACCGTCGACCCATTGACCTTCCACACCCCTTCCACTGAAGGAGACCACAGTGCAGAAGGCCAGGCCTTTGTCCTTCTATTGGAGGCTGCGAGACGGGACTTCGTCAACTACGTCGAAGCAAACAGCACATCTACGAACGACGAAGACGACGATCTGGTGCGGCGTGAAGTCAAATGTAGATTAGTCTTATGAGCTTAGCCCTGCTCAACGTCCGTGTAAAAAGGCCTCCACTATGATCATACGACAGGAACGGGTGACATAAAGAGGCGATGAAGATATGGTACAAGAATACTCGCCGTATTAAAGACGGCTCTGTTCCTATGTAGATGTACATTTTGTATCGCTAGAGAATGACTGAATTTACTCACGCCGTTCCGGGTTGATCGATCGCATTGCTATGGGGCCTGGAGGCTGGGAGCGGGGTACGATGCGCTCTGCACACGACCGTGACGTTCGGAAGAGTTCAGACACTCGTACTTGGAATCCACAAAGCTTTCTGAGAATCTGAGCAGATGCCAGTAAACTTAAGCTTCTAGATATTGCCTTCGCTTCCTGTCGAATCGACTTGAACTGCGGATCGCTAACGCAGTAGTGACATAGCCATGTCCCTAACAGCAGCGGATACAGACACGAAAACGAACTATGCGCTCTTCTGCCGCTCGTTTATCTATCAAACCGGACATGACCTATGAATACTAGGTTCATACACGTTTCTGGGTTATCCTCTCCTCTGAGTCTGACACCACTTGGACGCATTGACGACGTGCGGCATTGCATCTATCATGATGACGGAGATGGAAATGGATACAATTCGACTCCGTCTTCTCTCACCTGGAGGACGCCCAGCTGACGACGCAGAGGCCATGCAACGACCAAGTTCCCGTGCTAGCATAACCGTCCAGGACTTGGAGACAATCACGACTGGCAACGTAGACGACGCTGAGCGAGCCGTAGCCCATGATCATCTCCAATTGCCCCAGCATCACCAGCAGCATCGTTCGTTGAAGAGGGTGATACACGATACTGTAGAGCGTCGACCAGGTATGGTTCGATTCAGAGATGGGTTCTTCAGGAGGGGCAAGAAAAGGATAGGAACGTTGGAGAGTCTGAAGAACATTGCTTTGTCCTCTTGTAAGTTCTTTTATATTCTTGACGGGTTCCCAGTGAGTCGAGAGTTGTTGAATCTTTGGCAGCTCTCAACTTCTTTCTTCTATTCATTCCTCTTGCTTGGATTGCGCACTTCGGAAATGTCAAGGACGAGGAGCTGGTATGGCCATATCCAGTGACATTCACGCGTGCGTTGATTGTTTTTACAATTGAGCCAGTGCTGATGACCCTCATAAGTGTGCTTTCTTGCAATTATACCTCTTGAACGACTATTCGACTATGGTGGAGAACAGATGGCTTTCTATGTCGGCTCAGACTTCGGTGACCTCCTCTCTATTACTTTACACAAGTGTGTCGTTTGTGCCACGGCTTCCCCGAACACCTCAAAATGACAGCGAAATTTCATCTTAGCGTCGTGGAAGCCACGTTGGCTAATATCCTTCTGTCCAAGTGCTAGTAAGCCGTTCTCGAAGTCTGCGCGGGGACTTCCTTATTTTTTTAGTCTAAAACTTCTCCAGTCTACAATCATCGGTGGGTCAGCAATCTCTTTAGTGTGCTCCACATTTTGAGCGTTCTTCTGCAGGCGTGGTTATCCTTCATCTTCTCCTAGTCCCTGGCATGTCCTTTATTGTGGGCGGAGCGCGTCTTACACACCAGGATCTCCAACCTCATCACGCAGAGCTCAACCACACACTCCTCACCGTAGGGTATGCCCGAGGCCTCATAGTCTTCGTTATGCTGTATCTCTGACCATTTTCTACAAGTGTTCTATCCCTCTTATTACCTGCTGCGTTGTTTGCTGCCCTCGGTGGAGAATCGACAGTAGCAGGTAGCATCTCCGTGAACGACGCCACGCGTGAGTCGTTTCTGCATATGAGCCGAGGCATAGCCATCATTCTCCTTACGATGTGCGTCCATCTCTGTTTCCTTCTCTGTCTTCTCTTAAATGTATGACTGTAGATATATCGGCTCCCGGATATACATGCACAACCCGCCTGGCAATGACAACGCAATGAATACCCTCCCGGACACACCATACGGACAAAAACGTAAAAAGAAGGAACTAGAGGAAGGGGACCCCGAAGTTAGCCAATGGGTTTGCATTGCTATGCTTGTAGTTACTATCACCCTCATGGCTACCACCGCGGAATGGGTAAACGCTAATGCAATTATTTATGGTATTTTGCTGACATTTCTTTTGTTTAGCTCGTCACCAGTATTGAATTTGTCCGGAAAGAAGGGAAAATCGCTGAAGAGTATGCCAGAAGCATTCTGTTGTTGCCTCAATCTGACTTCCTTTGAAGGTGGTTTGGATTGGTACTGCTCCCTATCGTGTCCTTCTCTGCTGATGGCGCGGTCACGATTGCATACTTTGTCCGGTACATGATCCAACACTTCCTTGGTCGGCCTGAGCCGCCATCGACACTGGCGCGAGCCAGAGGAATTGATCTAGCTATCCAGTTCATTCTTTTTTGGATGCCATTGGTGGTGTTGCTTGGATGGTCACTTGGACGGCCAATCTCTTTATTATTCGGTGCGTCCCTGCCGTATCCCGAGGAGGAGCAGAACCTAAGGGCTGATTCACTTCCGGTCGAAGATATGTTTGAAGTGGCTGTCGTCATCGCGTCATGTTTTATTGTGAACTACGTGACAGCAGATGCAAAGACAAATTGGGCGGAAGGTTATGCGATGGTGTCATTCTATGTCATGATTGTGAGTGTCTGGCCCTCGTCCGCCGTGCAGGCTTCTCATACTATGTTGGTCTCTCAAAGGCACTTTGTGCATGGTTCTACAGTGGCCAACGTGCAGTCGAGCAACTATTGGTCTGCGGTAGTGTTGATGTCGCTTCAGAAGCGGCCGCCAATGGGGAGGATATAGGTAATTGATCAGTCGTAGATTTCACTCTGGGTTGGTAGATTTTTTAGTGTACACGTGTGCTTGCATCTAATGTCGCTGCATATTAAATTAGGAACATGTGGCATATGTTCTTCATGATTCGTTGAGGTGCTGTATTGGCATACTTCGGTAAGGTGTAGTTATAAAATTGACGCGCGGTGCGCGTCATTTGTTTTGTTGATTGAACGCGTGATTCCCAAAAACGCGACCTGTCACAGTTGTGACCCTTGTTCTTCGACCATACACCGTTGAGGTTTCCTTGTTCATTTGCATTTTATTCTCGAGATGCCGCTGAACCAGGATCCCTCGACTGCTTGCGATACCTCTTCTCTACTACAGTCTCCAGCCAAACGCGTGGTCAGGACTTATGGACGGGCAAAAGATGTCTATCGCGACGACGTGGACTCGTCGATGCCTCCAGTATCTCGTCCGTCGATTTTAGAGTCTTCAACATCTTTCTTGAAGGAAAAAAGGATTTCTTCTATGGATTCAACGGATATTTCTCTTCTAGGCTCGGCGAGTCCTTCAAAAACGCACCCTTGTCACTCAGACGAGGAAGAGGCTGACGCCCGCAAGGACGCTGCTAACATTTTGGCCGACTCCGGCTATTTCAGCTGGAAGAATAAACTTGCAGAATTAGACGACAAGTCTGATTTCGGCGACCTTTCTGAAGACATGGCGGACATCAGGTCGTCCAAATCCTCACCAGCCGGTGCGCGCAATGATGCAC
>RZIO01000007.1:1269703-1291082 GCA_004338095.1 Gloeostereum incarnatum | reverse complement strand
CAGGGTACAGTGAATACGCAGCACTGAGCCATACAGTTTCCAAGAAAAAGCAACCTTATCGTACATGAAGAAATTGATAGTTACCCAAGTCCCAAGATGAACGGAGCTACTCCAGTCTGATCGTATAAGAGGTGCCGTTCTCAGATCCTACGAGAGATGTGTTTTTAAGATACTTGCTGGCTGGAAAAAAGATGAATATTCACTGACCCGCATAAAACTTCTTCATAACTCTGTCTTCGTCCATCATATAGTTGCTCAATCGCTCGATGAGATCTCTGTCAATACCCACGCGGGTACATTTCACCTTGAGATCGGTAGGGCTGGAGAACTGAGGGAAATTTGCGACGGAGGTCGTCGGGGGCGGGAATTTAAGTTTGTCACTTATGAGTTTGAGGTCCTTGCAAAATCCTTTGTGAGGTCTGTCGGGGAGCTTCCACTAAAACACAGATTTAGACGATCAACAATCGAAGGGACAAAAACTGAGCCTACATCAGACCGTTGACATTCAACGGAGCAATACGGGACTCGAAGGCAGCCCGAGCAATATTTGAATTTTCTCCCCTTGCTCGTAAAGTTCTCTGCACACAAAGGGTAGGAGCACCTGTCAAGTTTGATCAACATCCCGATGTACTTGAAGCCCTCCACCCAAGGATCCGGATTTTTGAGCCGCGCTTGAGCGACCATTTGCGAACCAAACTGGAGACGCCATAAGCACAAAGGTAAAGACTCGAGGCATGACATGTAAACGAACCAATATCATTGGGTGGTATTTGTTCGGATCGTGTGGAAGCTGCCACTTGGAGTGAATAGCGCCACCAGTACCGCTTATCATTTCACTCCAATGGACCGTCTCCATAAGAGATGGATTCAGGCGAACTAACTGAGAACGATTGGGTTCGGACAGCCCAGCAATTTTTGTGAAGACTTCAAGAAGCCGATCGCTGTACTCTCCGTAGAAATACGCAATGGAGACCCCGTCAGGCTGGGATCCTACCGCCGCCATAGACTGAAAGCACATAGAGATAGCCCAAGCTGCCTTGTCGGCCATATCTCTGGTAAGAAAACGATCGACGGCCCATTCCAAGATTTCAACATAGTTCTTGGGTAAGTGGGCAGAATGCAGAAATGCGAAGACGGCCTTCCGCCCAGATATCGCTGCGAGAGACTGAATGAGGCGGACGAGTGGAATAGACGGAAACTCGTCAAGCCAACGACATATCATTGTCGCTTTCATCTCTACTGCATCGTCATCACCCAGGACCTCTTGAGGTGTCGCAGGCCATTGCAACACCTTACCTCTTTGTTCGGCCTTTTTAGCTTTCTTTATGCCCTTGATATCAGAGAAGTCGTGTCCGATAGCATCCCTCACCAAGTCGGACATCCCCATGATTAAGCTGCGGAGGGAATCATCGCACATGGAAAGGGTGCGATTGTCGCTGGAGTCTTGGTATTTCATAGGATTGTCCCAATTCCAGGAGTGCAAGAGTCTCACTATAGGATCGGCTGTGAAATCGCACTTGCACTCGGGCATCTCCTGGGCAAGAATGCGCATTTCCTCTCTCGAACGCTTCGCTACGAGAAAGGCCGTAACAGTATTGTATAAGGAGTGGTGAGACGAGCGGAGATTCTTGGGCTCAAGGTCGGCGCGGTTAGCGAAAACCTTTCTTGGCCCCAATTTACCGACATCTTCAATTTTACGGTAATCGAGCACAACAAGTAGGAATGCAATGTATAATTTGCAGCAGTATTTGGGGTGGGCGGGGTCTGATAATGAATTCACGACGAATGTCGTGACGCGGTCAGAAGAGAAGTTTGATGCATCTACAAGAGAACGTTTGCGTGAGAATTCCACGACGCATATGAATTGGGTGTGCACACCTGGCGCTTCCATGTTTAGCGCTTAATACTTCTCATTTAATGTGAATAGTAGAGATGATGATGATGGGGATTACTTAACACTTATATTCAGTGGCTGTGCAGTGCCCAGAATCTAACCGGCCCGAGAATGGGCCGGCGCCTCATTACTCTAAATCATCATAATGCTTTCAGCCTTCTACTTTAGTCTTTAGATCTAGAGTCCTCCACCGGTTGCAAATGCTTCAACGTTCTCATGTGGAACTGTGGACAAGAAAATAAACAACAAATCAATATGAGGCTGAAGCTCTTCTTGCGCAGTCGATCAACACAGCCTTACGACAAGCCTCTTTTAAGTATAGCCAGGATATACCAGGCCGTATGTGCCTAAGCTGTATGATTCCCTGGCCATGTCGTCCTTGTTCACTGTATCCCTTTCTCGCGAAGAAAATGACTTAGTGAACCAAGTTCTCGCCTACGCTGGTCCAACCTCTTTGCAGACCGGAGTTCTCGAGCCTGATCATGCTCTCGATATCTTCAACGGCTCTGATTTGTCCCCCCATATCTTGGGAGGTATATGGGAAATCTCGGATATAGGTAGCAAAGGATTTCTTCGGCGGGAAGAAGTCGGTGTTGCATTGAGGTTGATGGGATGGGCTCAGAAAGAGCCTGATGCAGTCATTACTGAAGCCCTTGTGAATAAAAGTATGTTTTCTGCTAATCCATACGCTGGAACTTCTTGCTCAATACATCTAATTACCTTTAGGAGGGCCCCTGGCTGTTCTCACTGGCCTGCCCCCAATAGCCAGCAGATCACTGCACACTCCTTCGCCACCTCTACCTCCACCTCCCTTGTCGTCTCCGCCGATGCCTAGTCCCCCTCCCTTGCCGGAAAAGCCATGGTTCCGGCCTTTGACGGCGGAGAGCAAGGCTCAGTATCTTGTCACTTTCAAACAAGCTGGTCCCTGTGGCGGCATTCTCAGTGGTACCAAAGTATGGCAAGTCCTCTTGAAGTCTAAGTTGCCTGTACCGACACTATCTTCTATCTGGGACATGGTGGACAAGCAGGGGCGAGGGGACCTCGACATTGCCGAATTCACCGTAGCCATGTACTTGATACATGGAATGATGGATAAAGAGTTCCCCGAAGTTCCCAACTATCTTCCGTTGTCTTTGTGGCAAGACGCTGGGTTTGATAGTGTAGACGTGAAGGGTAAGCGCCCTGAACGTCATGTTTCGAGCCTGACCGTGAATCTCCCGGAACGCGCGTTCACATCTGACTTCCGTCACTATCTTCACCAGTCCGAAACCAACAAGCGTTTGATGCTTCAGACTTGTACCACCGTACCCAGACAACTGAAAGATATCTCGGACCGGTACTTTCACATCCTCCTAGACCCCGGCGAGACCAGAATTCCGGGGGATGTAGTAGAGCCTTTTTTATCTTGGTCTCGAGTTCCTTTCGAAGATCTGGCATGCATCTGGTAGGTTCCCGCCTGGCTTTTCTATGCTTCCAGGTGATTTGAACTCTACTAGGGATTTGGCGGATTACCAACGGCGCGGTTCGCTTGACGGAGAAGGGTTCGCTCTCGCGATGTTCTTCACGTATCGCAGGATGGTGGGACTCGATGTTCCCGAGTCCCTGCTGCCGTCCTTTATGGAAGGAGGTACAAAGGAGCCGAGTGCCGAGGACTTGAGACGAGAGCATCGTCGTCTTCGAACAATGTCCGTCATACAACCCGAGACCAGGCAACTACAGGCCCAGATCGCCGATCTCCGAGCATCGCTGGAAGCTCGGACACTGGAGAACGATGCCCTTCGCCGTCAGTCTAGCGTTGAACCCTGGCATATTTATGCCGATGAATCTTTGTTGGAGGAGCTCTCTATTTCTTTGCAAGAGAAGGATGTGATGGCCTCCAAGCTTCGACTGACGATGGACGAAAATGAGGCGCATCGAGCGACGAACGGTATCCTCCAGGCTCATGTGCAGAATCTCCAGGAACAGCTGAGAATCTCGCGGATTGACTCTGAGGCAATGGGGCAGTTGTTCCGGGAGGATCTGGAGCGGGAAACCGCTGATTTACGGCGCCAGGTGAGCGAGCTTAGGGCGTCCACAGTGAACGTGCCTTCGTCTGGGGGAGATGCCGAGATTCAGATGTTGATCAACGAAGGGCTGTCGAGAGAAAACAGCACTCTGAGAACCCAACTGTTGCAAATGCAGGACGAAGCGGTCAGGTTGAAGGCGCTTGCTGCTGCTCCTCCCACTCCACCAGTACAGCAGGAAGGAAGCAGCGAAGATCGAGGGATACTGCAGACGAAGAAAAGCAAAAGAGTGCTTCGCAGACAGATGCAGGACCTAGAGCAGCAACGCTCTGCCGAAGAAGTCAAATTGAGAAGGCAGATACAGGAACTGGAGAATCAAGCATCCGCTGCGCAAGGTACGTTGCAGGCGCGGATCCAGGATTTAGAGAGGCAAAGGGCCGAAGCGGAAGAGCGAATGCAGAGAGCGATTGATGATCTGAGACAGGAAAATTCCAGTTTGCGCAACGCAGCGAGAGTTTCAGCTGCCCAGACCTCGCAACCCGAGGATGAGGTCGCTCCGCCAGCGTACGAAGAAGTGACGACGTAACAGGACTATACTTATTTGTAGTGTGAATGTATCCAAAATGTATCTACTTATTCTTTCTGTATCCTATTTCATATGTCTTTCTTCTAGGAGAAAATCCAAATGAGATATATACGCCAGAATGTTCGAGCCGCGTTAAAGAGCATTGGCGGGTCACGGAGAAGCAAGGAGCGCGACGCGTATCCATCACGTGGAACGCGATGGTCGGAAGTTGAATCTTATTTTTCGGAGTTTGAATATATCGGCAGTTCCCATCATCCAAAAATCGTCGACTCACGTTCCCCGCCCGTTCCTCAAGATCCCTCAAGATGAGGTGAGTATCGTTGGACAATGTAATAAACGATGCTAATATATCTGCTTCCTTTGATCTCTAGTCACCGAAAAGTACGCTTGAAAATGCACCTATGGATACTTTGGAGACTCATTAAATTGCACCTAGTATGAAGCCCCCCGTCATGGTTCTCTTGGATTCCTTCCAAGAAAGCGCGCTGCCCGTCATCGCGGAAAGGTCAAGTCCTTCCCCAAGGTGCGTCCAGCCAAGATCTGTTTCGTTATCCCTGTATTGACATCACATCCTCCGGCAGGATGACCCTAAGAAGCCCGTACACTTGACTGCTGTTATGGGATACAAGGCTGGAATGACCCATGTTGTGCGTGATCTTGACCGTCCTGGTTCCAGTATGTTTTCATCATCCTTTTCGCCGTCTTTTCTTGTCTTACTTTGCCTCACAGAGATGCACAAGAAGGAGGTAGTCGAAGCCGTCTCGATTGTCGAGATTCCTCCCATGATTGCCGTCGGTGTTGTTGGTTACGTTGAGACACCTCGGGGCCTGCGCACACTCACCACCGTCTGGGCTTCCCACTTGTCCGACGAACTCAAGCGTCGGTTCTACAAAAACTGGTACCGCTCGAAGAAGAAGGCTTTCACACGGTACGCGAAGAAGCACGCCGAGGATGGCGGAAAGTCTGTTGCTCGTGAACTGGAACGTATTCGCAAATACTGCACTGTCGTCCGTATCCTTGCACACACCCAGATCCGCAAGACCGGTCTCAGCCAGAAGAAGGCGCATCTAATGGAGATCCAGGTCAACGGTGGCTCGATCGCTGACAAGGTCGAGTTTGCCCATGGTCTGTTTGAGAAGCCCATCGAGGTCGGGACAGTCTTTGAGCAGGACGAGTGTGTGGACATTATTGCTGTCACTAAGGGTCATGGATTTGAGGGTGTCACTCACCGATGGGGGACGAAGAAGCTACCACGAAAGACGCACAAGGGTCTCCGCAAGGTCGCCTGTATCGGAGCGTGGCATCCTTCGAAGGTCATGTTCTCAGTCGCGCGTGCTGGTCAAAGTACGTGCTCCTGTTCTCTCTACCTGGGATAGTTCTGACTTCACCTTGCTTTTATTCAGACGGTTATCACCACCGTACTGAGATCAACAAGAAGATCTACCGCATTGGCTCTGGATCTGACCCCCACAATGCCTCGACAGAGTCTGACATCACGAAGAAGCCTATTACACCCATGGGTGGCTTCCCTCACTATGGTGTTGTCAAGAACGACTTTATCATGCTCAAGGGTTCCATCCCTGGAACGAAGAAGCGTGTCATCACTATCCGCAAGTCGCTCATGGTACACACTTCTCGGCGGGACTTGGAGAAGGTCCAGCTCAAGTTCATCGATACATCGTCGAAGTTCGGGGTATGCATCTTTTCTGGCGTCCTGCAACAGCACCTGATTTTACTTTCTCCAGCACGGATCCTTCCAAACGTTCGAGGAAAAAGCCGCGTTCTTGGGAACCCTCAAGGCCCGATCCTAAATGTTGTAGTTACTTTAGGATATTGCTCGTTATATTGTTGTATGGTCTCCATGATTGATATGTTGTCTTATGCCAGCTTTCTTGTACTTGCGCATTGAAGTTTGAACTGAGAAACTGAGTAGCAGTCTAGTGTGTGCTGCCAAGCCTAACCCTAACCACAACAGCGGTGAGACCAAACTTGCGCAAAGCCCACAAAAATTGGCGGTCACCAATTGGCTCAAATAAGTGGACGCGTCTTCTGCAAAGTTTGTGACGGAGTGGACGGTCTGATAAACTGTACAAGCGTTGTACGGACGTCTTGTCAGTGATCTCTGAAGTGTCAGTCGCGGTATGTGATAGGAATAAATTGAAGGTTGTAACGAGAGAGTACTGACCTGGCTCTAGAATGACTGCACTAAGTGCAAGTCCAGACATTGATGCTGAGTGCGTCTTCGCTGGGCACATTTTCTACCAAATTTGCCGCCCATCGACCTCCTCGACAATGTTCTCTGTGCCCTCGTCGAATAATTATTATGACACGCTCCAGCTCAGGCGGCACAAATGTACCTCGAAGACAGACTTGTCACTCAAAAGATCCCGCAAAGGCCACATCGAACGACAGACATGTCACGACTCCTTCAGATACTGGTCTTCGACCTTTACCCGAGCGACACTTCGAAAATATTATAACAGAGGGCCCCCCATATCCCACTGGGAACCGGTCTCGTCCGCCCCTCCCACCACTGGAACACCACCATCCTCCTTTCCCCGCCCATCTACCTACCTTTCATCACCCCAAGGCTCCCAACAGAACATCAGGTACCGGCGCCCCGGCAGGAGGAGAAGCGGAGAATGCTTTCGATATCTCCCAAGTTTTCGATTTTGCCAGCTTGGACACAGAGTCTGTAGATCCCGACACCCTATATCACTACTGTCGTCACATAATTGCGACCACTCAGTCTGCAGCTGACGCGTGGGCTGCTTATTCTAACATAGTTTCCCGACCTCTTCCTCCCTCTAGATCACAAAACACGCAGAAAATCCCATTTCAGCACCTACACCGACTGTGCCGTTTACTTTCCAGAAACACCCCGAAGACGCGTACGCAGTTCATGCGCCTGCTTACCGTGATGTACGACATCCGCAAGCTTGGAGGAGAAATCAAATTATTTGAGTGGAATGCATTGATGGATAATGCAGGGAAAGGCTGGCGGTCGCCGCGCCCAGAAGATTTCAAGCTTGCCCTTGATGTTTTCTCTGACATGATGTCCGGCAGATCTCCTGGAGAGTCACTCTCAACTGACGAATATCCTGCCATAGAGACTCCATCAGAGGCGCCTGTCCCTAATATCGTCACGTACACCACGCTGCTTAACATCGCTGCGGAGACGTTCTCCGCGACGGCAGTGCGTCAGGCAAATGCACTCTTACAGGCGTCTGGTCTCCCCCCCAACCGTGTCACCCACCTGTCGCTCCTCAAATACTTCACATCACACCGGAAGTTAGATGGGATCCGCTTGACTCTTCTGAAGATGCGGCAGCACGATTTCGCGCTTGGATTGGATGGCGCGAACGCGTTACTCTGGACGTTCAGTCATCTAGACCGCGTCGATCTGGTTATGAAGATCTATCGCGTCCTTCGGCACAACATTTATCCGGAAACGTACATTGGCGCCGGCGATGTAGACTCAGACATCCGATTTCTGGACGAGGAGGAGAACATCTTGCTCCCCATAGACGTCCGTCCTGACAAAATCACCTTCTCTACCATGATCCAGGTCATGGCCTACCATGGATACTTCACAGAGATGATGAGCGCGTTCATCGACCTCCTCAGCACTAAGAACATGGAAGTCGGCGCCTCGTTGGTGCTGGATAGGGAAACGGGTGAACTTGAGGCTTCGCCTTATAGCATGACAATGACAGTCTTTCGTGCTATCTTCATTGGATTTCAGAAGCATGGAGTTTACGTCGCACAGGACGGATCATTGTCTTCGCGTCTTCAGGCCGCACGCCCTTGGTCCTTGAATAATCTTCGACAGATCTATGATTTGTTCGTGCAGGAGTATTCAACCGCCAACTCCACTCTCATCTACGCAATTATGGTAGCGTTCGACAAGACCAGCGGCCATGACGTCCAGCTCCTGCGTGAGGTATGGAACCAGCTTGAAGAGAGGTTCAACGGGCCATGGGGTGGGAAGGGAAACCGTCTGCAATACCTCAAGGCGAAGCTCTTCTCCAACCAAGCCCAAGCGCACCTCGACAGATACGGATTCCGCCGCGCGTACGATCCCATTCGCCGTCGTCCAGGGAAATAACATCCTATTACACACGCTTGCTTTCTCCATTAGATCTACCTTCCTTCAATCATCTAGATGCTTCGATCTCCACTCTGTATACTCGCCATACCCCACAACACATTTCTTGCTCTGATACCGTCTCAGCTTGATGCTGCGCCTCAGGTCCTCAGTGATGGGTCCACTCCATCCGGCTTTGTGAATCGCACTGTCGACGGCCTCGATCTTGTCCCATCCCTGTTCGGGTATGACATCTGGGAGGTATGTTGCGGAGAAAGACTGGCGGGAGGTGATACTTGGAAGGTACGGCGAAGAGCTCAGCGGCGAGGGTGCTCCAGAGGAGGAGGAGAGCAGGGAGGGGTGCTGGAAAGTAATGTAAATGCCATGGACGCCGATGGTCCAGTCCAAGTAGGAGTCGGCGTCCTCAAAGTCGGTTAACAGGGAAATACTATTCATTGTGTCAATCTAAGTCATAGAGAGGGTAAATAAGATGGCTGACCCGCATTCCAGGGATGGTAGCTCTGATTTGACGATCTTGTTGAAGCGTGAGTCGCGAAAGGCGCTGATCAGCGCGTACTCTGCCAGGCCGTCGTGGAGAGGCATAGCATCAAAGTTGCCGATACATCCTCTAAGCCTTGGGGACCGACCAGGGCGTCGCACGTTCCATGTCACGAACAGAGGACTTTAGGGATAGTTGAAATGAGATGTGGGTGCTTGCATTGAGTTCAAGATCACTCACTACTTATCGTCAGGGAATGAGGGTGGAACTGCTGTTGCGCCGGAGACTAGGGCGCAGTAGAGCGCATCAAAAGCATGGAAGCAATGCTCTGGTAGACATACATTGTCATCCTCGCTTGCATCGTCGCTTGAGGCGGGATCAAGAGGAAGGAGGGACATGGACGAAAGAAAGAAGGGAAGGGAAGAAAGAAAGAAAGAAAGACTCGACAACATCAGACAACAGCTCTCTTGTAGTCACCCCTGATTTAAAGCTTCCCCGCATTACAGTTTGATCAATGATGCAGCGCCAGTTCTCGGCTCAACAGTCCCTACGAGAATCTAACACATCTAATCCTCATATACATGGTAGGATGCGTAACTATGCATGAACATAGGCATGGTATGTAGCTTACATACTTAGCTGGTATGCGATATAAACTAATAGTGTAATTCAAAAAAGTGACTGTAGAAGCTATATGAGGACATGCAGGAGCAGATAAAAACAGAAAGCCAAAGAGAGATAAAAATGATGTGTGGTGGTGGTGGGGATAGTGGTGCATGGGTCATGAATATGTACTGGGAGCGTGACGGAGACATGAGAAAGATGGGTGTGCGAGAGATGGAAGAAGAGAGAGAAAGAGAAGAGATAATCAAACAATGAGGAAGAGAGACCGAAACGAAAGTATGAGATGGTCGACGACAGTGAAAGTGTTACACGAATAAAGACGAGACCGGAGACAACGGGAACGAGGGAATAGCAGAGAAGGCCGTGGGACGCGGGAAGACGAGACAGCTGGCACCCGACGAAGACGACGTCAACAACAACTCCAGCTCCCGGTCGAACGCTCCGCCTTCTCGCGAGCCTCCTCGGCGTCTGCTTGAGCAGACCATCCCGGCGTAGTAACGGAAGTCAGCATAACGCTGTCCCGTTTTCTCAGCTCATTTTCCTGCTCTATCTGATCCTTCTTCATAATAATAGCAGATATCAGGTGGTCAAAGAGACTTTGTATGCCTATGGAGCAAAATTTCGGTCTTCATTCGATCAGTCCTGAAACGCAAGAGAGCGTACCAAAGTCATCCTTGGCTGAAACCTCAAATAGTTCCATACCCTTACTGAGTCCCCATTCACGCTCATCGTCATCGTCATCTTCATCATGCTCGTTAATGCTGTTGCTACTGTTGTCAGCGATTTCATTCCAACCCCCGGCCCTGAGTCCAAAGTGTGACCCAAATCGGGATGACTGGGGTGTTCTGGAGCCTGTCGCAGTCGTATTCGAGCGCGAAAGGCCTGACGAGGAAACCGGTGTCCGCGAGCGAGAGGAAACGGAGGTCTTGCTGCGGTTTATAGCAGAGGACCGATTAGGTGGTAAGTCGAGGTATGCTGATGTCTGGAGTTCAGGAGGGCTCTCAATTGGAGGGCTCACAGGTGGTGACCGCAGACCGGGGAAGGAAGTGAATCGTGGACGGATATATGATAGTGTAGAAGACGACTGATGGGGCAGCGGGGGAGGTGGTTGTGGTGGTTTAGGTGGAGGGAACCAGTTGTGCAAAGAAAGACGGGCAAAGTCTTGTGAGACTTGCCGGTGATGATATAAATCCGCCTTAGATCCAACAATGTATATTATCAGCTCGGGCGAGCAGTTCTTCTTCAATTCTTAGGAGGCAACATCAGAAAATTTCTTGGAAGACAGGAAATACGTACCCTCTAGCCACCCTCGAATGTCATCAAAAGTAGACGCGTTGGTGATGTCGTACAACAGAAGGGCCGCGTTGGCGCCTAGAAATGAATGCAGGTTCAACAGGATGTCAGGCAGATGAAAGGTAGAATGAACCTCGATAATACATAGGTGCCTGTGGAACCGATGAGCAACGCAGTTCACAAGAGCAAGAAGAATTGAAACGGACCATGCTACGGAACCTCTCCTGGCCTGCAGTATCCCACAACTGCAAACGAACCTTTAGACCCTTTACATATACTTTCTTGGTAACGAAGAATGCGCCACTCGTTGAAGTCGTGTTCTTTGGATCGAACTTGTTTTGGGTGTACCTTTGGAGAAGGCTAGTTTTACCGACACCTGTGGCATTCATAGAATGAGAAGAGTGGTTGGAGCAGCGAGAATAAAGAGAAAAGAGAGCTACCAGAGTTGCCCATAATAACGATCTTGCTGTCGATACCCTGTTCATACCTGGATCTCTGGTAAGGGTTCAATCCTGGATAGTCCATGGCCACTATAATAAAATATGTAGCCCAAGGCAGCCGGTTGTCGTCGTAGATAGATTCGTGAGCGAGAGGTGGGCCCGACAGGGCGGGGGAAAGAAATAAAAGAAAGACGAAAGAAGGTGGAAGAGCTCAAGTGGTAACCGAATTAGTACTTTCAATCGTTTGCGCCCCTGATCACATTCAGCACGTGCAACAACAATAGGTCCCGCCTATTTGCACATCCTTTGCACATCTTGATTCATTCTTACTCTAAGATAAACACGGATCTTAAGCTTCACTGCAGTTGCAATATGCCATGGCCATAGATTTTATGAATTACCAGAGGAGAAGCATAATAGCAGATCGAGACCGCCGAGTCTACTCCTGCGCAACCACCGGGAATTCAAATACAACGTCCTTTCCAGTCAGACGGCGGTAGACAGACGAGAACGAATCGAGCTTGTACTCAAGCGATGTGGCGTCTTTTGAATCAAGGAAGCTATGCAGCGGAATAGCCGTCAGTGCCCTTTCGCAGATAAAGTAGGTTTTGAAACGCAAAACAGCCACTCACACTTTCAGAAGTTTAGAGCCATCCACGGCGACACGGGTCCTCTTCCCGACAATCTCCGTGGGGAAGACAAGGTCTTCGAGTATTCTCTCGTGCACATTGGTGAGGGTCCGGCTGCGGGGCCTCTTCTGCTTGACACGGGAAGTACGGGTGGGCTTGCGCAGCATCCGGCGCTGAGCAACGAACACGACATGGCGGTCGGAGAATTTCTTTTCGAGCTCTCGCGTGAGTCTGAGATACCGAATGTCATGAGTATAGATCCGATAAGACAGATACATGACCTGCTCACCTCTGCTGCAATTTCCGGAAAGCCTTCAACTGGGGAACGGGTACGAAGACAACGATCGCCTTCTTTCCGCCTCGGACATCAACTTCACGGGCGGCAGAGATTTGGAGTGGTCGGAGATCGGTCTTGAGCTCGGGAACGTTGTTCTCGAGGTCAAGGAGAGCCTGGGCGACGCTGGTTTCGGTCTCGTCAGGGGGAGTGTTTGGGGCATTGGCAGTGCGGAGGATCTTGCTATTGACGGACATCTTGAAATCCCTACAAAGACGATAGACGCTTCGTCAACCTCCGAACCAAAAGTACATCCAAAACACAAAGTTGGAATCCAGCCAATCCAGCCATCCTTTCTCCTTCAAACTTCCACAGAACAGCAGTAGAGGCATCCACAGTCTCATAGGAGCGAAAACGAGGCCAACACTCACCTCTTGACGGATTGCCCGAGTTTTTTGGCGGCGGTTGGTGGTCCTTAGACTCGTTTGGTGCGTGCGAGTATGTGCTGACTCATCAACACATCATCTACTCGCACCCAATTAGGGAATCACCCAGATCGGACAAGGAGCCCCTATCCACGGGTCTTTTTATATTCCTCTACCCATTCCTTCTCTACTGGACCCTTCGGTAATATAACAAAAGTAAGACAACCCATCCTTGAGCTCCAAGCCATCCTTAGGACCACCTTCCTTGGCTTTTGCTGCGTCACAAACGTCTCGAAGGGACATCTTCTTCCCAACCTTCAACAACCGTCTGCGCTGGGTCATTGCGTAAATAGCCAGTTGGCCGTCTATATATTCCCGTTTCACATCCCATTCCGGCGGAGGTGCTTGAGGTGGGAACATTAGAGCGGTGTGCGCAGAGAACGGCGTGTCTTCAACGAATTCTGGAATGACATCCGAGATCGCATGTTGAGGATAGAGGAAGAAGACTGGGATAATCAGTGTCCTTTGCGTTACATCTTCAGGGTCAAAGTGCGGTCTGTAGGGATTTTGCGAGCTGTCTGGATTTGGAATCACGATCAAATTCCGCTCCTGAGAAACAAAAAGTCAGATCGAGAAACCTTCCTAAGAATGGACGCATTACTTTGAACGCCTCATTGAGCTTCTGTTTCTCCTCTGATTCCTTTCGTAACCTTTCTTTACGGTCCCTCTCCTTCTTCTCCCTCTCATTCTTACCCCTCGTTGCCCTCTCGAGAACAATTTTCACCCCAGTATTATGTACATCAAACTCCAGACACCTCTCACAGCAATCAATTGCTTCATCAAACTTCTCCAGAGAGACCAACGCAAGTGCAGATCGATAGAAAGCTTTCGAGGTCCTCGGATTCAGGGTCAGCGCCTTTGAACAATCTCTCAGCACAGAGCCATAATTCTCTTAAGAGCATACAATCAACGTCGAAACCAGGTCGAGCATTAGACGTATCCTCACTGAGCTCTAGGTTACATGCCGCGCGATTACACAAGAGAGCCTCCAGAACGACAGAATCCGTGGGTTTAACGTCGATTCCTTGTGTGTAGAATCCCTGAGCTTCCCTGTATCGTTTTCCCTTGAAGTATTCGTTTCCTTGCTCTTTGAATCTCTTCGCGACCTCTGCCCAGCCATTAGCACAAGAGAACTAATATTTGCAAGATAGTTACCATCTGGAGATCCTTCATGAACAAGACTTTGCAAAGCAGCAAGTGTGGGATCCTCTGTCACGTCAATATCCTCAGGCAGTGACTTCATGAACAGTGGAACGCTGTCGAATGCCGCTAGTTTTTGTTCGATTTCGACATCTGCGACTTTTGGGCCAATGCTTTCAGCTGCCATTGTGGAGGACCGTGATCAAGAGAGGATGAAATCATCGATCGAATCTAAGGCGCATCAATACCCCGCCCCGCGCGCCTTGATAAGCACTTACCCTCTCCAGTTGACCATCTTCCTTCTACTTAGTAGCAAACGGTCCGAACTACTCTACAACACTAGTTTGAAACATATGTCCAGTGCAGTCCGTGGTCTGAAAGCCGCCTTGAACGCCCGTGGGAAGTTTAAGTACAAGGTATCTTTTTCTTCGAATTTATTTACCCCTTGGGAATCCTGGAACTCATCAGGCCAGCCTCCAGAGATTGAAGTAGATCACGTCGTTATTGGAGGAGGTAGTGGCTCATCTTTCAACGGACACACCTGTGTTAAACGTGTTGTGCTCAACAGGCGTCGTGGGCCTCGCGATCGCCCAAAGGCTCTGTCAGAAGTTTCCTGACAAGTCCACATTTCTCGTAGAACGACATCCTCAAGCTGGCGAGGAAACAAGGTCCGCTTCTCCGTATCTACGATCCCACATGACTGAAATAGGTGTTACAGCTCTCGAAACTCTGAAGTCATTCATTCAGGCGATTCTTGTTCTCTGCTCTCTTCTTACGGAGAACCTGACGCGTCACTACCTCAGGCTTGTATTACCCTGCAAATTCCCTGAAGACTCAACTCTGTCTGCGTGGAAGACAGCTCTTATACGAGCGTTGTGAGGCACACAACATACCTCACCAGAGGACAGGCAAACTGGTTGTGGCAACTGAGTCGCAGCGTCCTTACATTGAAAATCTTCACCGGAAATGCCAGAGCCTCACATGGTCCCCACGGTACTCCACCACTGACCTTCCTGTTCTCCCCACTCGCCTCATTTATAACGACCAAATCCATGATATGGAACCAGACCTGAGCAGGGATATCGTCTCCGGTCTCTGGGTTCCTACTACGGGCATCGTAGACTCCGATTTCTTCATGAAGGATCTCGAGAAAAACATCATGGACTCTGAGGATGGAGAACTAGTATACTCCACCCGCGCCGTTCGCATTGATCCTTCTTCTGAGGGAGAAGGTGGATGGGTAGTCCAGACCATCACAGGAGACGGAGACCAGGACGCTATCTTGGCTCGTACCTTAATAAATGCAGGAGGGCTTTCTGCACCTCTCATCTTGAACTCCATCCTCCCTCCAGAGGAAAGACTCACGATGTACTATGCCAAAGGCTCCTACGCGTCATACAAGGGTCCCGGGGTGTCTCACGTTAAACATCTTATATATCCCTGTCCCGACACAGGGAAGGACACGCACGCGTTCCACGGCTTGGGTACACACCTGACGCTGGACTTGACCGGAAAGATCAAGTTCGGTCCTGATGTCGAGTGGATATCACCGCCATCCGACGACAATGAGGCAGAGTCGGATTTCTGGGCAAAACATTTGGTCCCTGACGAGACTCGGCGACTGCAGATTCACGAAACAGTCACTCGTTATCTCCCCGGGATAGAGTTAGAAGGTTTACAGCCCGATTACGTCGGTATCAGGCCAAAGCTAGCACCACCAGGGGAGGGCTTCCAAGATTTTGTCTTCAGGATGGATTATTCAAATGGACGGCCTATGGTTAGTTGTTTGGGTATTGAAAGTCCGGGGTTAACCGCCAGTTTGGGCATCGCAGAGTATGTAATTGACGAGTTGTTGCACTGTGTAGACTAAAAGATAAGACGGATTCATTGGCGTTTCTACTTGCGGGGAGTTACTTGGGGCTCCCACGCGTAAACTTTGGGAGCCGCTGTGTTGTAGGACTTATATGCACCGCGGGTGCCTGTGAGGGTCTCTGTCCATGGCTAGATACGAAAATAAGCACGCACAAGAAGACAGGAAAAATATTGGACCACATACTTGTTGCCAGGGCTGAGCTGCACTCTTCATGATGGGGTCGCTGGGTGGAGGCTCTTTGCGGATGTGAGAAATCCAGGAGTGCCACTCTGGTGGAATTTGAGAAGTCTGGTAAAAATGCTAAAGAGACGTATGAGACGTTGTCCGGACCCAGGGATATAAGAGAGCTATACCTGGGAATAGTCGACCCAGCGATGGCGACCTACGCAGCACGATATCGCTCCATCAACATTCGGGGGAGATCACAGTAGCAACACACCGGGAATCTCTTCTGTAGGGTTCAAGTTTTCGTAGTAGCGGTTGCCAAACCTTCAAGTTAGAACTCGTGAGCGAACTAGCAATGAACGCAAAAGGCTGGATAACACGCACTGGTCCATGCCAACGAAAGTACCCGACTTTGCGTCACCAATATACTGTAGCTGCCTCCACCACTCCCTCAGCCCAACCCGATACATCGAGCGTATCGTCCTTTGAATGTTCACCATCGTGGTATGATGAAGACGAGTGTTACGGCTTTCAAACGGATGTGACCGGTTCCATTTTCGGAAATCAATCTCATTGACGCCTCCGTGGCAATTTCCTAAGAATGTAAATAGTCTAAGATAACGTCGGTGCTGGCCAACAGAATACACGATACCCAGATCACCAAGTAGTCGATGAGGAGCTACAATAATTACAAGCCAAGAGATAGAAGAGATGAAAACATGGACGAAACGAAGATCGAAGAGAATAAAAAGGAACCAAAAAGATAGTCTCTGGCAGTACGAATAAATACCTTTGCGCAAGAAGGAAAAAAAGAGTACAGTGTCTGCCCAGAGTGTAGCTAGATAAACAAGAGCACAATACACCCGCCGCAGAACGACAACATTCAATTAGCGTACAACACATACTTATCAGTGCTTTCCATCCATATCCGCAGATCCTCGTCATTGTAAAGCTCAATGAGCCCATTCGTCATGCTGTCACGATATTTCAGGGCTTCCACATCGCCCCCCAACCTTGCCTGAACCTTATCTATCAGGTCGGCGTGCGATATTCTTGGGTGCACACGGATCGCAATGAGGTCCTCCGCTTGACGATCGAACACTTTAATTTTCACGAACGCGGTATTAGGATTGGCGGCTGAGATGGGGGGAGTGTTGAAGTTACTGGTTGTCGCATTCGAGTGTGATCGCGACCTCCCTCCCATTGGAGGCGGGACATTGCCATGAGACAATCGTGTAGATGATAATGATGGAGAGGATTGGTTATGTGACCGTGTCGTGCTCGTAGAGTCGTACCGTGACTGCGGTGACTGGTTACGTTCTGGAATTGGTGAATTTGATCGCGAATTTGACGAGTACAATTGCTGCTGCTGTATTCGATTGAGGGAGGAGTTAGAACCGTTCCGTTGGTGGTTCTGTTCATGGGCGTGCAGGCGGAGGCCACTGTCGTGGGACGGCCTGCGTTCACCGGCTACAGCATACGGATGTCGGCTCTGCTCGTGGGTCTTCCGCTGAGGCGAAGGCGCGTAGCCCTCATCTTCATACTCCGACCCGTCGCTCTTGTCTCCGTAGGAATACTCGTCCTGCACCCTCAACCGCCCCAGCGAGTTCTGTACGTCGTTGGTATATCCACCAGAGGCCTTCAATGGAGCAACGCCCTCATCTTCTAGGTAGTCATCTGAGAAAAGGGCTTCTAATTCCTCCACCTTCGGTTCTCCCTCGGTGTCTACATCACCTGGTTTCAAAGCCAGGAACTCTCGGACGACGGCATGCTCAAGGATATAGCTAGCCCCGCCTTTGTTCAGATCACACAAGGTATGCAGATACTCGTCCAGCTCGGACCTCCGAGCGGCTGTGAGAGCGTCGTCAACGTTGGTGGCGGGACCGGGCATGAATGGCAATATCCGAGGATGTGGCTGTTCTCGACCAGCTTCTCGAGGGAAGCTGTCCAGGAGGGCCACTTGGAAATCGTAAAAGTCATTGTACACGCGGAAGAGGATGAGTTGTTTGGATGGTGGCAAGTCTCGCAGACCGAGAGAGCCGTAGGGTTGAAAGACGGCGTGTATCCGGAACCAGTATTCGTCCATCTCATAATGGAATGAGACAACGTCTGCAGATAGAAGGATCCCTTCTGGCAAGACATCTGGACTGTTGAGGCGAGGGTGATCAGTGGGAGGATAGCCCTGTGATTTCGGAGAAGGACCCTGAACGACAATGGCAGGTTCTGCACCAAAGGAGGACTTCTGAGAGACGAATGGGCTGTTCGGTACTGATTCACGGTTGGACGGAGAGTCGAGGACGCCGAGGGTGATGCTGTTGTTCTTGTAGTTGTACATCTCCCGCTTCCAGTCCTCAACTTTGGGCAAGTCGCCTCGGTCCATCAGCGCTTCAACATCGGGGATGACCTTTCCCGTCGCCGGATCATGAATTTCGACGAAAGAGACGGGAATGAGGCCGGGCCTGCCGAGCTTTCCGATGGGCTTTGCTACGAACCACTCTCGATTAGATTGGGCCACAACGGTGATAGCATCACCACGCTTTGCATCTAGTTCGTCCGCTCTTTCCGCTTCAAAATCGTGTAAGACGATAGCGTAGAAGACTTGATTAGTCTTTTTCGGCGTTGGGGCAAGACCGGGTCTGGGAGGGGAGTTAACGAGGGTTGCTGTGGTAGCTTGAGATGTTCGTACACCGCTGAAATAAACAGGCAGCCCGTCAGTAGACAGATAGAAGAGGAGAATGGAATGAGAAGACGTACGGGACAGAACCCTTGCCGAATTCTTCGAATAAGGTTCTTGGGACCAGCCCACGAGCCCCGGTGACTGGATTGTGGGCTTCATAGTACAATCCCTGGTTTTCTACGTCTCTGATAACATAGAAGAAATCCCCCTTCTTAAAAGAGAGTTCTTGAGGAGCGGTAGATCGGTAAGGTTGGAGAGCTCGAATAACTTTCTGAGGAGGTAAGATAGCAGATGGAGGTTTGGATACAGCAGGCAAGGGCATTGGAGTGGAAATGTGAGATCTGAGAGAGTCTTTGTTTCCATTGAGCGATTTTCGAATGGATTTCATGACTGGAAAAGAGAGATCGTCGCAGGTCGTGAGGGGGAGAGGTCAACCTTCCGCTTTTGTGTTTCTGCCACGTGCGGCTAACAATTAGAATCCTACCGTAACCCTGTTGTTATCCAGTTTATTTTGTTTCGCCGACTTTCGATCCCTCTTTTTTCCTGTCTTCCTTTTTATCCCTCGCCGTTGCCAGCTATCCATCTGCAGCCAGTTAAAATATGTCTGTTTCCCTTGTTACCGACATATGCCATGCCATCCAAGTCATATGTTTCTCCAGATCGCCTATCTTTTCTTGCTGACCATGTCTCTTTATGGCCATATCTCACCGTGACTAAACCACTACTAATTCTGTTCAGCATCATCAAGCTCCAATCTACGAGATTCTTAAACAGGCTAGGCAGGAATCGTTCCGTCTAAGAGGATTCGTAGCAGGGCTGCTGATGTTGTCATGATGAGGATTGAACATGAGGCTGTCCAATGTTCAATGATCAATCTCTTTCCTATACATACATACTGTCACGGTCATCCCGCTCCAACATTCTTTCGTTTGTATGCGTATCACCGACTCCCTGCGGTTTTCTCTGGCGGGGTAATAACATGTTTGAGGCGTATGTAAGTATGACGCTTTCGGTCGAATGTGGCAGCTGTATGCTATTGTCCTGTATACACAAGACACAAGAACGGGTATTATTGGCGAAGAAAACTCTGATAATACGCCACATGCTAACGACACCTTAATAATATGCTGATCTTTAGAGTACTTTCAGCGTAATCCAACTTCCAATACCTTTTATTGCACCTTGTGTATATATACAGCTCGAAACCAAGGAATGTGGCAATAAGTTCCCACGTGTTACGTTATCATTCGCTAGCACAACAGAGGTAAACTACGCCACCGCCGGAGCGCTCATTGCGCACTGTGCTGTCCTCGTACTCTTTTCTCACCATATTGCTCGCCATGGCGGCAAGAAAACTCCAAAGTGACTGCGATTTTTTCTGGGCTTATTGATGAATTCTTACTCAATAATGCGATCCCAGCCGAAATCGACCGCACATTAAAGAAGGTGGCCGAAGGAGTCGAGCTCTTTGAGAGCATTTACGACAAGATGCAGGCTTCTACGAATCAGACCCAGAAGGAAAAGCTCGAGCTTGACTTGAAGACACAAATAAAGAAGCTCCAACGACTACGAGACCAGATCAAGACTTGGGTCGCGAGCAATGACATCAAAGACAAGACCCAGCTCTTGGACAACCGGAAGCTGATCGAGACCGTGCGTATCTCTTTCTTGTAACAGCGCGTGTAATTCCTCTCTTTACACGCTGTGGAGAAGAGGACACTAACTTGGGCCTTTTATTCGTAGCAAATGGAGAAATTCAAGGCTTGCGAGAAGGAAATGAAAACCAAAGCTTTCTCGAAAGAAGGTCTCATACAAGCCGCGAAACTGGACCCGAAAGAACAGGAGAAGGAGGAGGCGACTGTTTGGTTACAGACGCAGGTCGAAGAGCTACAGCTGCAGGTCGAATCCGCTGAGGCTTCAATAGAAGCTCTACAAGGAACGGGGAAGAAACGACATAAAGGAGGCTCATCTGCCGCTGGTCGTTTGGAGGATCTCGAGCACTTGAACGAGCGGAGAAAATGGCATATAAGTCGTCTGGAAATCGTGTTGCGGCTGTTACAGAATGGTTCTCTATCGACGGAAAAGGTGAACAGTCTTCGGGAGGATGTTCAATATTTCGTGGAAAGCAATACAGTACGTCTCTCTCCACTCATTGCGCCACTGCGCCAGATTTGGACAATCTCTTCACGGCATACACATAGGAGGAAGACTTTGACGAAGATGACGGTATTTACGACGACCTCAATCTTGACGAGGAAGAAGAGAAGTTTGGCTTAGCTGCGGAAGACGATAGCAGCGATGAGTCCGACGGCAATTCTGAAGGTGCAATGTTCTCTCTGACTCACGCTGTCGCGATGTTCACGCTCCCTTCTCTGACGTAGATTTACCACCTCGGACACCCAGCAAACCCAATAAGAGCCATGATGATGAAAGCGTCGCGAGTAGTAAACGTGAAGTGGAAAGCCCGATACTAAAGAAGGCGCCAGTAGCATTACAACTGAGAAGTACGTTTTTCCTCTTTCTTGTCTGCCCCCCATTAATAACCGGAACCCCCAGAGCAATCGATAGATAGTACAGGCGTCAGATTTCCATGCATTGCACTTGACTAACGTTTCCCTCGTGCTGTAGCCAAACCGCCACCAAATCCAAACTTTACTCAGCAGCCAATGGCGAGCATCCTCAAGGCTGGCTTGCCCCCTGCTCCACGCCC
>RZIO01000007.1:1232990-1249064 GCA_004338095.1 Gloeostereum incarnatum | reverse complement strand
ATACGCGCCCGTGGAAGTGGTAGTCGACTGGGCGGCTAACCTCGTTGGAGATGTTGAGCCCAAGATTCAAGCGCAGAACGAGGTCACAGGTGCTTTGGTGAACGAAGAAGACGTGGCAAGAATGAGAGTTCGGAGAGAGAATGAGTCCCCACTAGGCGCCTTCCACGCGGAAATCGCCAGGGGAGAGACGGCCATCATCCTTGGTGTATGGGAGAGAACTGTCAACGGAAAGACCGGGATACCCCTGCCGCATCTTCTAGACTGGTTGGTGAACGAGAAGTTGCCAGAAGGCTGGAAGCCTGATCATGTGCAGGGTTTACTAGACGTGGTGGGACGAAGTAAGAAGATAAGAGCAAAGGCGGAGAGCATTCGGAGTGAGGAGAACCTGGAGAAGTAGAAATGGCATGCACTTCAGCGTCACTTCACATCGACTTTTCGGTGTAGCTCTGGAAGCTTGTCTGTCTTGATTATTGATCATAAGTGTACTTCATGGCCAATGAGTTACTCAGGCGATAAGACTGTTTGATGCCTGTGCATGCATATGCTTAGACTTGGGGTTCCGTCACTGCCGTTGTCCGCAGACCATACCTGTGGCACATACCTAATAGCCGCCATAGGTTATATATACGGTCTTCGACCTGCATATACATGTGTTCAGAAGTCGCTAGCATGCATTTCCTATTGTCGATTGTGTCGATTGTCGCTTTTGGTGGCCTGTCCGGTGTTGTACTCTACCGTTTACTTTGGCATCCTTTGAACAAGTTTCCCGGACCCAAGCTAGCCGCAGCGTCGTCGTTATACAAAAAGTTCTATGACGGTATTCGTGGAGGCGATCTAGTTAGCCATCTTCAGGAGTTACACGATCGCTACGGTATGCTCTGTCCCTTCTTTTTTCCTTCAAGTTGCGAATTGAGAGCCCATGCATAACCAGGCCCTGTTGTTCGTCTGTCTCCCAACGAGGCAAGTGACTAAAAACTCGTAGTTCAGTGCCAACTATCTAGAATGGACAATACCCAGTTACATTTTAGCGATCCATCTTCGTACTCGAGAATCTATTATATTGGATCTCCATATCCGAAGTATCAACCATTCTACGACTCGTTTGCCGCACGGGATACATCTTTCGGTCTTATCAACCCTGGTCATGCAAAGATTCGGAGGGACATGATCAGCCCTCTGTTTTCTCGTCGCGCGATCCTCAAGCTGGAGTCCACAATTCAAAGAAAGGTGCTAATGCAAGCTTCCGAGTTTGTTTTTGGCTGACTTACATCGCTCGTTTTAGGTCGATAGATTCGTGGACCTTCTCGCAAGGTATCGACCTAATAAGCCTGTCAATATGTTCTACGCTTTACGATCCCTGACCCTGGATATCATAACCGAGTACTGTTTTGCCCAATGCCCAGATACTATCGAGGCAAATAATTTCGCCCATCCTCTCGTTGTTTCGTTTCAACGTCGGCTATCTTTTCGCCCGCTGTCCGTTTGTGTCCCATTTATTCTGCCTCTTCTCTTCTACCTGCCGAATTGGATTCTTGGGACCATCTTCCCATCTACCCAGGAGGTTTGGACTTATCGGGAACAAATTACTAAAAGAGTTAACATCGTCCTTGAAAACCCTGAGCTCCTGGAGCATTCCGAGCATGAGACCATCTACCACCATCTCATCGTTCCCAGCTTTTCTAAGCGTCTTCCTGGGAATACGCCCTCTAGAGACGCATTGATCGAGGAGGCGGAGGTTTTATTAGGTGCTGGAAGCGACACTGTCGCAAATACATGCACTACCGGACTTTTTCATGCTCTATACAACCCCAACGTTTACAAAAATATTCAGGTGGAGTTAAAAGTGGCGTGGCCTGATGCTGACTCTCCAATGCCCTATGAGAAGCTGGAAAAGCTTCCTTACCTAGTAAGCGAACTCTACTCTCCCAATGAATTGGACTTATGTTTACCGCCGGGTAAATCGTCAGACTGCTTTCATTAAGGAATCTCTTCGTGTGTCGTACGGTGTTTGTTTCCCCACTCCCCCGAGTCGTTACCACTCCGGGGGCGGTCATTGGTGGCTGCAATATTCCTGTCGGGGTACGCTATCATTCGACGATTTATACTGCCTCTTTGACAGACCTATGCAAAGACAGTCGTTTCCATGAGCATTGTGTTCCTCCATAAAAGCCCGGAAATTTATGACGCGCCAGACACGTTTGATCCTGAGCGATGGTTGGGTCAAGATGCACCCAAACTGGAGAGCTACCTGATGCCTTTTTCCAGAGGGCCTAGGATGTGCCTTGGTCTCAAGTGAGTCTTTGCTTCTTATGATCATGCAGTGATCGGAAAGCGCTCATCGATATCCACAAGTTTGGCCTGGTGCGAGCTGTATCTTATCTTTGGGACCATCCTAAGGAAGATAGACATGGAGTTGTATCAAACCGGGCATGTCTTCGCCAATCAATTCTTTCCCTTCCAACTGATAGTGCTTTTCCAGTCCTGAAGATTTCACAAAGTTCAAGGATACATTCGTGCCTGCATATCAAGGAAGACAAATGCAGGTTCTTGTGAAAGAGGGATCTTGAGAACCATAAATCGCCCAGGACTGCTCATCATGTATTAATATCAACCGATGTAGGCAGTGTACTCTCAAAGGAATACCTGCTTGGGCCCTTGACATGGCCCCCACTTCTGTTGACCTCGGGCCATCCTGTATCCATCCTGTATCTTTTGACCACCCGATCGAATCAATGATTAGGGTGCTTCTACTAGGCACCATATCACTTGCCTTCCCTTCCATCACCAAGAACCACTACCAGATGACCCTGGAGATGGAGTATGGCCATTCAACAGTTGCCCTTTTGTCATGGATGCTCGGATGATGCCCTCTCTATCTGTTGTAGTACTGACTATCATTATTGGTGCAGTGTCCAGCACTATAGCATATCGCATACTAGCTCATCCACTGCGGTCATTTCCGGGACCAAGAATAGCAGCGGCATCTTCGCTCTACAAGAAGTACTATGATGGCGTTCTTAGTGGGGAGCTCATAAACCATCTCCAAACACTGCACAAGCATTATGGTGTGTCTTTTCACCGCCCTACCTGTTGCGTGAACATCAGATATCTGCTCTGCAGGTCCTGTCGTGCGTATTGCTCCTAACGAGGTAACGTGTCCTTCCATGGTTATGATATCTCCCGAGATCCTTTGACTAAACAGTTATTAGCTTCACTTCAGTGACCCGTCGGCGTACTCCAATATTTACTTTGTCGGTTCTCCATACTTGAAACATGCACCGTTTTATGATTCGTTCGCCACACGGGATACGACGTTTGGTTTACTGGACCCGACACACGCAAAGCTTCGGAGGGACATGATGAGCCCTATGTTCTCTCGTCGTGCCATCCTCAAATTGGAGTCTGACATACAGAGAAAGGTATAGATCCCTGCCTCATCCTCCGATGTAGATGGCTCATACTGCCCATCCAGGTCGAGAGGCTCGTGAACTTGCTCGGAAAATACCGCCCTGATGAGCCTGTCGACATGTTCTACGCTCTGCGATCGCTTACTCTGGATATCATAACATCCTATTGTTTTGCCATGTGTCCCGACACTATCGAGGCAAAGAACTTTACGCATCCACTGGTCATGGTACTTCAGAGACGTCTTTCCTTTCGTCCATTGTCTGTCTTCTTTCCGTCGACTCTACCGTTAATTTTGAGCCTGCCTTCTTGGCTCCTTGGAAGCATCTTTCCATCGATTGGCGAAGTTTGGTCCTGGCGTATCGCACACACCGCAAAAGTCGATGCGGTGCTCAATGATCCTGGGCTGCTCGATAGCTCTGAGCATGAAACCGTCTATCATCATCTGCTCACTCGTGACCCAAGGTCAAGGCGCCCCGGTGTCCATGCGCCGTCCAGACATGCGCTGATCGAGGAAGCAGAAGTATTGCTGGGAGCTGGGAGCGACACCGTGGCTAACGCCTGCAATGTTGGACTTTTTCATGTTTTAAATAACCCCAGGGTGTACAGCAAGATCAGAGCGGAGTTAACGGCAGCATGGCCCGATGCCGGTTCTCAGATGTCCTACGAAAGTTTGGAAAAACTGCCCTACTTGGTGTGTAAACGGCATTTGTTTGAGTCCCAGCATACATTTACCACGAAAGCGACTTTATTAGACCGCGTTGATCAAAGAATCTCTACGTTTGGGGTATGGCGTCGTTTCACCGCTTCCTCGAGTTGTGAACACCTCTGGGGCCGTCATAGGTGGCTACGATGTTCCTGTTGGGGTACGGTGTCATGCCAGACACGCATTGATGATAACTAACATTCTAGTGAAGACGGTGGTCTCCATGGGTGTCTCGTTCCTCTATAATAATCCAGAAATATATGTTGCACCATACACATTCGATCCTGAACGGTGGTTAGGAGATGCCTCTAAGCTGGAAATTTATCTGGTGCCTTTCTCTCGAGGACCTCGGATGTGTCTCGGTATCAAGTAAGCCCTCGTTCCATCGTGGAGATATCAGCAGTGTGCTTATTCATTCCTCTTTAGTCTTGCTTGGTGTGAGATGTACCTCATCTTCGGAATTATTTTAAGGAAGTTGGATATGAAGTTGTATGAAACCAGGTGGCCGCCTCCTCCATCGCTGTATTTCCTTAAGATTGCTGACGTTGCCTTCCAGTGCTGAGGATTTCGCGAGGTTCAGAGATATGTTTGTGCCTGCATATGAAGGGAGACATATGCAAGTTCTTGTGAAAGAGGTTTCCTGAGCAAGCTGCTTCACGTGGATACGGTCATTCTTCCAACTCGCTGACATATGTATGTACAATAACGCTGGAGAGACAAAACATCACTCCTCCTCGGATACCGAACGGTCTGCCAACTTGCTCCCTGACCCACAAGCGTCCGCTGCTCACGCAAGGTCCATGTTGCCAAATGGTTGACCAGTCCATTCACCCCAATGATGCGTGCCCTTTACTAAGCCCCTCTCCGCGCACAAGGGCAGCCTTTCCTTGGCCCACATCTCCAAGTCCATCAAGCCGCCTTTGACCGAGGACGTGAGCTTCCCAAGCATGACCGACAAAGTCACCCAAGGCTCATCCTCGTAAGTGATCATCAAAAAGGTGACGCGTTTCAGGTTGGGAAATGTGCCCTCAGAAGTGAGGTACTCATCTATCATGGCAAGATTGACCTCGGCTGGCTCGCAGTAGAAGATGACCTCCTTAAGAGCAGGGTTCGGAGAAAGGGAGAGAATAGATGAGGTCAGATGTGTGACATGAGATGATAGTTTCTCGCAGAGACAGATGTCGAAGCTGAGATTGACAATATTGGTGCTAGCACTGAGGTCGAGCGGGGTATCAACTATGTAGAGGGTTGGCTAGAGGAGAAAAGCGATGGGTAAGTGAGACTTACGTTCAACACTCCCGTACTGGAATGCCAAATGTTGTAAGGTGGACACAGATTTCGTCACTAGGTTCTGGATATGGCCAAGGTCCTCTCTGCTGTGGCATACGGAGACGAAAAGTTCTATCATCTCTGCGCATGGCTGGCGGAGAAGGAATGGTGCAATGGAGAATGCCGTCTTCCCCCACAAGACAAGGTGTTTGAGCGATCGAATGGATGTGGGGAGGCTGGCCAAATTCTCCTCCGTAAACTCTGTCGTTCCTGAGACTGGCCCAAGGCCAAGAAACTTCAGAGACTTGCTCTTTGCGATGAGACGCGCGAGCTCGACGAAGGAGTTAACAGTGACGAGCTTGAGAATCATCGCGTCAAATGTGAGGCCAGCCTCATCTTCCCTCAGGAGTTCTGTAACACAGGCCGGGTCGAGCTCAGTGAAGTCCACTTCTGTGATGTCCAGCGTGCAGAAATTTGTGAAGTACCTGAGTACTATGAGGAGACATTCGCTGTACTCGACGTATGATAACACGTCTCTATTATTCTCGTCTAGGTCTGCCGAAATCTTGATGTTTCCGATAGCAGTGGGGATGAAGGAAGGGTTCGTGGAGGAGGAAAGAATGTCGGCAAGTGAGCGTATATTCCATGGATGTACACTGATCACCCCAAATATATGGAGGCGACTAGCAGGCAGCCACTGACGACAGACGAGACTACAGGTCTCAAGGCTTTTCCTGTCGTTTTGACCAGCAAGATGGTCGATAATGCGATCTAGGAGCTCTGGAGGAAATTTATTCTTGAATGGGGCGGGCTTGGCAGCTGCTGGCTCTGAGCACTCTGCGCTATCCATGGAGGCGAATTACACGAGAACTTTGGAAACTTTGGGAAGCAGATATCATGACTTAAAGTTCTGGTTCGTGATAGCGGCCGGTGATCAAAGTGCAATACGTGCGCCACACTTGTTTCACGCCAGCACACGATGTGCAGTACGCGACGGACCCCGCATGATACTTAATGATTATGCCAGCAAATAATCTATGATGGAACGAACTGGTTCTCCTCCTCCTTCAGCACCACATTCGTCAAACGATCTCTCTGCCTCCTCGCCTTCCTCATCTTCCTGAGCCTCTTGATCTCCAGCTTGAGGAGTTCTCCTCTCTTCTCTCGTCTTCTCTGGGCCAGCGCCTTCTTCTCTGTCGCCAGCTGCTCTCTGTACTTCCAAAGTGCGTCCGCGGTAGCCTCCTTGACGCTGCGTCCATTCAGCTCTTTCACCTCTGCAACGATAAAGTCGTTCTTCAACGACTTCTTGTAGGCAAGGTACGCCTGCCATCTGCGTTGCTTCTTGGCACGAGAGTGAGGGTTGGAGAGTTCCTTCGATAGGTAGACTTCCGCTGGGGGCACATACTCAGCGTACGTGGTGTACTTCGCAAAGGGATACTTCTTCTGGGGGTTCAGCACATGCGCAAGGAAGTCGCGCTCGTTTGGTACTTTTGGGACAGAGGAGTAAGCAGGATTGAAGTAGGGGGGCTTGTATGTCACTTGTGCAACAACGTCTTTAGGCGCCTCGGAGTCCGAAGCTATATTGAGAAGAACATCAATTCAACAAGTACAGGGATGAGGGAAGATTTCCGAAAACGCACGAGTGACTGTCGGAGGTTCATACTTGGGCCACGGAATTACGATTCGTTGGCCTTTGAGATGAGGAATATTGGGTGTTGTTTTCACAGCGAACCTTTCCCAGTCGAATCGGTGTAACGGTCGTTTCCACAGAGGTTCGGACGTTCCCATACGCTTAGCAAACACCCTGTAGAACAGTGAGCATGGCAGGATAGCAGCCCTGCAGAGGAAAGCATTGCATACGGGAGGACTACCGGGTCTCCGCCAGGAGTCTGAGCGGGAAACTCGTAGTTTCCAAGGAAAAGTTGACACCGAGAATAATGGAAGAATCGATCGTCAGACTTGTTTGATTGCGATTCTGCCTAGAAATTATATCAGTCAGGACTCAGAGGACCACAAACGAATTGGAGAACGCACCTCTCTCCGGATATAGACGAGATTTTTGAGCTTGTTCACGGCAGCAACGACGTGTATTTGATTGGAAACGTCTCCTGCAATCTTTATCTGGTCTCCCGGAACGATATTCCACCATTTTATCCGCTCCTTGGTGTGGACAATCTTTGCTTCGCTAGCACCTCTCATCTGCCTCAGAAGCATGCTCGACGCGGGGAGCATGTGTCGAAAGTTTTTCGTCCATGGGTACGAGGTCACCGCTCGTCGGATATCATTGATGCTGAGCGTGTTGACCATAGTAGCAGAGCCAGCCAAGGCGCTGCGTTCTGGGAGAGGAGTTCGGGGCAAGCGGAAAAGTGAATAGATGGATGACTAAGCGCTGGTGGCCATAAAAAAATACAGTTCAATAATATTGTCTACCGATGTACTATAGAGTAGTATGTATGGGTATGAATACAGAAAATGCTATTATCTGGTGAATGGATTGCATTGGCAGATAGCTCCTCTCACGGCAAAACTCGCAATACTGCCGAGCGCAAGACCTCCCACAAGGCAAAAGCTAGCCACTGTGGCGGCCACATCCACATCGGCTCTCCTTCCATTTAGCCTTGGGTTATGTTCCAAGGAAGGAGCCGACATCATGCAAAGACTCGAAACGTATCCGTTCGACATCCCAAACAGTAGCAAGATGAGCATGAACAGATAGTCGGAGCTGATGACTGGTGGAAACGGAATAGAGGTAGGGGAAGACGGCCTCTGGACGTTACACATCAGGAACAACGGTATAAACAGTGTCCGCGCGAGAGAAAGGGTCAACAGCCTCCGCGCTGACCAGATTATCAATCTGGGGAACGAGCAGAGATAACGGCCAATGAAGTCTCCACAGCCAAAGACGAGGAAATGCACTGCACTGAAGAGAAGCGGATGTGTAGAAGGATTCGTCGGTCGGATAGACGTGGTGATAGGAGGAAACACGGCCTATGCATCGTGTCGTGAGATAAAAGAGGGAGACTAACAAGTGAGGCGCATACCAAAGTCACAACGAAAACATAAGCGGCCGCGACTTCATAGATAATGTTCGCTTTCGCTACCCGAAGTACCTGCTTCCTCTCTAATGAAGCATCCATTCTCCCCGAAGAGACGAGTCCTCGACTCTCTTCGGCGTCCTCGGAAATGGCATCAGTCTTCTCCAACGATCCGGCAATGTTCTTGTACGCAGGCATACTCATCAACCACCTCTGCGTTAGGGCAGTGATGAGCAGGAAAAACGTCGACATCCCAAAGAATATGAACGCAGACCGTTCCTCCGCGGAACCGTCTGACTCTTCTGTAAGAGAATCGGAACCGCTCCATACAGATGCTGTAGCACTCAAGACTTGAACACCACTGACGACAACCGCTACACCTGCTTGCCCAGACATCATCGCCTGAACAGCTGTGGGCCCGAAAAGGGACGCCACAGCGATCACGGATGTTTGAAGATAGGATCCCAATCCTGCTTGTGCTATCCCGTTCAGGAGAACGAACGCAAAGAAGAGTCCGGCGGGGAGATGCACAAAAGTGCTCAGGGTAAGAATGAATGTCAAAAAGGAGAGACATATCAGGGCGACGATGATTTGGCGCGAAGGAGACGTCTGATAAGTCGTGTAAGTGACCTTCCCCGGAGCGTAGGAAGACACTTGCCTGCTTGGATGTTATCGTGGCATGTGCTAGGAATAGGAAATTTGAGGCAGTAAACGCGCAGGATAAATACGAGCTGAATGTCGAGCTCAAGGGAGAGCTTGCAAGTCTAGACAAGAAGAAGGGAGTTGCAGTGATCATCACTAGCAAAAGCGTGTTAATTTCGGAGAGACCCAGCCATAAAGAAGCCCTCGTACCGTTCCAAGGTAGTAAGACAGCACATCCTTGTATGAAGAATATCCAACGAATTCGAGAATCTAAATCGTGTATGTCGGGGTGTATTTCGACCTCATGAGTCGGATGGTCGGCCTCATCTATCTCAAAGTCCAATTCGTTTGGGGGAATTGGATTTGCGGCTACGGGGGCTTGCGGTATGGCATGATATAAGGCATCTGCAGAGTGGGGAGACATGAAGGTCCTGGGTAAGGGAAAGAACCACGCCTAATCTGGCATTCTTGCGGTGATAGTGAGTCACACTTTCACGCCTCACTCGCAGTATCATTATAGTACTTAAATAGATTGTTACATTATGGCTACATCAAATCCAAAATACAATAATGCATTCGTGAGGTCGTAAAATTGTCACTAGCTGGACCAAAGCCAGCCATCAATGAAACACATTACCCAAAATAGATACTGTGGTATTCGAGAGGAGAGCACGAGATAGGAAGCTAGCGACTCAGGAGCATCGGTTGCCACGTTCCATATGACACTTCTTCGAGGTGATGAAGCTCAACGCGATCCCAGGGGACGGGAATCATTCGGGTCTGTTGACGGACGTGAATAGATGGTATGGGTGACTTGAAAAAAGTGTGGCTTACTTGGAGATAGTGCACACAGGCCCGGGCTATCCTCCTCGCCAGAGTCTGCATCACAATCCTGCCATGTCTCTGCTCGACAGGGATACTATACGTCGTTTGCTTGTACCCGGCCCACTACAATATGTAGTTCGTGGTCAAAACCGCGCGATTCGAGAAGGGGGGGATCAACGGACCTGAACTCTGAGCAGCATACAACCATGAACAGCATGCAGATCGTGCAGTGAATAGTGGTCACTTTCCGAGACAGTATGATAGCTTTGCGCTTCACCAAAGGAGATTCCTGGTCCAGCCATGAAGCCACCTTTCCTCCTAAATCTGATCTGGAGCGAGCCTGGGTTGTGGTAGTAGTAGGAGTGGGAATCGACGGAAGGAAGGCGACTGTGATTTGATGACATTGAATGGCGGCGTTGCCTACGGTGAGATCGCGAGGAGGGCATTGGGGCCATCGGGATCGCTGCAAGTTGTCGATCATCGTAGTAGCCATCTCGAACCCCGACATCGTCGTATGCTGTTTGTGACATTCACCGTTAGCAGATGGACAGACACAACGACGAGAAGGCGCACAGGTACCACGGCTCATGGGCATAGGCCCCATCGGCGGCTGAAGGATGTGTGAGGGTCGGAAGGGCTATTGGAATTTGTAAATTTCGATCGTCACTAGACACTAGAGATGTCGGTGCTCACTCCTGGTTCAAACATCTCGTCTTCGTAGTACTCGGGGGACTGGTCGTACGAATACCCTCTACTATGACCCCCGTACGACATAGACTGCCGATGAGGATGGTGCATACGGCCGTCGTCGTAATTTTGATACATAGCGTAGACGTGTTGAACGTTTGCGGGAGAGGGTGTGGTTTAGGGTAGAGAGTGTATACGTACGTTGAGTTTATAGCACGAAAGCAACGCGGCCCTCCGAAGCGTGTTGATTTTCCCAGGATCCACGAGGATGCGTTGAGGACAGGACCGATCCAGAAGTGGGCAAAGCCACTGCTGGTGCACTGTTCCACTGAAGCGGTATGATCAAACGACTCAGGCGGAAACGAATATGTGGAGCCACACTTAATCTCACTGGGCCTGCTTGTGGGACATTGTCAAGCGAGATAAAAGGCCATGAGGACCGTCGATGTCCATCTAGGTCAATGCTGGCTGTTGCGGACAAGTAAAAAAAGGGCGAAGAGATAGGTTTCCGTGGCCACCTTGTTCTAACGTGGCAACTGTGCACTAATCATCGTATTCATGGTGTGAGGAAGCGATAGCGCAGTAAGAAGACACCCTCGAGGCATGTCGAATTCAAAACAACCGGTAGTAGCGATAACAAGGGCTGGGTGCAGGCCATGGCCCACGTCCGGAGATACAACCAAGCTATCCATGTGAAGCAAGAGCTACGAGACGACCCTAGTATGGGACCAAGCGAGAGAGAAAACCAGATTCGTATGCAGGTCGCGCCTAGTTTTTGTGATCAGTCACTAAATCTCGTCGACAGAGTCCATCGTTCGGCTGATTCGTTTTCAAAAAAGACATCGGGGAGTGGACGACGACAATTTGCACGTCGACGCTATCCAACGGCGGAGTTGCGCCAGGAAAATGATAATTACACTCGATTTGTTTGTGATTGGCCGGGTCCATTAGGCCGAAGAGATATCGGACTCCATCGGCCGTGACATAAGTCTTACCTGGGGACAAGTTATTTAAAGCGTCGCGGCAAGTTTTGGCACTGTGGAATCACTATCTCTCTCTTTTCTCTCATTCACTCATCATGCCTGGTATTGTTTCTCCACCCCGAACGTTGTACGACAAAATATGGGACGACCACGTCGTGTGAGCATCTCAATTAGCGGTAAATGCAACTGTACTGACTGGCTCGTGTGCAGAGATGTTAAGGAGGATGGACTGGCTCTCATCTACATCGATCGGTATACCCACCTATTTCTCGCATTTCATTCCTCATTGTGCTTATCATTTCCCATAGTCACTTAGTACACGAAGTTACCAGCCCACAAGCTTTCGAGGGACTGTAAATCGACGTCATCATTGATCTCTATGTTTAACATATTGACCTCTTACCTAGGAGGAACGCTGGACGACCAGTTCGAAGACCAGACTGCACTCTCGCCACAGTAGACCACAACATCCCGTACGTACTGCTGTTAGGAATCCTTATCTCACTCCACTAAGCCGCGCCCGCCCAGAACTGTTACCCGGAAAAACTTCACGACTGCTTCTGCATTCATTGACGAGCCCGACTCTCGAGCCCAATGTGTTGCACTCGAGGAGAACGTGAAGGAGTTTGGTCTGACTTACTTTGGAATGAAAGACAAGCGTCAAGGTTCGTTGAGAACTCCCATGGAGCTGAGCATCCGATCTAACGTTCATATAGGCATTGTCCATATCATCGGTCCTGAGCAGGGCTTCACAGTATGTCTCGGAACGTCCCTGTTGTCCACGCGCGTGTGCATTAATCTCCTACGCAGCTACCAGGCATCACCTGCGTTTGTGGTGATTCCCATACGTCCAGTGAGTCTCGCTAAGCGTCGCGGGTGCATCCGGACGGGTCTAATCTTCGCTATGTAGCTCACGGCGCCTTTGGCTCTTTGGCATTCGGCATCGGAACATCCGAGGTGGAGCATGTCCTTGCTACCCAAACTCTCTTGCAGAAAAAGGGCAAGAATATGCGTATTACGGTCGAAGGCGATCTGCACGAAGGTGTCACATCAAAGGATGTCATCCTCCACATCATCGGTGTTATTGGAACAGCCGGAGGGACGGGATGTGTTATCGAGTACGCTGGATCTGTGTTCCGCGGGTTCAGTATGGAAGCTCGCATGAGTGTTTGTAACATGAGTATCGAGGCTGGTGCCCGTGCTGGTATGGTGGCTCCTGATGAAATAACCTTCGCCTATCTCCGTGGCCGTCCTTTGGCTCCCAAGGGAGAAGAATGGGACCGAGCCGTGGCTTACTGGTGCACTCTCAGGTCGGACCCAGGAGCCAAGTTCGACATCGAGGTCAATATCAATGCTTCCGACATCATCCCTACAGTCACTTGGGGCACGTCCCCTCAAGACGTTGTTCCTATCACCGGCGTCGTACCAGATCCTTCAACTTTCTCTGACCCCGTGAAGCGTTCTTCCGCGGAGAGGTCGTTGAAGTACATGGGTCTGACTCCTAACACCCCCATGGAGCAGGTCAAGATCGACAAGGTCTTCATCGGATCGTGCACTAACGCCCGTATTGAAGATCTCCGGTCCGCTGCCAACGTTATCATCGCCGCTGGCCCCGAAGCCAAAGTCGCAGCCAACGTCCATGCCATGATCGTCCCAGGTTCTGGCTTGGTCAAGAAGCATGCTGAAGGTGAGGGTCTTGATGTCATCTTCAAGCGGGCGGGGTTCGACTGGCGAGAAGCCGGATGTTCCATGTGCCTCGGGATGAACCCAGACCAGCTGGCACCTGGGGAGCGCTGTGCTAGTACCAGCAACCGTAATTTCGAGGGCCGCCAAGGTTCTGGTGGGCGCACACATTTGCTCAGCCCTGCCATGGCTGCTGCTGCTGCCATCACTGGCACCTTGACCGACGTGCGGAAGTTCATGGGCATCACAGCCGATGCTAACATCGCTGCTGGACCTAAACTGAAACTTGCCAGCGCCTTTGAATTCATGGACGACCCCGTTCTTCCCTCCCCCGCACCCGAAGTGCCCACCGCCTCGCCATCTGGGGATCTCCCCCCTGCAGAGGCTCCATCAACAGTGGAGAAGTTCATAGTGGTCAAGGGAATTGCAGCTCCGCTACACATCGAGAACGTCGACACCGACATGATCATCCCGAAGCAGTTCCTGAAGACCTTGAAGCGCACAGGGCTAGCTAACGCATTGTTCTTCACTCTACGCAAGGACCCCCACACTGGTGAAGAGACCGACTTTGTCCTCAACAAGCCTCCATACGACAAGGCGAAGATCCTGGTCTGCACCGGGAAGAACTTTGGCTGCGGCAGCTCGCGAGAACACGCTCCGTGGAGTTTGTGAGTATTTTATCTGAAGATTTTTGATTCTGACCAATCTTCTGTGGCACCCAGGAACGATTTCGGCATTCGTTGTATTATCGCCCCCAGCTTCGCTGACATCTTCCGCAACAATTCTATGCAGAACGGCATGCTTCCAGTCGCAGTCCCCCAAGAAGACTGTATCGCATTGGCTAAAGACGCGGAGGCAGGCTTGGAACTCGAAGTCGATCTGGAGAAGGAGGAAATTCGAAGACCCAACGGACAACCACCAATCAAATTCACGACAGATGCGTTCCGTAGACACTGTCTGCTGAATGGCCTGGACGATATAGCCTTGACGCTGCAGCGCGGTGATGCGATCGAGAAGTTTGAATACAGGAGAAGCGAGTTCTGGCCATGGCTGGACGGGTTCGGGTACAGGGGTAAGATCCCTGTTTTTAAGGCTAAAAGTACAAAAAAGATGGACTGGTAGCAGCTTGTAGTAATATGGAAGTGTATGTACAGTGTGAAAATAGGGGGATGCTATAGTGAGAAAATGATGGCAACCGCGCGGAGGTGGCACGGTTCGGTCACGGTCATTCTGACTGTGATCGACATTTCATTGTTTACACTCTCTCACTTGAACGACCATCATGTCTCCTGCACTCATTGATTCGAATACCTCTAACATTCCTCTGCCTCAACAGGCTAGCTCTAATATCTCCCAGAATCCCACCTCCAAAAAGGTGCCCCCAGTATTACCCAAGCGGCCTCCAACACAAGCGAAACCTCCCATCCAGAATGTACAGCAGAAGAAAATGCCTCGGCGATCGAGCAAGCCAATCCTTGACTGGTTTCATCGCAAGCTGGCAGGGACAGTGAAAGTCAAACCCAGCGGAAAGGAGAGAAATCCCATACAAATGAAAGCCACCAACAGAGTCTCCTCGTCACCCTTACCCACCCCTGGAGTCAGTGGCAGACAGCAGTTAAGGGCAGAGACTTTCTCTGCTGCACGGAAAAAGACGATATCGTTGAATGGAGACGACGAAATGCTACCACGTCGATACTCAGACGATGGTATTTCCACAAACGCATCGTCTCTGGCTCGAGATTCAATGTGGTCCCCGACGAGTGCCTTGGAGGCTGATGAGGACGCGTCTGTGAGACCGCTGCCACCGAGTGCACCGCCATCTCCCTCACCTTCGCGCTCTTCCTCATCCTACCTGTCTGACCCCCGTACCTTCAGAAGCACTGCCGCCAGCACTAAGCCAACCACCCTTCTGAGCATCGACTTGAATGGGAATGGGATGGCTCATATCGCTCAGGCACCTCTTACTCCAACGAGAATGCAACATCATGCTCACGGCCGCTCCTCGTCCAATCCTATTAACAACAGCAACTTACTCCCTAACGGGACATCTGTCACATTCTCCGCATTTCCCCCCTCTACCCAGTCATCTGCCCTGAATACAACTCAGCCAGGCTCTGTTGCCTTGACCTCCGTTCAAGCCCCTCTCCACACCACCCACCATCCACGTAATAACCCTCGACCCTCTTCACCTCCTAATGACAACGCCTCTATGCTCACTCTCGCTTCGTCTGCCTTTGCCATGCCGGGGGTGCGTGGAGGTACCCAAGGATGGGGCTCAGCGCCCCCGTCAGCACTTGGGGGAAGTGACTCGGTATCTCACTTTGGAGGAAGCATCAACTATGCCGATGCAGAAAGCACGAGCCAGTTTGTGCTCGGAGACGAGTTGATGGAGGAGCGTGATGTGGATGCTAGTGTCCGTGCTCTGCGCCCTCGTAGCTCGCGGAGGGGGAGCTGGGAGAGTGAGGTGAGCCGGTGGAGTGCGAGGATCCAAGCTGGGCCTGGGACGCCCTCATTGACGAGGGAAAGGAGCGTGTGGACGTCGAATAGTGCAAGGACGGGTACTTTCAGCGAGATGGACGGAGATGGCCCTGACGCGCATACAGAGAGTGTGCTGGTGGCACCCTCCGTGTCAGTAGAAGAGTCGATGACGCCCTCGAAACCTGTTTCACTTGCTGTTGATGGAGTGCTCGTCTCACCTTCTGTGGTTAGCGATTCAGAGCCAACACCCAGGAACATCTCACAGACCATCGAGGGGAAGATGGATAGCTTGAAGAGCCCTCCTTTCACCGCCAGACACTCGTCAACAGAGACGATTGCGCAGCCGGCCGATGGTGAAGAT
>RZIO01000007.1:1194030-1232965 GCA_004338095.1 Gloeostereum incarnatum | reverse complement strand
GTCGGAACTATGTCGATACTTCAAACGCTGCTTAGCAGACCAGGACTGTACAAGAAATGGCTGTTAAGGAAGAAGTAGAGAAGGCTGAGCAGTCTACGAAGCAGTGATTTTCTTTTTCTTATGTCTTGGACAATGGTCCATCTATCTGGGGTGATAGTTTTGATTGTCTATTTCTTTCCATCTGTTCCTACCCACACATTTTCACATTGTATTATTAGCTTATTGAAGTGTTCACTTACCCACTTAGCCATCTATGTTCATTTATACTCAACCCATTACTCTTCCGAGAGATTAAGGAATGTTACAGCAGACAGACATAATACAGATACATCAACTGACGGAAAACAAGATACAGCATCTAAAAAATCAGTAGGATCACGCCTCCAACTCGGACAGAATATCCTTGATCGTAGGCCTCTTCCATGATTCTATCGACCAACATCTCTCCAAGAGGTCCCAGAGTTTCTCGTCAAGGCCTCTCTGGAGAGAAGCCTCGTCGGTTGGTCGGGGAGGATGTTCACCTCGAGAGGAGCGGATGACGACCTCCGTCGTATGCTTGATATTACTGTAAGGTTGGCTATGCGTCATCAACTGTAAAGACCGTAGATGAGCATGAGAACGAGCGCGCAACCCAAAAAAGAAAGACGCACCTCAAGCACCGTCATCCCATAGGCATAGATATCGGAACTGAGGGTCAGAGTACCCTGCCCGACGCACACCTCAGGAGCGAACCATCGGTACGAGTCCGACACCCCACGACTTTGGGTGAAGGGGATACCTGTGATGTCCTCGACGATCTGTAAAGAAACGAACATTCAGGGACCGTCTGGACGTAAATCAGGGTCCTCTCACGTACCTTCGAAAGACCGAAGTCAGCGATCAGGGGGTCACCGCGGTGGTTAATGACGATGTTTGCCTAGGAGAAAGATTAGCTTTGGGGTACGCAGCACGCAAAGGCCCGAATACTAACCGCCTTGAGATCACCATGAATGATAGGTGGTGTTATGTTGTGGAGGAGTTCAATACCTTTGGCAATCCGAGTAATCTACCGTTTAGTTCCACATTAGACGATGTCAATACAGGCACAGGAAAGTCTCCGAGACGTACCATCCTCTTGTGGTCGACTCGGCCATCGTTCTTCTTAACATATGTCATAGCATTACCGTTGGCTTGCCATGGGCTAATCATGTACCTAGGTAACGGGAGCGAACTCAGCCCCACCGAAAACATTGCAAGGGAAAAGCAATGACTTACGGGAAAGGCCCATCACTCTGACAAAAGCCATAGAAAGGTAGAATGTAGTTGCCCCGATCTTTGGCCCAGAGCTCATGCCAGATCCTGACTTCCCGTTGAAATCTCTGAAATTCAAAAAAGAAGTGGATCAGTCTATATTGGGATAGTCAGCCCTCGAACAAGGCTTCTTACCCTGAAACTACTCTCGCTGGAGTTAACTGCGCGTACAACCTTGACAGCGACCTTCTCTCGGTTCAAATACATGCCCTCGTAGATGTCCATGGCAGCTGTACCACTGACGGGGAAGCTCCCGATACGAGTGACCTCGCCAGAGTTAAGATGCATATTGGGAAGAAGTCCGTTCGAACGGAGCTGTAGGTCATATAAGTTGGTGGATAGGCCGTCGTGGACACGGGCAGCCGCGTTTTTGTTGTCGCTCAACAACTAATGATGTGTGTGGTTAGACTCAATTCAGCAGAATAGTTGAAGACATGCCTGTTGCATCATGGTCATTAACGAGGTCAGCATGACATTGCTCTCGCTGAGGGACGTCTGGGTGATCTCCTGAGAGTTCTGAATCTCAGAGAGATAGTCGACGAGTTCTTGATGGTCGCGTTGCGTCCTTTGTTGGAACTCGTTCTGCCAGTCGTGGATGTCGATGAGTGACATGACCTTTTTCGGGCTGATGGTAAGCAATATACGTGATTTTTTACAATCTACTGTGCCTCACCTGGAACTTAGTGAGGCAGTCGTCGATGCGCCCGTGACAAAGCCCGATACTGGCTTTGATCTCGTTCTGTCGCATCAACGACTGAGGGATATTGAGCATAGTCCAGCCGTGCATCTGTATCCTGATGTCGGCGAAGCATCTACAAGCAATGGAAGCTTCAGAGAGAGGTCCAATCCTCTTAGATCGTACATACAGTTCCATGGCAGCCAATGCATCTTTCATCCCGCCATCCATCGTCTCTACACGGTCAAAGCAGTCCTTGTAGGCGAGGAGCATTCCATGACATCTATCACGAAGCTGTCTAGCGGCATTCCTATAGACGATCATCCAAATCGTGTCGATAGGCTGAGAGCTTTGTATAAATGTAACGCACTTATTTCTGGGAACATTCTCGCAGAGTTCGATGATTTCGCAAAGTAGTTCGGCGACAGGCGTCAACATCGGTATGGGGGCAAACATAGCAGCGACTTCGATGACAGTCTTGCCTAGAGAGAGAATGATGCCTTTAACTGGACCCATGGCTGCGAGATGCTATGTCTTCCGAGGGGAGTCAGTGCTGAGTGTGGGTGACTAGCGGATGCCAGTAGCTGACAGCAGTTATAAGTATGGCTACGGAAAGCTGTAGAAACAAACTGCGATTGGAAGGAAGATATCAACATGGCTGTACTTCCAACAAGCACCCCATCCCATGAAGTGACAAGTCAGGGTGGTATTCGGACCGGAGTAGCCGCGACTTCCTCTGCCACCGCCACCACCAATGCCCTCCTTATTTCCCCCTACTGGCCCCCATATCCCACAGTTTACGTCCCTTCTAGTAAAGGAGGCGTATCATGCCACATCCCCAATACACCTCTGTCTTGATCACGTCGCACAATCAGATCGCGCTAATGTACTCTTCTTGACTCCTCAACGGGACATCTTCTCTCATTCATTAGAAGAGAACAGTGATGAATGGCTATTTGATCATCTTGGACACGGAAGGTACTCCAAGTTAGCGTCTAGAATAAGGCTCTAGTCTGTACATTTCCTTAATTTGTGGCGGCGCACTATTCAATGGCTGTTGAACACATAGCTATCCCCCAACACCGGCGCATCTTTCCTTTATGTTGTCTGCTTTTCATGTGCCGAACCCAAACGAATCGAAGGATAACCTCTTGAGCGAGAAAATTGTATTAGAACGACCTCCGACAATGGTTGTCCTCTTGGAACTATCGACATATTTCCTACCTAAAAATGGAGACGACCCGAAGGCGTACGTAGATATGGCCTCTCAAACTCTTTGGAATAACGCGACTTGGGATATCTCTTTAGCAACAACTGGACGATGTCATCATATCTTACTCTGATAGCACGGACCTTTGCCTTGCTAACATTCCTTTCGGCACGAGCAGATCCTGGGTACGGTCCCTGTCAAATCTATTTCCTACCCGCAAAAGGACGCGTTTCCTATGTACTAATCATTCTCATAGCACACCGGCAATATCTCTGGCACTATTTGACTCCCGCCTAGACCAGTTGGAACTTCCTGTTATAAAGCCTCTATTCGGATACATGCAAGTTGACGATGAGGACGAAAACTCTCAGCGAGGAGAGCAGGCCACGTCGACGTTCGTGCAGAAGTACTTTGAATGGACTGCCGTATTCGAGACTGGTGAAATCCTTCCATCTATGCTGCGCGTCTCGGAGATTGACGCCTGTGTTCAAAGATCCCGATAACGAGATGCATAGAAAAATGCGGCTGTACAAGAACAACACAGGAGATATGTATAGGACCTTTGCTTGGGTTGAGAAGCAAGTTCCCTCCAGAATGGAGGACGGAAGAAGCAGAATACAGTTCATTTGGTCGCCGCCTTAGTGGATTAGATGGTACCGGCCAAAGCAGAGACGGCTGTGGGTGGTCCGCGAGTATAGTGCTTCAGCGAGTCACTGGGACACACCCAAGACTCAGGAAAAGACAGCGTTGATTCTACCTAGTTTTACATCAACAAATCAACCATCTAGATAGCCTTGCTCTTGACGAGTTCTAAAGCAAACCGTCAACACCCGACAGGCCGAAATGGATGTAAATACTTACGTTCCACCTCGGCAACAGCAGCCGTCAAGACCTCCCTCTGTGTCTTCTCTTCGCCGAGGGAAGAGAGGACTTTCGAGATGACAGACCTGGTGAGCTCAGCCTGCTCGCTCTCCTTCTGTTGCTGCTCGAAACGGACCCAAGAGTCGAGAACGGCCTTGACGTCAGCAGCGAGGGCGACCTTTTGCTTCTGCACGAAAGCCTCGGCCTCGAGGGTGGCGGTTTCCTGGTGATAGAGTGAGACCAGGAGGTAGATAAGGAGGGAGATACACGACTGACCTTGGACAAAGCAAAGAGACCTTCAGTGAGAGAAACGACATCTTTCATCTGGGCAACGTTATCGATACGGTCCTTGACGGCCTGGGTGTGCTCTGCACGAGCGGAGTCAAGGACACCCTTGATGCGTTGGATGTTACCCTCTGCCCAGCTGCTGTAGGGATCTTTGACCGCCTACACACCGATTTCAGATGAGTCGTAGCATGAGGTGCAGGTAAAACTCACCTTGGCGACAAAGGCAAAGAAGATAGCAGAGCCCACAAGCAATACGGTCTCCTCGTTCAAGACATAGAGTTCCTGGGAGATGGCGGCAGCAGCGAGACCTGTTCCAAGGAGGGCGGTTCCGGTCTTGGTGATCAGGTTGGGGGAAGAAGGAAGCTTGTTAATGATCTCTGAAGCGCGTTGTTCGGGTGGCGGTGGGTTCGTCGCCATCGACCGTCTGGACAGAGAATAAATAAGGCTTTTTGTTCATCATATCCGTTGACCACGTACGATGGAACGGACGACACCGCGGCGGCGACAACTCGTGGGCGGGCTACATGAAGAATAATTAACAATTTCCCATACTTTGCAGTAAATTAGAAACATACCAGCAGCCCTCAAAGAGCCAATCGCAAGTCTGGCGGACATAGTTTAGTGCTGAAGGACGAGACCAGCGTTGGCGGGAATGGATACAGCGTGGGAATCAGCAACTATGTCCGAATTTTCACGAGATTATGTCATCCGGGAGTATCGGACCGTGAGGTGCAACTTGGGATGCACCCATTCGCATCGTATGTACTTCGAAGCTACTACAAGGCCACAGGATGGAACGAAGACAATCTGTTCACAAATCTCACCCGCTCCTCTGATGGTCGGTAGTATTTTTAGTAGTTCTTCTGCTGTTTTTACCTTTTGTATACAGCAATCCTCGACTTTACCGTTCCAAAGGGTCTTCATCTCTCCATCTCAAAGTCCCCCAATGCGCTCTTCAAGACAACATATGCGATGAACGCGATGCCTTCTTTGAATGGCTCCGTTGGATACATCTTTACCTCTTGTGATCTCGACGTCAGGTCCTCAGGGAATGTTCGTTTCAAGGACATGATCGAGCGTTTCCGAGTCTATGACCAGCCTCGAAGACCAGAAGGCAAAGAAGAGGTGTGGCAGGCCGGGGAACGCGTCGATTCGCGTGGTAAATTAACCCCACTGCTTCCCTCTTATCGACAACTGTCTGAATTCCCGCTGTCTAGATTATATCCTCTATGGACGTTTCTACATCCCAACGAGTCGACTGGACGCTCTATATTCGACAAGGCTAACGCCAACGGTACAGGCTGTGATAGCAACCATATCTGACCCTCCTTCAAGCCTTCCACTAGGCAAACAAGGGGACGCAAGCAATGTCATGTTCAACCTCCAGCACGACGTCGGCAAATGGTGTACTGAATACACGTATAGCGCTGTGGACAGCATGTGGGGTGTCAAGCTCCTTCACAACTTCGGCCGATTCGGAGACTCTTCGTCTTCGTCTGACGAGAAGAACGACCGCTCGTTGAAACGGCGACGGATAGACGAGGAAGAGCCTGTAGAAGGCGGCCTGAGAGGACGTTTATCAGCCGGTGCCGAAGTATATTTCAGCGCTCAGGAGCGTAGCGCTGGAAGTAAGCTGTCTGTTACGCCTTTGGAATCGCTCGGCTGATGTCCTTTGCAGTCTCGACTGGTGTTCGTTTCTCCACCCTCCCAGACGCCACCCCGCCTTCCTTTCTTCTTCCCTCCGACCAAAGGACACCGCCTTCCCAGCCGCCAACGACCATAACCGCTCTCTTCAACCCCATGCTCGGTCACATTTCGGCGGCCTATTCCGCTCGAGTATCCCCTGACCTGTCCTTATCCTCCCGCTTCGACTTTAACATCTACAGCATCGAGAGCGAGTGGACGATGGGTGCCGAATGGTGGCTTCACCGACCTCCACATGATCCCGACGACGGCCCCCCGCCATCTCCGGAGAATCCAGAGCAGCGTCCTGGAGCAGTGTACGGTGTGGTGAAAGCCAGGGCATCGACGAACAACGTACGATCTCCTTCCCTTTCTTACCTCTGCTGTGCTGACTGAGACCACAGGACGTCTCGTTAATGTGGGAAGGCCGCTTAAGGAACATGCTCGTCAGCTTGGGCGTCGTGTCAGATTTCTCAAATCGCTCTAGGCCGATAAGAGCTATCGGGCTTGACCTGGCATATTTTAGCTCTGGTTGAGCAACGTGTTTTGTGTATCTTAGTGTACAGAATACACAAAGAGAGGAAATCCGATTTTGAGATTCAAGGGGAGACTGAAGTATACGTAAAGGAAGGGGAGACTGCCAGAAACAGTAATATACAAGTAGATAAATGGAAGATGATGGAGAGATAACAGAATTCAGATTGAGAGCATTCGATGCCATGGTATACATAAACGGAAAGGAGCAGAGATAAAAGGTATGGATGAGAGAAGAGAGATTACTTTCATTCAGAATATATATGGCCTTCTTTAATAAATTAAATTAGGGATGGGACATGAATCATTCTTTGGAGGCAGCCGCGACAGCAACGATAGGAGGAGCAGGAGGTGAAGCCCTCGTCGCACCGCCGATGGTCCGTGCTAGCCTAGAAAGCGCATCGCCCGTAAGGACGGGACGACTGTGCGGGATCCTGTGCGTCGCTGGTGGACTCGAATGCGTCCTCGCGTGGTGTTGACCTCCGGAGAGTCCTCCGCGAGGAGTCGAGCCTCCCGAACGAGAATGTCGCGGATGAGGGGGTTGATCCAGGAACGTTGGGGGACGCCCCATTGTATGTGCCCTGCCATGGGTCAGGTAGAAGCTGGGTGGGTTGGAGAAGGTCGTGACATCATTGGGCGCAGAGTGTGACACGTTCGATTGTGGAGGAGTGGACATCCGTTTCTCAAGGGAGGTCAGCTCACGCTCGGAATCCTGCTCGGGCTGCGTGATAGGTGCCGGAGGAGGAGTAACAGGTGCAGGATTGTCCGCAAGAGGACCAGGCTCTCTCGTTACTTTGCCTGTATAGTTATTGTGGTGCACCTTATCGGAGGGTGGAGAGCGGGGATGGAGATTGCGCATTGGCGCCGCCCCTCGAGTCTTGTTAAATCTGGGCTGTTCAGGGACTACAGGCTTCGGAGGGAGGGAAGGATGCAAGGGGGCTCTCGTGGGAGACTCCACACCATTTACCGCCACATCTTTAGGGGGCAGGTCTGGAAGTGGGCCGGGTTTATTGATGGGGGAAGGGGACAAAGGCACAACAACAGGTTCTGGCAGCGACCTGAGACCATCCACGATAATCGGTGTAATAAGGTCATCCTTGGGCTTCATATCGGCCGAAGAGGTGTCTGTCTCCGGAGCGGTTGGGGTCTTCACACCCCAGTCATCAAGGTCAGGAAGGGAATCATCCTCATCTCCTGCCCAGTCGATGTGGCTTCCAGGTGTAGAGGGTCTGTTGTCAGCCATTGCTACCGACCTCATCCGTTCGACAAGGGCATCGATGTCATGTCGTTTTTCTGCAAGGTGGGGAGGAACGTCTTTGATAGGAGCTGACAAAGGAGCTTGTCGTATCCTACTGCCTTTCCCAGGGTATAGCAGCGACGAGTCAAGAGGTGCAGGTCTGGCCTTTGGAGTAGACGCGGTGTTCGACGCTTTGGATTGAGTGCGTGACCTCTTCCGATTATTAGAAGGCCGAGTGGACGTAGCAGATACAGATGCGGAAGGAGGATCAGTGGTAGCTGGAATAGAGGGTGCAACTACGACGGATGGTAGGTTCTTGGAAGTACGTCTGGAGGCTTTTGAGCGGGAAGATGAAGGAGTTGGAGCAGCAGCTGAGGAAATAGGCGTCGGTTTCTCTGTTTTGTTTGCCACCGGAGGAGCAGAAATAGGAGCAAGTGTCGTGGGCTTGTCTGCAACTGATGTCGCTGCTGGGCTCGATGACTGCTCGACTGGGACCAACGGGGATTTTGCCCCGCGTCCTCCACCACGTCCCCCACGTCCTCCTCGACTGCCACCTCTGCCCCTACCGCGACCGAGGCCGCTGAAGGCCGATCCAGGTTCGCCGCTCCTTCGCCATTCAGGGCCAGGCCGAGAAACAGGGACACCTCCGCTGGTGCCTCCTGAAGGGGCTCTCTGAACGACAGGAGAGGACGACATCAGCTATGCAGTCGATGTACGAGATAAATAAGAGAATAGGGTGTCTGCAGGAAGTTGAAGTAATGTTTCAGGTGAAATGAGCTGTCTGCTTACCCTGGACAATACGGACTTCACGGATCACTACAGAGAGAGTATTGAGGGATATAGTGGAACGAGTAGAGATGAACGATAAGAGAAAACGAGAGAGCAGATGTGGAAGTTCCTGACGAGGCACCGTACAATTACATTCCCTCACAGTCGGGGCTGATACCAAACACCGCAAAGCAATCTTCTCTCCCCCCATCATGTCCAAAGCATCCCAGCCCGAACTCAAAAAAGTAAAACCCTTCTGGCTTCCTTCAAATCTCATCTCATTCCCCTTTTTCAGTTTATGGACAAGAAATTGTTCGTTCATCTCCAGGGCGGGCGCAAAGTCAGCGGAATCCTCCGCGGCTACGATCTCTTTTTGAACTTGGTCATCGACGATGCGCTTGAGGAGACAACTCCCGCGCAAAAACACCCAATCGGAACCGTCGTACGTCTTCTATGCTTCTTCGCTGTAAAGATCTCTGCTTAACGCATCTTCCAGGTCATTCGAGGTAACAGTGTAACATCTATGGAGACTCTGGAGACAGTGCGGTAGCGTTTGCGAGTTACGGTGCTGTTTTGCTGCCAGAGGTGTGATCATGTCCTTGTAAAATGTATTTGCTATCGTGTTTTCGCTCAATTTTAGGCCTGTGCTGAAAGGCGCTTGTGATACAGATATGTGCTTAGATTACCCAATCTCTTCCTTTCTATGCTTGCTTTCCTCGCGTGAAACGCCGCTTGCCTAATATCTCATGGAGATCTCCAGTTCGTACTGGGGGATACCTGCCCGACACTGGTCGTCTTTCAATATGTGGCACATGTACACTCATCTCCCATACCGGCCTCCGCTATGCAACGAAGCTATATATCACAACGTCGACGTGTTAAGCGTGTTTAATCAGTCCATTAACATCTTTTCAAAGTAGTTGACCGGCGGGTAACAAGCTTCGGCACTCCACCACCATTTCAAGCACTATCTAAGCTTTTCTATTTCCTACTCCTTTGGTATTGCCCTCATGTCCTGTCGTAAGGTCATTCCGCAGGCGCCATGAAACCTTACCTGTCGGAGAGCTGTCAACCAAGATCCCTCCGAGCGCTGTATAAAAATCCCATGACTATGCGTAGAAGTCCTGTAAGATGTTTCTGATCCTTACTTTGCTTCTAGGGGCGCTCTCCTTGCATGCGGTGTATAATCTCTACTTGCACCCTCTCAGCGCGTTTCCCGGTCCTAGACTGGCGGCAGCCTCGTCATGGTACAAGGCAATCATAGGAAGTGAGTTGGTAAACCACTTGAAGGTGTTGCATGAGAAGTATGGTAAGACTGTTCTGTCTTTTATTCGAGTTTTCAGGCTTGAACCCGGCGCGCTCACAGGTCCCGTCGTTCGCATAGCACCTAATGAGGTGGGTGAATGTCCCGCCTGTAGTCGGACCTGATTGATCATCCTGCAGCTGCATTTCAACGATACGCGGGCGTACTTTGACATCTATCATGCTGGTTCTCAGTTCACAAAAGAGCCCAAGTTTTATCAGGCTTTTGCATCTGCTCAAGGCTCTTTTGGGATGGTCGATCCGGTGAAGTCAAAGGCCCGCAGGACGGCTCTGTTGCCTCTGTTCTCTCGCCGTGCCATCTTGAAGCTAGAGTTTGTGATACAACAGAAGGTACATACGTTCTGCTCAGGTCTGACGGCTCACGTGTCTTGATGCCCGCCAAAAGATCGATAAATTTGTCGCTCTCCTCTCGAGCCAACCAAGAAACAAGCCTGTCAACATGTTTTATGCGCTTCGCTGCTTAACCCTCGACGTCATCATGTCTTATTGCTTTGCCACTTCCCCCAACACGCTCTCAACCTCCACTGCACAGGTCAACTTCGCCCACCCGGTCATTGTGTCGATGATTGAATTCTCCTCTATCCGCCCACTCTCGTTCTGCTTCCCATTCCTCATCCCCTCCTGCTCTCCCTCCCAAAATTCCTTTCCAACCGCCACATACGTTCTATGAACGAGGCGAGCGAACGTCAGATCGACGCGATACTTGCCGACCCCACACAGCTGGACAACGCGGAGCATGATACGATTTATCACCACTTGATTCACCCAAGGGGGGACGCGCCTGTTCCCTCGCGCGAATCTCTCATCGACGAGGCGAGGATCATGATCGGCGCGGGGAGCGATACCGTTGCTGGCGCGTGTAATGTCGGGCTGGTGTACGTGTTGAGCGACCCGAAGGTGAGGGAAAGGCTCGTTCGCGAGCTGAGGGTGGAAACTGGAGGGGACTTGCGGTATGAGAGGCTGGAAAAATTGCCGTACCTGGTTAGTGTTTGTGTACCTCGCGAGCTTGTTAGCGATGATATGTGGCTTCTTTTGCAGACGGCTGTGATCAAAGAGTCTCTTCGGAAGGCATACGGAGTTGTTTCTCCTCTTCCTCGTGTGGTAGACAAGAGGGCGAACATCGCAGGTTTTGTTGTGCCGCCTGGGGTACGAGCTTCAGTCCCTTTATGTGACGCGATTTTCACGTTGTCGCTCACAGATGGTTGTTTCAATGGGGGTGTCCTTCCTGCATGACAATCCAAATATGTTTCCCAAACCTGAACACTTCGATCCTGAACGTTGGCTTGGAGCCGATGCCAAACTGGACAACTACATCGCACCATTCTCCAGAGGTCCGAGAATGTGCCTTGGGATGAAGTAGGACGGTCATGCTCTCCTTGAAAAAGACTGTGTCTGATCAATCAATTGCAGTCTGGCTTGGTGTGAACTGTATCTGATCTTTGCAAATTTGCTTGTGAGATTAGACATGGAGCTGTATCAGACTTCGTACGTCCTGCTGGAGCCCACATCTGATGATAATCTTACATCCTTCTCTCAGAATTGAAGACTTTGTTAGCTTCAGAGATGTGTTTGCTCCGGCTCACAAGGGAAGATTGATGCAGGTGGTAATGAAATAGTTACAATGTATTAAGGTTAGGGTTAGAGCCAAGAAAGTGCGAAAAAAAAGGAGCCCACCCAGCCAGAGTGGCCAAAGTGGGACAGGAAAATATTTAGACGGTGCATAAGCCTGAGCCTATACAAACCGCAGGCACCCTCTGATTGGACAAGGTCGCCGTGCTATGAAGGATCCCCACGGCCCACAAACCCGGGACATGAAGGGGCTTGTGCCATCAAGGTAAGTATGAATTGCTCACGTGTCGGGAGCCGGCATTTATACTGGGCGCGCGCGCACGGACCAGCGCGCTATTTGCATCTCTTTGGCTTATTAACACGTGATGACAAGCTTCCGTAATCTTGGATCATCATGCACGATCAAAAAAAGTGAATTCCTCTGCGCTGGAGGAATGCGGAGGGGCCTGTCGTTTCTCTCGCCACTCATCCGGCCAGCATCCCACTTGAATACTCAAAGGCAAGCAGCTAACACTCGCACTCGCAGTCGCTGTCTGTCTTTGCTGGGGGATACCGTCGAGGAGCCTCTTGTGACTGCAAAGTATGAAGAACTGGAGAGCGCCTTGTCTCAGTCGGAATCGAGTGCTTCACATATATGGTCGCGCTATGTCGATCTCATCAACGCTCTCGGATACGACTCTCTTCCTCTCCACATCCACCAAAATGTTCTTCGCAAATGCACCCCTCCAATAGACCAGCTTCGCGCCTCCTTCACGCGTAGACTTCAGCGAGGTCGTGTCCCTCGCTCACCTCATCTCAACGAAGGTCGTTTCCAGGCTGTCATCAGAAACATACGCTCTTCTGGCTATTCCGCTTCCTCCGAAGACTACAACTTCATTCTCCAGCAGTTTGCCACCGTCGGTCATCATGAGGGAGCAATGGCCATCTTTGCTGAGATGTGTCGCCTCCGTATGTCCATTGGAAGCACCACATACGGCTTGTGTCTCCAGGCAGTCGCCCACCGCCTCACTCTCCCCGTGTCCAAACGACTCGCCCCCATACGTTCAGCCCAGTGTCGTAGCATGCTCGGTGAACTTCTTCTCCACATGCGTGAAAACGACAAGCCTTTCACTTCTGTCAATTTGGATTTGACCCTCCGCATTATGAAGGATTTGTTGGACGCCAAGTCATTCAACCTAATGATGAAATGGGCCTATGGTATCGACCTCGACAATCCCGACCGTCCTCCTCTAGAGTACCAGCTCGAAAGATCAGAGTCGAAGGATATCGAACAGGAAACCACCAATCTGTTCCTTCCCAAACTCGACAAACCCCTCTTCTTTTCCACCGCCGCCCTTAACACCACCATTGACACTCTCGGCATGCTCGGAGACGTCTCTAAACTCGTGCAAGCGTTCGAGGTGCTCACCACACCCATTCCGAACATCGAGCGTCACCAGGCAAAGTCTTTTGATGACGAAGACGATGACTGGGGCGTGCCAGCCGCGAGTTCTCCCCCTCCGCCACCTCCAGCCTCCTTACCCTGGGCATTACCCAACACAACTACCTACAAGACTCTCCTCCGACACGTCTCTCGTCTTGGTTATCCTCATCTAGCTCGGCATTACCTCGTCGAAGTCATACAGTTAGATCGCCAGGTGTCCAAGGACCTCCTACGCGAACTAAAGCAAAAGCGGCTCGTGGGCGTCCTCAGCCCACAGTTCTCTCTCACCCGCCAACACTTCCTCAGCGTGCTCGGCGAGAGCAATAGGTCGAAGAACGCGGGTCTCTTGAGATGGATGGTGATAAAGTTGGACTCTGCTGTCAAACACAAAGAACGATGTCTAAAGCGCTATGAGAAGTTCCGCGACTACCTCCGGAGGAACGATCTGTTGGATCAGGGTCGTCTTGAGGGGGCAGGGGCGGAGGTGACTCCCGTGCCTGTTCCTCCTCGTAGCGGCTCCTTCCGTCCAGTCAACCAGACGAGCAAGGACACAGAGCACGTCTTGGACCTGGACGTGACTTCCACCGACCCCGTCGCCGTACCCTTCCGCACAGCGAGAAAACCTTTCGACCTCGACAGGACACATCGCCGTTCTCACGCGTGCTTGCAAAGAACTAAAAACGCTCTCCGTCCGTCTATCCGAGATTACCGGACGTACGACACAGCGAGTCAAGGAGCGTCTGGGGAGGAGAGTGTGGCAGGGGAAGGACATTTTCCTTCATACTTCGCACACGGGACGCATGACAGTGAGCAGGGCTTGGTGGACACAGAACGTCAATTTCCGCGTGAGAAGGGATTATGATCCCGAGAAGCACTCTCCGCGGGCATTGAGGAGGTTGGCGTTGAGGCAGAAGGCGATGAGATCGAGGACGAGAGAGAAGAGACCGTTTGTCATGACGAGTCCGGTCAGGTACTTTGGAACGTCTGGGGTTGGATTGAACGGACTTGATCAACGGACGCGGACTGTGTCGCCACCTGATCCTCCATCTAGGTTATTCTTTAGTTCACGGTAGTCAGAGTAGTCATCTACGTGGATGTTGAATATGGTGCGTTCTCGATTTGTATGTTGTATGATTTTCGGCTGATGGACGATCGCAGAACGACGCTGTTGCGTGGTTTGACGTTGTAATATCAAGCCTGAACGCATTAAGCGCGCCCGGCCTCCAAAGTTATCACTTTAACTACGGGAGTAAGTGGGATAAGAGTAAAGGTGTCAGTAACAATACTGGTCGTTAGGAGCAGCATAAGAGTGAGTAGTAGTACATTGTTACATAGCGCGCACGTCTAATCGACATCGGTATCCCGGGGAGAAGGCGCAAGAGTCACCCTCATATCCCTCCCTTTATGGGTCGGCACAAAGGTGTCTATAAAAGAGTTGACGTCCTCCGTGCTGGGTAATTGTGAGCACGGCGGCACAGACCTGCACGGGAGACATACCTCGTATCGAATAGCTCCATATCGAGTCTCCGCAGAAGATTCCCAAAGATCAGATAGAGCTCGCACCAGGCCAGACTGTAAGGTACGTGCCGTCAGAGACGGAGCAAGGTCAGCTATCTTTCCAACCACTCACTTCATACCGAGACACATACGCGGACCCCTTGAGAAAGGCGCGATGTAGTTGTCTAACTTTCCCGAATCGGGAGTTAACCAGCGTTCTGGGATGAATTTTTCCGGTTCGGGGAAGATATTTGGGTTACCGTGGAGGAATGTCACGCCCATGGACACTATCGTCTGAACCGAAAGGAAATTCAGTTCTCGGTCTTGTTTCGGTTAGTTACGAAAGGAAGCTAGACTCACGCCAGGTGGGACAGCATAACCGCCGATATTCGCGCCATTCGCGCCGACGACACGAGGAAGGGGTGAAACCGTACCATGCGCTTTCCGAAGAGACTCTTTAATCACGGCACTCTGCGGATGAGCGGAAGAAGTCAACATGCCGAACGATGTGCGGGCTCAGCTGGTGTGGATAGACGTACCAAGTATGGCAGCTTTTCCAGTTTCTCATAGCCTATGTCCATCCCGGAATCGGGCCACGCCTCAGTAAGCTCCTGGACGACCCTCTCGCGTACCCGACGGTCCGCCAAGACGTGCACGAGCCCGACATTGCACGTGCCGGCCACGGTCTCACTTCCGGCGGACACCAAGATTAAAGCCTCGTTTACAAGGTCTTGCTTAGAGAGCTTGCCTCGTTTTGGGTTTAACAAATGATGGTAGATCGTTTCGTGTTCTGCTCTGTTCAATTGACTAGGGTCCGCCAGAATGCCATCAATCTGGCGGAGAATGTGCCCAGAATAGGTGCGTATGCCGCTGGTTGACGGCGATAAGAAATTAGCGAGCCAGTCAGGAAGCGCGAGGACAATGTGAACGAGAGAAGGGAAGTATAAACAGAGGTTGCGAAGGCTGGTCCATATTTGTACGGATAATATCAAAGGATGTCCAAAGTCGATGTCTTTGGAATCGAGCGTGTTTGCAGACTTGGCAAAGCAGTAGGAGGAAATGACATCCATGGTTAAGCATCGAATGGCATTATGCATGTTTACCGGTTGGTTTGAAGCTGTGCTCCCCAAGAGATGGATGAGTTTGTCCACCTGATATGTGGGGATCAGCGGTCCTTCAATCGAAGAAGCAGTCGCGATCGTACCGTATGTTGGACAACAGATTCAAGTTTAAGGATCGAACGTCTGGAGAAAAGTGGTAGCACCAAGTCTCTTCTCGCTTTCGCTTCGTCCGGTTTTAAGATTGATAGAGATGCATTGGCGAGCCCGAAAGCTCGATAGAAGGTGGGCTCTTTGGTGAAAGGGGAACCAATAGCATATATCGCGAAGAAAGCCTCTGGCGTATCGAAATGAAGCTAAAAATTGGTCATAAGTCGACAGATATGTACGAGCATATGAGTGTATGGACGCACCTGATTTGGACCAATACGAACTACGGGACCTGTCGATTCGGAAGGTGAGGACCTCGTCTATCTCGTGAGCACATGAAACATACCATAGCGCTCATGCCAGACCTTGAGATGGTTCAAACTATCTTCTGCATGAGCCACTCGGTACCATGAAGTGGTTGCAGCGATCGTAGGACCTGGGAAGGAGCTCAGAGGATGGAAAAAGATACGGTGAAGCGCTCGGAAAAGCCAAAGAAGTGGAGCAGCAATAAGGAACGCGACTAATAGATATGCCATAGTCCGCTGGTAGGGTTCCTGGGGAGAGCAGGATGAGGTGGATCATCTTGGATGGGATCTTATATAGCTCCGGAGATGCGATATCTCGAGTGGCGTCAGATGGCTTTTGATGTGGGCGTTGGTAATCTAGACTGGCAGGTCTGCCTTGTTTCAATTTCGAATTCGAACTCGTGGTCGCGAGATATGGGCGTGGTGTGGTAAGTAATGATTCGTCTGTCGATCAGAAAATCGTCGAGGAAAAAGAAGGCAAGATGAGCGGATGAACTTGTGGAGAATCCAATCGTTCTCGTTCATTCGTTCATTCTCACAAACATATGTCGTTCTCGTTAGCAATCGTACTTTTACTTATGAAAAGGGAGAACACCATAGATACCCGCACGCCCGGAAGTCAAAGCTACTGAGCCCGAGAGCGAGCGGCGGGCGCTATGTGGACATGATGCACGATGATGGACTGGGTAGCGTGACGTTTGGGCGCTTGTGACAGTCGCGTTACGAAAGCGTGACATTCGTACACTGCCACAGCCTTGAAGGAAAGCAGACGTTCATGGCTGGAAAAGCGCCTGAGCGGTCGAATCTTATTGATGTGTGAGTGGACTTGTCGACCATTTTAAGATCTCTTTGTGAAGCGTCTTATGATTCCTGCTCAGAACATACCATCAAATTCACTCCATCCTTTGTGGTCAGTCAGACGGGACAAGCTCAGAACAGCTAAAGGAATATCTCACACCGCGTCGCGACCAATTGAAGTCTATCGCGAATCCTTTCGGAACACCATCAGACGCGTCGCGTAAAAAGATAAATTCTGGTTCTGTCACCTTGGCTGATGGCGTCCATGTTCGTGTCGAGGATGCGGAAAAAGACTACGTTTTCGCCGTGAGTTCTGCTTTCGAGATAGACGAAGTCCAAGCTCTCGTGCTCTTTCGGTCCTTCCTCTACAATGAGGGTCTACCCCCTGATGCAGGCTCGAATCCTGATGCCTCTCTTCTCGATGAATTGGTCCAAGCTATCACTCCCTTCTACTTCTCGGAACGCGTCGCTCTGTTTCGCACCTTCATACCCCTCTTCCGCGCAAGAGAGGATCCTTCCCATCCCTTCCATGACCTCTCCATCTCCCTCTTGACCAAACTGCTTCCAGACGGCACACAGTTTGCGAAATCTCTCTTAACTGAATACCGCCGGAAACTTACCACGAAACCGAGCGCAAGTGCTATGGAGGATAGGAATAATGCCTCGAGGTGGGCAAAGCAGTTCTGCAAGGAGCAGCTTGTACTGCTGGAAGTTCTGTTTTGGACGATGTGGGGATCAGTTGCTTGTGATGGGCCCATGGTTGTGGAGATCCTGGAGGCAGCCTACTCAACCAATCTTGGAACCACGCAGACGAACGCTACTCTCCTGCTCGATGACGAAGGTTCTCAGCTACAGAGAGATTGCTCTGCCCTCTGGACACTCATCACTATTGAGATCCTCGAGCTTGAGAATGTCGCAGAGCCCGGAGCAATCGAGATCTCTGAGAATCCTTCAAATATGGACATGTACACCTCTTCCCCCAACTCGTTGAAACGCATCCACGAGCTGGTGTCATCCCATAGCAGTGGGCCCTTCATTTGCACCTATCTAGCGTGGACATTCGTCATCTCACGTCTATCATCTGTTGCTTCGCAATTGAAGCAAGTGCCTGAATCATATCGGACTTTTCTGCAATCCATTCTTTCCCAGAGAGAGCCTGCTCAGACATCTATGACCCGGGCATGCCTCGATCAAAGCAACGGGTTGTTCGGGACTATGCACAGTCTCCTGACTTCATCTCCGTTGTTTGTTACTTCCGTCGCCTGGCGAACAGGCTCGTCGGTAACGGACCCCAACGCTATTGCCTACCGGTCCGTGCTGAAAGGTTCGCATTTCCGACATTAAGTATGGCCACTTTAACAATCGGTTTCCTCACAGGTCTTGTCATCGCAGTTGTGGAGCTATCTCCCGTGGAACTAATCCCCGATTTCGACGGTCTGGTTGAAGTATGGGTGGATCTTTTCGGCCGAAGCGAGAGCCCCTCCATCTCTGCTATATGTCGACAATTCTGGCAGTCAGATTGGTACTCGGGCATCTCTCGCAGAGCAATATTTGACGTGGCCAGAACACGTTTCCCTATTCAAGTCAGGCCACTAGTCCGACTCCTCCGCGCGATGACATCCACTGGCTTCCTTGACACCGACCCTTTATGCACAGGCGAAGAAAACAAAAGCTCGTCTTGGGAAGAACAGGAGTTCTGTAAAAGACATGTATTTTACTTCTTGCATTCCTTGTCTACCTATTCTCAGGTGATCCCTGTCAGTACGTGCACGGGGGCTCATGCGCTTTATGAGAAGCCGCAGGAGCGGTATGGTGCCTCGAGCTCTTCTCCTGAATTGATTTACAAGAATCTTCGAGAGTTGAAGCTCCCTGGCGGTACTATCCTTCCTCGAAACTCTTCTGGTCGCGTCCTGAGTGGTGATGGCGGAGAATTCGTGGTTGTGGCCTGGATGCATGAGCATTCTGGCTGGAAACTCCTGTTGGATGTGCTGACAGAGTATGTGGTCGTGCATTGTGCGGCCCAAGTTGGCGGGAGGAGAGGATTCCGACATGCCACAGGAGGCAGAACTGACGATTCAAGGCCTCTATCTCTATCAGACATCGGTCTCGAGACAGAGGGAGGAAGCGTCGATGAGGCTCTGGTCACGGACATACTCGACCTTGTCAGGAGTCTGATTCAGGATAGCCCGGCTCACGCCCAGCTGCTGTTGCAATCCTTAGAGGTCAAAGGCATTCCTCATGACGGAATTTCTCAGGTGTGTTTTCTTTCATTTTTTCCACAATCGGATTGGATATGACGTGCGATATTAGGACAATACACCAGACCTCGTACAGTTAACAAGCATGATCCTTGAGGCGGCGCTATCACGCTCAGGTCGCGGAAGAAATTCACCGCCGACCCGACTCATTACGTCCGCGATGAGCGTGCTCTCGGCCATTCTGGCGATTCCGAGATACTGCAACCGTGTCTGGATCTACATCAGATCCACCTCTGCGTTATTCGGTTCAGATCGTTCACCTGGATTCTCCTCAGTTGCCTTGGCGGCTGAGCGAGTGACAGGAAATTATACGATGACCTTGGCGCTCTTGCAGTTGGTTCAACATTTGTTCCGTGAGGCCTCATTGCTGAGAGTGCCGGACGATCCGGAGCTGCGTGTGCTCAAATATGAGGTTCTATTGCGTGCGGTCCGATTTGTTCACTCGGAGATATGGGTCGAGCATCAGGGCTGGAAATACGCCCAGCTTGGGGACAGGTTCGAGATCGGAAAACGCGTCGCGTCTCTCTATGTCGAGGTCCTCCAGCATAGTCCTGAGGACCTTGACGAGGGACCCTTCACTACCTTAAGCCAGGCCGTATTGGATTTACTCCTTTTCAAAGCCGCTACCTCGACGATAAATCCATTGGTTTCCTCCATTAGCTCAGGGAGTCAGATGTTACAGCTGCTGTATTCTTCTCGGAGATTTGGTGATGCTAGAAGGCTCATCTTCCTTCTGGAGTCTCACATCTGTCTGACAAAACTTATCCTCCACTGGAAGAGCACGTCAAGTATGGCTTCCAAACCTTCTCTTCTGGAACAAGCTCTATGTGCTCGTGTCACTGGAGGTATTCCCTCCTATGAACCTTCCCGGAATAAAGTCCATCCTATTGGCGCTCTAGCTGCCTACGTCAAGGAACGCGATGTGGGTGAAGTCGTACCCCTGGAGGCCGTCAAGGTGTTATCTGCCCTCTGCGTGTCTCTTGCCTCGTGCCAACCCCCACCCACGACCCTCGTTGGTCATCTGTCTAACCCTGAAGCAGTGGTGGCGTCATTTGTTCGTATCGTGCAGCACCCATACGATGATATGGCCTTACGTTACTCCGTGTGGGCGTTTATTTCGCTCGCGATGGATAAGGAGCCGGCGCTTGCCAGTCTACTGATCTCCGGCAAGTTCCAGAGCCCCGGCGACATCAAAGGAAAGGGAAAGGAACGGGCCGTCGAAGATAACAAAATTGCCACGGCATTGAGTGTCGCACGGGACACATTGGCAAATTGGGAGGCGTTGTGGGACCTCAATCCACAACTTTTGGCTGCGGCCCTCCGCTTTCTCGACGCGGTCTGGATGCATGGACTTGAGCACAGACATTCGTTGGAAGCGTTACAGTCTGACGCGAATTTCTGGCAACAGATTACAGCCTTGTCATGTGCAGAGCTTGGGCCACTTCCAGATTATGAAACGCATGCTTACGTCCAAACAGACGGCAGACGACATTCAGAGCATCATGATATTGTCGCAAACCATGCCTATCGCACAGCTGCAAAAGCATATGCTCTTCATACCATTGGTCTCGACATCAGAATTCACCTGGAAACTCACCCAACAGACGGTACTCGAATTAAACCAACCAGTTTCGTTCAGATTGAGGGGAAGTTCAAATCGGAAGATGCCCTAACAGAACTCCTGATGGAAGCAGCGCCGAACTCCTACAAGCCAGAGTTATACGACCAGCTAACTGAATCGCTGACTGCCGAGTTCCCGGGCTTATCAGTCCCTCAGCTGCAGTCGCTGACTCCTCTGGAGGGACGAGAGTTTGGAGACGACTTTGCATTTTCGACCTCTCTCCTTCGAAGCCGCCTCCGTGCTTACCAGAGTACAGACGGTATGGTTGACCATGCAGACATTGTCGAAAAGCTTTTGCTGTCCTTGAATCTGAACCTCTCGCTGATGCATACTCAAAAGCGGCTTACAGAGTCGTGGCAGTCACTCCTTCAGACACTTATACCTTATCTCCGTGGCGACAACACCTCCAGACCCATTCTGCTAACTCTTGCAGCTTCCATATCTTCTGATATATCTCAGGAGACGAGGCAGGGAGATATGGCTGCTACCATCTATGGAACCCGACTTTCCTTCTTGCTAGCAATTTTAGAACTCGTGTGGTTCTCTCCGACGGACAAAGCTCCTGAAGTGGAATCGTTTATCGAGTTAGCAGGAAGCATAAGGAATATCACCCTTAACGAGCATCAGTCTCCTGCCGTGTCCTTCCTCTATAGCATATCTACCCCGTTCCATCGACCGCTTCTGCAGCTATTGTATTTCTGTGCACGCTTCGCCAGAACAGTACTCCGAAACCCGAAGATGTTAACGGCAGACTGGCGCCTCAAGCTTTCCTTGATGACAGAGTCTTCCCTCAACCTCGTCATCGATGCTCTACAAATTGTCTTCACGTCGGCCCGCTCACGCGTCGACACAGAGCTGGACCAAGATATGGAGCTCTTGGTATCAGTCTTTGAGCAATGCACTAAACCAGATGTCAACCCTTCGTCTGCACTGTGGCTCAACAAGTGCCAAGAGAGGGATGTTATCAAGGCCAGCCTTGATTTGTATATTCACACGGACTTGGTTGGACTGTCAGATCTTGCTCTCTTGGTTACGCGAAAGCGACCTCTATATGCTCCGCATCTGCTACTTTTCCATATGTGTTTAGCGAGTCTCCCTTCTTCCGCCGAGCGCTTCGCAACAGATGGGGTTCTATCCGCCTACAGCAACACCATGCTCAGCCCTGCGATCAGTGCTGGACAAATCGATGTCGCCTTGCCCGAACTTCCTGGGCTCAGAAGTCCAGCTCATCAGGTGTACTGCTCGATGATATCTGTCGTCTCTGGTGTCATCCTAGCAATGGGCCGTCATAACCACTACTTCGACGGTGAAGCCTGTGGACTTGTACAACTCTATGGAGATCAGATCGTGCGGGCAATGTCGTGGACAATAGGCGATTCGATCACACTTCCATTGCTAGAAGAGATCGAGCAAGTCATCCATTTGTTCTATGCTATCGCAGAAAGTGCCCCGACACCACCTAACACCAATCCTGCGGTCGAGAAGGTCCTGAGCAGTTTCTCTCCCTTAGCACTTCACCTCCTGCAGCAGCTCAACTATGCTGTCACACACCCCAACCATCTGGCTTCGCTTTTCGATCCGGTCGCTCCTGACGAACGGAGTGCAATGGAGAAAGAATCTACGACAGAGGACGTCTTAAAGAGGCCTATGGTCGCACATCTCATGCATCGAATGCACAGACTTACGAGTAATGTAATTGCCGCCCTGATTAGCATCAGTCGGGCTGATGACGTGCTCATCGGAGAGCAGGATATTTGGCCCATTCATCAGACTTTAGTGTTCCCTGTAAGCTTTTAATTTATAGCAAAAATGCATAAGCGCTCATGTTTGTTCCTTAGCAAATGAAGGTCGTCTTGAACGAACCCGCTTCCATGGGCACATTACTTGAACTTGGCGCTTCGACCATGGAACTGCTCAAGGATCTCGTCGCTCGTCCTTCTGGGCAGAGTTTAATTGCGCCGTCAGATGTCGCCAGGTCGGGGTCTACACTTGATGTCAAGGAGGGTGTTATCACGGCGCGACGAACATTCGAGTCCGTCGTCGTTTATGCCGTGACGCAGCTCGCGATGTGGCTTCTGAAAAGGAAGCCAGACAGTGACACTAGCAACGATGCAGAGATGGATAGTGATTTCCCTGAAGAGCGTCGCTTCATTCAGCCTAATCTTCTCAGCCGCGGGGTGACAGAGGACGTGGTTTTGCAGCTTAAGGATCTGTTATCCAAGGCTCACCACTTGATCAAGAAAAGCGATGGGATTGTAGATAAGGACGCTGTTGACTTGACGCCTATCTTATCAAAATTTCTACAGGATCGTATAGCTGCGCCTTTGCGCGCTGTATAATTAGTTGTTTCTATTTTTTACTGTTACATACTCTCACTTCAAGCTCACATACATGTACCCCTAGCTGACGTTACTTGAGCGTGTATGCCACCGAACTTAAAAGCTTAATGAACGCGGAACAATGGGAGCGAAATTATGTAGGTGCTACTAAGGTAGTTACAACGGAGCCGAGCGAACCTAAAGTTGTCGGCGCACAATAGAAGAAAGGGGCCTTATTACGTGCCAAGGAACGCGTCTTTGGGCAGAGTGAGGCTCAGCCCCGTCACCAGGGTTTGACCGTCATTGATCCATTTAGTCCCAACAAGCCCGTTGAATTGAACAACGCCACCAAGAGCATCGATGCGCAAGAACGCTGAGCCGACGCCACCACGGCGATAGCGAGAGGCAGCCATCATTCCCCATTCCACCGTAGGAGAGAACGAGAACGGGAGGATGTAGGGTTGGTGGAAGTAGTCATAGATCCCCTGTAAAACATCGTTAACAGAGATTGCTTTGTCCCCGGAAGATAAGATCTCGATTGGGCGGAAAGGAACGTGTACAGGAAGCAGGATAACGATCCTCGTGAGTCCCGTGGCGCTAGTGATACAGGCCAGCTTTTCAATTCGCGTGTGACGGGGAGGTCGGTGGAAGAGATTCCATTTGAGCCTGCTCGTAAGAAGCTCATGGAGTTCAGGTGGATAGGCCCACCATACCCTACCCGACACTGTGTCCATGTGTAGAAGGTCAACGCGATACACTTGGCGGAACCCACGGAGTAGGCTTTCGTGAAGATGGTTAATGTGTCGACCGAGACCGAGGACCTCAGACGTAGGCGGGAGGTTGAAATGAATTGGGTATGGAGGTAGATGAAAGTGTTCATGTCGTCCTGGATCGGCTGACCAGCCCTGCGTGGAAGATGTGCATGATGAAGATGTTGAAGAAAATGAATCAACAGAAGGAGAAGGGGTAGAGAGCACTTCTTCATCTTTCATCTGCGGGAATTTCACCTCCTCCGCCGGAGAGAGAGGGCGACATGTGAAGATATCTATGGACTCAGAATTGGTTTTGTCTCGTAGTTGGCGAGTGTTTCGTTTGTGAGGAGACAGTTTTTGCTTCGGTGCCAAAGCCCCTAGTTCGGGGTTTGAGCATACTCGGGTGAATTGGCGAGCCATTAAAGGTGCAGTCTGAGAGTGGTAGAGCGATGGTGTGGTTACAAGAACAAATGGAATGTCGTAAGAGAGCCTTGGAGGACCTCTTTTATACGTGAAATGAATGTCATTGTTCATACAAACAACAATTGCCACTCTGTAATGTGGTCGAAGAGATCAAAAAAAGTAAAAAGACCAAGGAGTTCCACCCAAAAAGACTCATTATAGCGGCCCAGTGGTCAGATTTTCAGAGGTCAGTGGTCAAAGGGAAAGAACATTCAAAACGTGAGGTGCTGTCTGTGAAATGCAAGACATGTGCAGAACAGGGTGGACCGTGGCGAGGACCGACGCTAATAATATCTGAATCATCTTGATTTAGGTGATAAGCGGTGATGCGTGATGTGACGCCTAGTGGCACTAGAGGCCCTTTGAAGTCTTCACAAGGACTTGCATCTGTCTTCCTCGATAAGAGGCTACGAAATGATCTTTGAGCCGTGAAAAATCCTTAACACTGAACGGAATAGTCAGCATATACATGCAGCGCATTGCAAAGCAACAGCATACGTCGTGTTGTACAATTCCATGTCCAATTTCCGGAATATATTACCGAAGATGAGATACATCTCGCACCACGCCAGGCTAAAAGCTTGGTTGTAATAGGTGGAGCACAGCCAGCCAGGAAAGCTCACTTGATACCCAGGCACATCCGAGGGCCCCGTGAGAAAGGCGCGAGGTAATTTTCCAGCTTCGACGCGTCAAGTCCTATCCATCGTTCAGGTATAAAGGCATTTGGAGAGGGATATATATCAGGGTTTTTGTGGAGGAAGGTAACACTCATGGATACGACAGTCTTGATAGCGCAACGTGAGTTCGGGACTTTCTAGTATGATGACACTGACACGCACCCCCTTTGGAACAGCATATCCACCTATAATCGCCCTGGAAGTGTTGATAACACGGGGAAGGGGCGACACAACACCGTGTGATGTCCGGAGAGCCTCTTTTATGAACGCAGTCTATAGTAAACCAAAGGCTGTAAGTAGATGGAGGACCGGCTTCGAAGAACGCACCAAATAGGGAAGTTTCTCCAGCTTTTCGTACCCCGGAGAAACTTCGATGTCAGGCCACGCTTCTGTCAGCTCTTCCTTGAGTTTGGCGTACACTCCAGGGTTATTCAGAGCATGGAAAACGCCCACAGTACTTGCGTTCGCCACAGTGTCACTCCCCGCGCCTATTAAGAGGTCGGCTTCTTCGATCAAGGCCAATCTAGTGGGAACATGATCAGGATATCGTTGGGCTGAGCTGGGATTGACCAAATGGTGGTATATGGTCTCATGCTCAGCACGGTCAAGCACTTCGGCATCTTTGAGAATGGCATCTACTCTTGCCGTATTCTGGTCGCGGTATATCCAGATCACGCGAGTTGAGGGTAAGAGTGTACCAAGGAACCAGGACGGTAAGCTTAATGACAACGGCAATGACCACGGAAAACACATGGAGAGTGGGCGGAAGGCCAGACGACGCTGGAGAGATACCACCAGGGGATGAATAAAATCCTGTGCTTCAATAGTGTCTGGGCAGACAGCGAAGCAATATGTCATTATGAGATCCAGCGTAAGGGACCTAAGTGCCCAGGACATGTTGACAGGCTGGTCAGGACGGTACTTTCCCAGGAGGTAAATAAGTCTATCAATCTTGCACACCCTGACTCAGATGACAGGATACGATGCGTAGATCAATACCTTACCTTCCGTTGGACATAGAACTCCAGTTTGAGGATGGCGCGACGTGAAAACAGGGGACTCATCATATCTCGCCGAATCTTCGCGTGTCCCGGATTGATTAGGCCGAAGTTCGAGTGTCGTAATGAAAAAGAGTCGTAGAATGGCGGATACTTTGTGTAGGGAGACCCAGTATAATAGATGCTAGAGAACGCGGCAGGGTCGCAGAAGTGAAGCTGGACAAGGATTTACGGCTTAAGTACAACGGGTACTGGATTGAAATAGGCCAAGTACCTCATTCGGCGCAATGCGAACAACAGGCCCTGTGTCGAACCGGATCGTTAACTGGGTCAGACCGGGCAAAACGGCGCCTACCATAAATTTTATGCAAGTCCTGGAGATGGTTCGCCATCTCCCCACCCAGAACACCATCGTAATACTTCCGATACAGCGAAGAGACGGCGGCTAGCTTGGGGCCTGGAAAAGACTTCAAAGGATGTTGGAATAGACGATAGAGAACGGTAGCGAGGGCCAGCAGCCCTGAGATGGAGATCAGAGAGAGCATAAGTCGGAAGTTAAAGATGAAAGGTTTGAGAGATATCGGGTGTCCACTCAATGTCCGCGGTTTTAAATACTGTCACATACGAAGCGAGATAATAGCACCCGGAAGATGCATATTCCCTTCCATGGTTGCGTTCAGATGGTCTCGTCCTATCAAATCGCATGACGAGGCCCCAGACGATGGTCACCGTCTCATGGGACCCAGCTCGATCAGCAAAGAAGCAGCAATACTCCGGCTTAGACCCACAGAAACATCTGTGTTATAAAACTGGTGTTGAGACGTTGGAGCAGCCTTACTATTGTACATTCCCAGCTGTATACAGACACTTAAACCTGTTTAAGCTTTGCGGTCTGAGTGACCTAAGGATCGGTTGGGATCAATCTGGTCACGAATCTTTTGCTTCTGATAGCCAAAGTGAGAAGTCAGGCTTACAAGAAAATGTGTAATACTCGCCAACACCTTCAGTTCAGGGAATCCGCCTTCAACCTTCCGATCCCATAGCAAAATCGCGGGATCGTTCGTTCCTGTCGAAAGCCAGACTCTGAAACGCCCTGCAGTTTCCTCAGAGTTCCGCGGAATCAAGGTGAAGGCTTGGATCTTTGGAGGAGGGAAGGTCAATAGAAGTTCTGTTTGGACCCAAGTTGCTCGGTGAGCCCTAAAGAGAAATGATTATCTAACTGGGTAAATAACAATCCCGGCACATACCAACGGCACTGACAAGCATTGGTCAACCTTAGTAGTAGATAATATCTTGTAGCTAGCTCACCCGATCACAGAATTCAATAGTTATCGTAGAAAGTAAAACAGAGGCAGGATAAACGAATGTCGATGGGTCAAGGAGATCATCTTTCGTCTCCGTATTATTGGCTTGAGCGGCCTCGAGACTGGGGTTGGTGGTGGAGGGATCGGAAGAAGCCATGTGACTCATACTATCAAAGTTTACGTGTTGTTTGGATCATTTTCGACGCGTCTCTTGAACACCAACCACCACCATGAACGGCCCCGACGCGACGTCGACAAAATGGAGTGTACACGGTAAGTCTATTTATTTGATGATTTTATAAATGTCGCTAACAACTGGTATCATTTGCAGCCGAAGTCCGCCTTCAGCCACGAGCAACAGCACGATTCGACAGCATTCGTATCAGAGTCTACGACTGGCTCAACTCTTTCGATCGAATCAACCTGGCCTCTAGCATTGAAGGATGGGAAGATGTGCCAGAACTAGCGTCGTCCGTTGAACGGATCATGATATCCGAGTGTCCCTGCCCTACTCAAAGTTTGGCCCTCAGTGATATGCTCTTGCAAATACATGTGTATCAGCCTTCTGATGGTGAAGCTTTTGAAGAATTTGCGAGCGGAGGAGGAGGAGGCGATGGTGAAGATGATACCATGGCGGCCAGCGTTTGCGAGCTCCCGAATAGAGGCTGGGAGGGGTTGTGGGATTCGCTCATTTATGCGGACGACATCAAGACGAGGCTCTTGGACTATATTCATGCCACATTGGTTCTTAGTGATGCTAATGTTGACTGTGAGCGACTGACACGTCATCTTCTGTCCCCGGAATATTAATGCTCCCAGTCAATCTGGTGTCGTGGAATCGGGTTGTTCTACTTCACGGTCCTCCTGGCACTGTGAGTAATCCAGACATCATAATTTTCCTCTAACTCAACGGGTTGATATCTAGGGTAAAACATCGTTATGTCGTGCGCTCGCTCAGAAGCTTTCCATTCGGCTTTCGCACCGGTCCGTTTGTTTTCTGCGAGACATGTGTAGCGCTCATCTTCCTCCAAAAGCTACTCTCACGCTCGCCTGCTCGAAGTAAACTCCCACTCTCTTTTCTCAAAATGGTTTTCCGAATCAGGGAAGCTTGTACAACGGCTGTTTACCAACATCACAGAACTTGCGGAGGAGGAAGACGCATTCCTAGTTGTTCTGATCGGTTGGTATACTATCAACTTCTTCACCTTCACTTTTCTCACTAATTTCCATGATATAGATGAAGTAGAATCATTGACCGCGGCGAGAGCTGGTGCCATGGCTGGCACGGAGCCATCTGATGGTCTAAGGGTGCGCATATATGCACACAATCTCACGTTCAACTCTCTCCTTATGCCGCCATTAGGTTGTTAACGCTCTCTTGACACAGCTGGACAAACTGAAGCACCGGAAAAACGTGCTTATCATGTCAACTAGCAATCTTGTCAAAGCTATCGGTGAGATTCATCCTCGAACATTCCAGGGCTCGATGACTCATTCCAGTTTCAGACAGCGCCTTTGTAGACCGCGCCGATATCGTCCAGTACGTCGACCTCCCCTCCAGCGAAGCGATCTACGAGATCTTGCGCACATGTCTCTGTGAAATCATCAAGAAAGGGATCATCGCACCCGTTGTAAGCGTCGCCACATTCCACCTCCTTCCCGCCTCCCTGAACTATTTTTGTAGACTGTTCCCAGTCTCAATCAAGCTCGGATGTATCATCTGACAGCGAGCTCGTTCGCAATGGAACCCTCTGGGCTGGACGCCCATCGAAAAACTCAGCATGTGGCACTGAGGCTCTTGGCGCTCGCTGAGCAGTGCAGAGTAGGGCCCGATATCTCTTCTCATGGGATCGATCATCTTGCTAATGTGTTGCGGAACAGAACCAAAATTTATCAGGAAGAGCTCTTCGCCGGCTCCCGGTCCTCGCGCTTGCCAGATACATAGGTGTCGGAAACCTGCCGCTCCCGGCCTACAAGTCATCTTCTTCTGGGACTGGAAGAAACGCAGCGATTGCTCCTCCTCGTCCTCCCGGTGCTGACGTCACCTTATGGTTGGATGGCATGGAGAAAGTCGTCCAAGAGCAAGACAAGGAACTGAGTAGGCTATCATGAACTTGACTCATGCAGTCCCTCCTTTTGTCGTCGGAATGCGTTGTATTGCACTTCATACTTAGAATTGTATCGTCACCTCTCATTTCACCTCTGAATCATTGTTGTAGGATACATATCACTCTCCGTCCGGAATGCAGGCATTTGTAGCAATTCTTCCTTATGTATTATCAACCTTGGCGGCGGTTACCATCGACGCTAGCGCCTTCCTCCGCCTCGCAAGTCTATCCAAGCGTTCCGCTAGCTCCCTCAATAACGCCGCGTCTGACTGTTCCTTGCCAGCTTTCTGTAGCAGCAGGGTCGCGAACTCTTCTTCCAACGGTCCAAGTTTGCGACTGGGAGCCTTGGGAGTGATATGTGAGGCGGGGAGGAGAGACCGCGGAGGCGATTCAGGTGTGCGTAGACAAGAAACCAGCGTTTCCTGGTCTTGTCTCTCCTCAGGTTCAATGCTGCCGAATCCCTTCATTTCGTTGATGACGAGGTGGAAGTTCTGGATAGCTGCGGGAGTCACGCTGGAATGCAGGAGGTGTTTTGGGACTTTCCTCGGTTCTGGATATTGCGGGGAAACGCGGCGATTGGACGAGAATTCGTCAAGCGATCGATTTAGAGCTGCAGGCGGAGTGAATAGAGAGATGAAAGGAATTTTATTTGTCGGAGGAGGGCTGGGTGGATATACTTCGAATGATTTATGAGCATCAGGAGAGGTGACGAAGATCTTGTTAGGAGAGGATGACGAGAGATCCATGCTGTTTTCAGGACTGAAAGCGCGTATAGACGGAGAGCGAAGGAGGCTACGAAGAATCGAAGGGCTGAGTCTCGGAAAGTGCTTCATGCGCATAGGAGTAGAAAGAAACGGATGCTGGTGCCTCGGAGAACCGTGTGGCGGAGGCGGCGGCGTGTTCACGAGCAGTGGCCAAGATACGTCTGCTGTGGGCGAAAGAAAAGATTCATCTGCACAGAAAGAATCCAACCCGCTGAGATCGAAATTGAAATCGCAAGGCGTGGCGTCTGCCTGAAGATCAACGTCAAAGGCGTGCAGAATAATCTCAGCGCTAGCTTCGTCGGATGCGATGGTGTGAAATAGTTCGTCTAAAAGTTCCTGTCGACTAGCATAAGAAAGCGAAAAGTCCTGAACAGGTTTGAAGCGCCCTTTCTCTGGCGTCGGAGTGTATCGTTCAGCCATGCAGGGGAAGTAGGCGTTTAAGGACTCAGACACACGTGGCGGCGTTATCGCCATGATTGTTTAACCCCAAATTGAAACAGGAACGTTCGCTGCATCTTCACTATCTACAATGACGATCGCACTTCCCACAGACGATGGCACAGAAAGGCCAGCATTTGTTTCCCTCGGGATGTTCATTATCGACCAGTTCGAGTATCTGGATGAGAACGGGAACAAGACAGATAGAGCAACAACTGACGAGGCAAGAGTCGTTTCTTATCTATTCGACGCGATATCTAATGCAATACCTAGATTGGTGGAGGGGGAACTTATGCTGCTGTTGGAGCCCGTACATGGTTAGACTCACGAATACATTACCCTCTTGTTTCCTGATGTGCCTTCGCCATAGGCTGCCTCCGAAGAAGGTCGGGATGGTAGTCGACAGAGGGGACAACTTCCCCCTTACCATCCAAGCAGATCTAGAAAAGTTCGGCGCCGAGATGTGGCTCTTCAGAGACCAGCCAGGCGACGTAACCACCCGTGCTCTCAATACATATCGCGGTGATTTTCGTAGGTCCATCAGCATTCATTTTCCAATTCTCATTCTGTTTCCGTTCTGACGATGGTCTGACAGCTTTGAGTACCTCACTCCTCGTATTCGAATCACACCTACGGACTTGAAAGACACGCGACTGGAACGTCCCTCGATAATCCATTTCATCTGTTCCCCATCAAGAGCAGCGGTGATCTTGTCTGAACTTCAAGAAGAAGGATGGGACCCCATCACCATCTACGAACCCATACCTGTGTGTACACCGCTTCATCTTCGTAACGACAAACCCCCCTGACATTGTTCATCAGTACCGCTGTATGCCAGCAGAACTTCCCGCACTGAAGAAGATACTTGGTTCACTATCCATCTTGAGGTAGGTTATGTCGTGTCTATGGATTGATGGCCACAAACGTATCCCACAGTCCAAATGCAGAGGAGGCCCTTTCCCTCTTGTCGATCGCCCTCCCAGTAACGAAGGACAAAGTGGAGCAAGCAGCGAAACAGTTCCTCGAATTCGGGGTCGGCCGCGACGGAAAGGGGGCAGTGATAATCAGATGCGGGCATTTGGGTGCGTATACGGAGACCCAAGATAGAGGAGGCAAGTGGACGGACGCGTATTGGACGACAGAAGATCCCGGTAAAATCGTCGACGTGACTGGTAAGAGCCTTCCTCCCACACTGACTGGCAAAGCAGCGTTCAATATTGGTACCTTTCTAGGTGCTGGAAATAGCTTTTTAGGAGGCCTTGCGGGAGGCCTAGAGCTAACAGGAGATGTGTACAAAGGTGAGCATTCGTGTACCCCTCTTCTCCCCGTCGTTCTGAGTAGAATGGGACAGCGGTCTTGTACGCCACCGTCTCCGCATCCTTCACGATAGAACAATATGGCCTGCCGGTCCTAACGGGACATGATAGCGAAGGTCGCCCAATCATCAACGGGGAAAGTCCTAATGCACGCCTGCAGAAGTTGACCGCCGGGGAAGTGTAGAAGACAAGGAAGTAGAAAGCAGAAGTCCATCTGGCTAGAATATCCATTACATGTATATATACATACCGTGTGGTGTAAGCTTGTACAGAATAAAGATAAAACAAATAACACAGAGGGCAGATCTCTTTTATGGCTGACCCTGCTGGAACTTTGCTCGACTTGCTGCGAATAACTGTTCTTGAGCTGCGAGGAGCTCTTCTTCCGTCATCCCGGACTGCTCAAACTTCGAGACTTTCTTTTCCCGGTCCTAGGTGGGTAGTTAGGTGCTGGTGAGTGTATGAAGCAAACAACACGTACCTTTTGCTGTTGCTTATGATCCTTTAGAACATCTTCAACCTCCTCCGTGAAAGATTCAAAGCCCAAGCGCTGTTTTGGACCAGATAAATACAGCGAAGACAGAGTCGCGAGTTCAAGAACGAACCTTCAGAGCGCTGATGATATGTTCTGGTGCAATAGTCTTCTTTGATTCCTGCTCACATATCTCGTTCGCCTCGGAGGATATTAAGTGTATGAATTCTAGATGTTGAAGCATCATCATCAGGACAAGAAGGCCACTGGAACAGAAGAGGCGTTGGATGTTCACCTACACAACACTCTATGACCAAATCACGCGTCTCCTTCGCACAGGAGACGTCGGATGGTAATAGTTCTTGAAATTTTACTTGAGTTTTGGAATGAAATATGAACCAGGAGGGTCCAACGCACCTGCGATCATCTTGGTCACTGTGGCCTTGGGCAACGACAGATCCTCATCTGGTATGGCGCCTCCTCCGTGCCCTTCATGGTCCGACATGATCTTACAAGAGCCCTCCCTATATTAAATAACGCTCGAGATGTCGGTGAAAAATATACAATATCTTGTCGTCTTGGGCGGTAGCTGCAAAAGGGCAAATCACGATTTCAAAGTCCGATCGTCTCAACCATGTCTTCCGTCTGTCCCATCTCTCTTTTTGTTCGATGTTTCTTTCATCTTACATTCATATCTACAGGTCAACCCAGTCAATCCGAAGCCATTCTTGCAGGAGCTGACCGGAAAGCCTGTGTATGTGCGGCTAAAATGGGGATTAGAGTATAAAGGCTTCCTCGTTAGCACGGATGGGTATATGAATCTCCAGGTATGTCGCGTCGTATGCTTAGATCTCGAGTCATACTCATTGCAATGCCTATATAGCTTGCGAATACTGAAGAGTTCCAAGACGGGAACTCGAATGGCACGCTGGGTGAGGTTTTCATACGGTGCGTGTTTGATTGTCTTGGGGATCCGACTTTTATCTGATCTTTTTCTCTGGGGTTTTCAGGTGTAACAACGTTCTCTATATTATAAGTCCCCTCCTTCTTTCAGGTATATCATATCTGTCCTTACCCTCTTTGTTCACAGGGAGACTCCTTCAGAATGAGCGCACGAGTTCATGGTCCCATCTATCGATGTCCGAGTTTTGCAAAACGATGTTTCCTGGGGACAGAGAACTCTCTTGTTTATCTGTGTTCAGGTGTAGTGTGTATCCGTATTGATTCCAATGCTTTCTTTTTGTATCTTTTGAGCGCTCCCGTCCACGTTAGTTTTGAGTCTTCGTGCAGGCTGCGGGCAAGTCATTTGGGCCACTGTCATTTAGATCATCCTTACAGTTACACATGGTAGCCACGCTGTTGCTGTCTGCGCGATTGCCTAGGCGCTTGAAGTCTATTCTTTATACTACATCTCGAGGACGAAAAGGGTCACGAACCCATGGCAGCAGGTGCTTTCTTTTTTCTTCCTCACTGCGCGGGGACCAGTCTTTGCATTCATCATTCTCTTGTACATTCTAACTACCTAGAAACCAACACGAACACGGTAGTACCGCTCAGAAATTTTGCTCATGAACACAACAGGTTCAGTTATTTCGGATCGAACTCAGCCTGTCGCATTTCTGTGAGATGGTCAAGGGGATATTGTGGTGCAGACTTACGATCTCTTCGTTGTCAACGGGGAAAAGGACCTCCTCCCCTTCATCATCTAATTCCGGCCAAGGGATATCGGCATCAGCCAGTCTGACGAGCGATTGTTCGTTCAGTGGATAAATGCAAGTGGGGCGTCATCCGCCTACACAAGTTTTTCATCGGGCATTAACGCGGCCCCATCGTACTTTCTTGAGCGAAAAAAGAGGATAGTAGACATACTCCCCGTCAGGACTGAATCCGTGCTTCACAAGTCCTTGGGTATTGCTGAACTTCCAGTTACCGCCGAGACTGCCTCCAGCCTTGACACCAGGCGCGGCAGCAACAGGGAGCTCGACTTTGAGGTCCAGCTTGAAAACATGATCACCTTTAAAAGAGTAAGATCTGATTACCGTCCTCGCAGCAGCATTTGACCACACACGGTTGGATGAGAGATACAAACAAAATTCTGGACAGCTGACGACGTCGGTGCAGACCGCAGCATTTTTAAGGAGCTTCTCGAAGCGTTCATCAAGGAGAGTGCTAGTGGGGAATTTACCGCGCATAGTGCGAATCCGTGGCTTGATGAGCAGACCGCTGCGTTTACGCTTGAACTCCCAAGAGCCCTCGAATCCAACGTCTACGATAGGCTCTCTATGATATGCTTGCCTTGAGTGCTCGGTAAAAGTAGGACGACGATGGCTTACACCGCAGCGGTGATTTTTGGGGAAATCCCCAATTCTTTTACGCCTTCTGAGAGGTACCTCTCGAAATTGGTCGGAGCTGTATCAAGCACAGGGTGAACATCCATCGAGGCTCGAGTGTCGGGATGCTCGTAAAGATTTCCCTCCACGACAAATTCCCCAGTCTGATAATCGACGCGACCGAAGTCTCCGACCTATCGTTGGATGACCAATATAAAATCATAATGGTGTACCGTCATCTCACCTTGACTGGTTTAGCAGCATCGATGTTTGTCCATTTATTATTCGTTACTTTTACTTGAAGGAGCAGATCAATGAACTTACTCTTGCTGGCTGAAGTTGAACATAGGGGAAGACGTAGAGTTCGACTATCGATACCGGCCTTCAAGTTGTCTTAAGAAGTGACATCTGAGATTAAATAAGGAGGATGGCAGACTCCATGAGCTTCTTGGCTTCCAAAAGTTATAAAAAGTGGGTGTAATAATGTGCCATTAGAGGTGGTGGCCAGCTTGAACCTTGAGTTGAGCTTGTGGACTCACTGAGTGCATCGGTCAATCACTGCCATCGATGGAAATCGAGCATGTACGTTGTACGTACTAACACGCCACATTTACTTATTCTTACGTCGCCCGAAGCCTGGCAATATCTTGCACTCGACTATCGCACATATTTTTATTTTGGCGTCTCCGTTCACTTCTCAGCAGCTCTTTTTCGGCTGAACCATCAGAATTTTTGCTCGAGTTTGCTGGCAAAGCAACGAAAGTTTACGGAGGCACGAGGGGCACACCGCGATGATCAAGCTAATAGAGATGGTGCGAAGTGTATACGATAGACCGCTTCATCGGGTGAGCCCTGTGGCTATTGAATTCGTATCTAGGTTCATTAGGTTCTCGCAAGTTCTAAAGCAACTGAATGAGAGTTCATGTATATGGCATCGGTCCTAGTAAAACACCCCTCCTGGACATTTCAAGACCTTCTCGGGCCGAATGATGATAGTCAATGCAACGTGCTCTCAGGCCTTGATCTCTCTTGCACCCTTCCCCAGCCCCTTCTTCCGTACACTCTCAATGTATCTACCTTGGCTTGGAATCAATGTATCTACTGTCCAGGACGTGCTGTGGTATCTGCATCAGTGGGTGTTTTCTTGACATTCCTTCCTCCTCGTCACTGAAGATATCTCTTCTAGCTATCCCCATCTAGGGCAAGTACTGTAACAATGGCGAACCATTGATCAATATCTCACGTTTGGCCTAGAAGTCGCTCGATTACGAGCGTCTCTGAAGCATATTCTCATATCCGGAAAAAATCTAAGTCAGTTTTAGATTGCTTGAATATATACTGTATGGCTTAAACAAGATCAAGCACCATCGATCATCCTCCCCAGCTAGTTACACTCATCAGGTTCCGGTGTATTTCTTGATTTCTTATGCGCCATGCTAACTCCATAGCTTTGTTGTAGCTCCAAGCCTTCGCTTTATGCGCTTATTGTAGGCATCAATGAATATGCTCACCCAGAAATTCCAGACTTGGGTGGCGCCGTGGCAGATGCTGTGGCGATGAAGGATTTTCTGATGAATACGCTTGACGTCCCAGGTGACCAAATCGAGACATTATACAACGGTAACGCTACCCGCGTCGCAATCGAAGGGAAGATTTCCTCCTTGCATAGTGATGAACGCATCCGGATGGGTGATCCTATCCTCATCTTTTATGCTGGACATGGTGCCGAGGGTGATCCACCCGCCGGCTGGTGGGTTGACGCAAAGATTCAGGTGCTCATTCCTTACGATTTCGACCCCTACCGAACGGCGGGGCCAGAAGGACAAGAGGTATTGGATATGAAATTGAGTGCTCTTCTTGAACAGCTCGCCCTGACGAAGGGCGATAACATTGTGAGCTCTTTTCAATCTTTGTTCGTATCCGTGCTCATTACACCACTCCAGAGTGGACTGTTGTCACTCTGGCTCTGGCACACGGAACGATAAAAACGACTCTGGTTTTCTCCGCTCGCGGTATTGAACTCCGCAAAGACTACACTGTATCGTCTGACGTATTGCCCGCCAGCTGCGCCGCACTCGTGGTTCCCAAGCATGCGATGAAAGGTCTCTCGTCTCATGTCCTTCTTGCAGCGTGCATGCAAGGACAGACGGCGAAAGAAAGGTAGGGTCGTGGTGTTTTCGCGGAAGCTCTGTTGGATCTGTTCCAGGAGGATGATGTCGATGGGATTTCCTACAGAGACGTCGCTGCACGTCTGCCAGATCTTCCTATGTAAGCATGTTCCCTCCAATCTCACTCCAATCTCATGCACGATTATTCATCCATCTCTAGGCGTGCGAGGGGATTCAACAATCACGGATACTCTTAAACAGCAAGATTCCCAATAAAAGACACCTAATGTACCGCGTAACTCAGGCCGCACCCGGCGTATATTCTTTGGAAGCGGGAGAAGTCCATGGCATTACACCAGGGGCGATACCTCTCGCAGTCTGGGAACACTCATTGCCGAAGATTGCACTGCTTTTCGGTCGAAGATGCGGTTCTCTGACGCCAATGCCTCGTTGGAACTCCCTGAGCAAGTCTTCGCGATGCAAACTCGGGTAGGAGCGTGGCAGGATCTCCGCCTATTCATACCTCTCGAGGATGAACTCGTTGTGCTCTTCTGACGAGTCAATGATGCCATGGAAGACAATACGGAGAAAAAGAGGTCACTTACGCTGGTAAACAGTCGAGATGAGCGGCCTGATCTTGTTATCTCCTTGACCGACGACAAGAAAGGCATTTGCGTTGAACACGGGCTCACCTACATGCCTTTCAATTGGACGTTGATGATGATGCCTTCACTCCCGTCCTCTACAGTGCCGCCGACTTCATATGTCGGCCAAAGATCATCGCTTGGTCAATTTGATCAATTTCGAGTGTCTCAAGCTCACAGAGTCCCTTGAGCTAGACCAACTTTCTGAGCTTGTGATGGTGCCGGATGATGGAAATAATCTCCACGAAAATGGCATCATCACCCTTTCCACTCAAAATCAAACCGAATACGACAACTTGGACGACCTTGACGCATACTGATTCAAAATCACGAACAAGTCTAGCTTGACTCTCTTTGCTTCTTTTTTTACTTTGATATGAGCGACCTGAGCAGTACGTACATACAATTGTTACCTCTCTCCACTGCAGAACATCACTGATAAGTGTCCAGCGTCCTACTACCAGCCAGGATCTGCCCTGAATGGCGTTGTCGACCCGTGTCTTGCACCGGGTGGTTCTTTGACAATTGGATATGGATCAGGGGGATCTATACCATTTTCTTATGTCCTCAGAGAGGGACAAGATGTCGACGTCAGATTCTTGAAAGGGTTCCTTTCGACGCAGCATGTTGATTTCTCTTACATGGAACAACAGTCGCCGCTCACTTCAGAACGGGCGGTGAGGCGTGCACAGCGGGGGAAAAGATTCATTTGGGACTCTGTGATTATAGCAATCGTTCAGCGAAGATCCTGAGGAGGTAGCCTGTACCAGCTTGGTGCTAGCAACCATTGTGGCGACCCGAGAGAATGCGCACGCTGTACCGAAGGCTATAACGCGAGGAGAAACTCAGAATCTGAGATTGAGGAGTTGGGATTGTGGAAATTGACTGGGTCTATGTGTGGGACTTGGTCCGAGCGCCTTTGTACTTGGCTACATGTGCCTCGTAAAACAAATGATTCAGAAAAAAAAGCATTGTGGCGTTTTTTGGACAGTCAGCACACGTGTATCTTCTAAAATAGGTAATGAGAATTCAAGGTCCGAATCTTGCTGACACCACGGCGAAATTTTTGACTCCAACGCTTCTTGCTCCCAACTACCATCACCACCATCACCACTTACAACCGTGCAAAACATTTACGATGGCCAAATCTTTACGATCCAAAGTCAAGCGCGACTTCCGTTCGAAGAAACGAGAAGTAGGAGTTTATGCCGCTACAGAAGCCGCTCGTCTACACAGACTGAACGCAAAGCTCAAAGCTGTCATCTCCAAAGACACCGAGCAAATACCATCGATAGGAGAAGAAGGGGAGGGCATAGAAGACCTACCAGGTTGGTCTTGGTTTGCTACTTTTGGCCTGCTAGATGCACAAGATATCTCTGCCGAGTGCTTGGATGCTATGCTGCAAGGGTCGAGCAAAGACAGGAGGAGAAGACGAAGGGGAGGACAAGAATTTAGCAATACGGAGGTTGCTGGAGGAGAATTGTTTTGATCTCTTCATTCACTTGTGTTTCTGCATGCATTTGGATGACGGGTCATTGACGTTTTCTCCCTTCCACTAGATTCCAATTTCATAAACGCCCACAACAACGATGCAGTAGCTGAACCATCACAACAACAACAGCAAGGTCTGCATAGACTTGTCGTTCTCCAATCACGTTCACATCGTTGATCATATCATTTTCCCGTATTTTTATT
>RZIO01000007.1:1167916-1191574 GCA_004338095.1 Gloeostereum incarnatum | reverse complement strand
TCCAAAGACCTTGAATTGCACCCCAATACCTGACAGGATCCATCCGAGCATGAGCGACATGAGGACTATCCTCAAAGACTTCGGTCTTGGTAGGGTACCCTAGTGCTTTGACTTTCTCTATGTGTGCCTGCGTATACTCCCAAGAGACCAACTTGTCTTTCTTGGAATAGATATAGAGGCGAGGAGTGTCCTTCGTGATCCACGGGAGAGGGTTGGGACCCAGGAGCGCCTCCTGATTCCGTTCCAATATATCTTTCTGGCCACGAATCGTGTCAACAAAGCCTGCGCCAAGGAAAAAAAGGGAAATGAAGAAGATGGTGGGCCAACGCGTGAATACACTTTTCATTCCCGCCGTGAACGCGTTGATGGCTCCCGACAAAGTGCCACCTCCGGGAGCGGAGTCAACCACCCAGATGGATTGGGGATTGGGGGAGAGAGGAGGGGCGAGTCCTTCTGCAGTGATCACTTGTCCAAGTTTCAAAAGCTGCATCGCACCTCCTACGTTTATGCACGATAAGAGCTCCATAATGAACAAAATAGCATGAAGACGGACCGTTGGAAAACGAGTGAATCAGGATCCTTTGCGGGGCGACAGGGAGGGAGGGCTCTTGAACACCCCTGGATTGTGTGGGCAGATAACCAAGCGCGGACAGGGCCTCAACGGCAGGTGTTAGCTTACTTCGCTTGAATCTCCGAGTCAGCTGCAATTCTTCGAACAAGAATGGATTAGCCACGCACCAAACTGCTCTCGGCACTCCAAAACAAAGATTTTCTGGTCCGGATGAGGATTTGAGTCGCATCGGGATAAATTTCTTCGTAAACCTTCGTGTACTTGTGTAAATGGGGGAGTTGTGCTCCCACTAATAGACGCAGTCAGATGGTGAAGTTGGCCAAGTCTTGTCCAGCATCCCACTTACTCCATCCAAAGACCAGAATAACGCTAAAACGCGCGTTAGTCAAACATCGGGAATATACCAAGTGTCTGACTTTGGATCATTGCTAGGCTCTCGTCGTGTTGAATCCCCCACTGGTTTCTGAAGAAACACATCTTCTCCGATGGCAAGGAACTTCTCCCCCGCCGAGCTTGGTGTACTAGTCATAGTCGATGTATACAGCTAAGGAGGGGGATGAAGCCAAGCCGTATTGCGCCACAATCCAGGGACGACTTCGCCGGCCTTGAACGGTAAAGTTGGAGCCGGTAGATCGGGAGATCGAGAAGGGCTGACGCTGAGGCGCCATGGCAAATCAGTGGTCTGCGTTCCCTACTCTCCGACGTACTGAGTGTCCAGGAGTCTCCTCTTTCCAAGCTTGACATCAGCTCGCTTCATCTTCAAATAATTTTGGTGTAACCGCTGCCAGATTCAACATGTCGCACTCGGACGCGTTCCATTTGACCATGTTCTTCACTCTCGCAACTCCCGACACCGTCGAAAACACGAATTTTGTCAGTTACAAGAAAGCAAGGGCGTTCGGTTTACATTTGCATATCTACTGGGTAAAGACTACAGAGGGTATCGCTACCGATGTCATGGCATTGTCCTGAAATTAAGTGAGGCAAGTAGGCCATGTGGCGCTCGGAGAAGTGTTAACAAGAAATACAGATGAACGAAAATGAGTGTACAATGTGTGGGCAGTGGGTCTAAGGCTAACGCTTGGGGAAATAATTGTTTGAGGACTCTCGCCCTTCCTTTGAATCATATTGGGAGCTGATATCTCTACCGCTCTCGATATCTACAGAACAGCTTCCGCTGGAGCGAGAGAGCGCCACAGAAGCCCTAGATCATGAGGCGTGTCAGCGAACACCCTAATCGAAGGAAGATAGAAATACTTACAAAGGGGGTGGCGTGCATTCTGACATGGTGATGCGCTCAGTTGTAATGCGAACCTCAGGGCGACTGAGCGAAAGTATTGGGTTGGTAAGGGAAGGGCCAAGAGGCACACTCTGGCGGCGTTGGTTCATCTCGATTCCAGATAATCCATAGATATACACGTCAGCTGTGTGGAAATCTAGCAGTCTCATGACGGCCCGACATGCAGCAATCGACCTATAAAAATGATTTAGCCAGGAGAGAAGGTAAGTTATACAAAGGTCTTACGAGACAGCAGCAGCGGGGACAGTTGCGATTCTATAGATCTTTAGTAATTATCGACGACCGGTGAACAAGCCTGTGACATACACGTTCATGGCAGCTGGAATACATTCGGTCAATGGTTAGGAAGACGGGGTTGGAGTAGCATGCTCACTATTCAGGTTCAGAACGTTTAGTACCTAGAGGCGGTGGGCTATGAGAAAAAGGGCATAGACATGGAGCGACGAGGTGGCAATACCGCAGGAATACAGTTCGTTGAAAAGGAGACCAAGAAATACACAAGACCGTCCGTAAAGAGCAGCTTCCAAAGATCCGTTCGTGCCGTATGTTTTGAAATCAAGGCGATGAAGGTAAACACGAGTATGACAAAGTCGAAGCCCATGGCTGAAAATACATGAGGGACGAAAGCAATCAAACAAGACCCAAAACGTACTGAAGAAAAAGGTAATGTTGAGGACCGACGAGTTGGCTTGGGTGACCTCGCAGGCGCGCATTTCGTCGTTCCAGGTTGCGTGGACTACGAACATGCCTCTATACAGGACAGCCCAGTGGGCGATGCAGAGGATGATGAGCGGGATCGTGATTGCTTTCCGTCGTTCCCACAAGGCTATACTTGAAAGAAAGTTGGTTTATGCAAGAGAGAGAAAAAGACTGCCATACGTCCTAAGCATCAAAGACGTTGACGCCCCCAAGATGGACATATTACCGGCCCACTACAAATACCCGGGTAGTTAGTCATTGACAATTCTCCAGAGCAGAATAGAACTACGCTCACAGAGTTAAATGTATATAATGCCTGGAAAGAGGTTAGTGAGTACATCAAAAGACAGAAAGGGCATTGCCTACGCTACAGTTAACCTAAAAGATTCCTTGGGTCAGTAATCGTCGGTGACTCAAAATCATGCTTCCTACAGGAGAAGTGACAGCTAATGACAGTACCCTGTAAGCAGCGATGAGCCTTAGATCGCGAAAGTCGGGATAGTTGGGACATACAAGCCTACACAAGCGAGAACGATGCAATATCGAGAACTAAAGAAAAAAACTAGCAGAAAGCATCAACATAGGTGCTACGCCTAGAACGAATCAACACACTCTGACACAGGGTCAGCCATTGGGATTATCGTAGAAACATAGACGCACCAATGGCCAGCGGAATTTCCGCCTCCTGGTAATTAGGGACCATTCGAAGCCTGAGGTCACGAAGAGTTCCCACAACACGACACCCAGGAAGGCATACATCAGGCGTTCAAAAACGGCTTACAAGGAAATCAGACGAAACCAACAGAGACGACGATGCTCGCTAACATACCACTGTCCCTTGCGATCTCTGCTGGACTCGACCAGTCAACCATGGCGGTCTGAACGGACTTGGAGAAGGCAGTGGTGTCTCCAAGAGACCAGAGAGGTGGAAGGTTTGGAGGTAAGAAAGAGGACACTACAGAATAGGTCAGGGAGCACTCTGAGATTGCTCCAAGACAGCGAAACCTTCTTACTTGTAAGCCTATATATATGAGATGTAAACCGGAAGGTGGCGATCTAGACAGAAATCGCGTTGATCAGTATAGCTCGCAAGAAATCAGGATTGTTCTAAACCGAACATACCTTGAAGCCCCAAGTTTACCATGCAAGAGCCACAAGTGTACTGCCGAACGTTGAAGGAAGGATTGAGTGAATCCCGTTCAGCCGCCTGAGCACTTGAGGGCAAACGATGGACGTCAAGAGCAAGTCAAGAATGTAAAGACGTTTGATGGATTGAACGAGCAAGTCACTAGATGCAGTCTGAATCTGGCAGCCATCAATCAAGTAGCGAGTAAGCAAAGGTAAGCAACCACCGGGCTTCGATTCTTCTCCGTGGTCGGCCGGGTTCTTCGTTAACAAGGTAAAGGGCTCCCGTCCATTGGATTCCTGCTACCTTTTCTATCAAGAACGCGTCGTTTTACCTATTTTCCAAGTAACATGCCAACGCGAATTGATCAATGTGTCGCGTCCGTGGGAGAGTATGTGGCATCAGTAGTTACGGACAGTCGCGGCAACTACCGCTGCCGCGGCCGTGTGCTTCCGCCATCGCATTCCTCTTGAATGTTTCCTGCCTATCGTACTAGCAAAGTATCCCACAAATGAGGCTCGTGAGTATCACTAGAACCATGAATAATAAAACAACAATATTGTCGGAAACGGTCCAGAACGAAGAATACATTTAGCTACACCAGACAGATACCTTACCATCAGCACCTGCACTCGCAAGCCACGGGTGCTTGCTTGACCACCGCACCTGCAGCACCCCTAATCCATCTCTAATTTCATGGCCACGAAGAATTTTCAGCGGAACTATCAACGGATCCGTCATCAGGTCGTTGTAGACTCTTGCATGGAAGATCTGTATAACACCATCGTCCGATGAAGACGCGAATAATGGATAGCTCGGATGGAAGTGGAGGGAGCGAATCGCGCGAGAATGATATCTAGGGGGAAATGCAAGTCCATTGAATCGCTATCAGAAAGAGGAGAAGATAAACGCCTTACCGTAGCACCTTATAGGGTTTATCGCTCAGTTCTAGATCGAACCAACAGAGTTTCCGGTCATATCCGCCCACAATTAGATGGTCTCCCGAGGAGTGAACGTCCATCGAAGATATCCACTTGATACCTGGCGTCAATGTTTTCAGCAATTTCTGCTCCGCCAAGTTATACATTCGGACGTATTGCTGAGTCTGGAGAAAACCAACGCGTCAAAAAAGGTGAGTGAACACCACAACGACAGATGTGACGTACGGCTACAAAGAAATGCGGTTTTAGTGGATGGAATAGGACAAGCTGGACAGCTCCCTTGATTTTCCTGAACGGAGCCTGGGAATGTCGTCTTGTCAATTGATGGATCCAGACACCACCCTGCGACCCTTCGTTCGCTGTCGTAGATGGTTATGTGAATGAGTACTAAAGAATTGAACTTTCAAAAAATGAGACGGACAGACTGTGGCCATATAATCGCCTCTTCTGTGCCAAGTTATTTGCTTGGGCAAACCCGAATTCGATGGCAGATTGATAGTTAACAGAGGGGTGTCCAAAGACCAGGAATTAGAGGAAGTTGTGGTCCACTTCACAGGCGAGGGAGTTTCCGGAGCCGGAGGAAGAGTGGGAGGTGCCAACAAAGCATGAGTCGCCATCTCTATTGAGGGTGGCAGATTCGGCGGGATGACGCAGTGGAGAGTCTCCTCGCTAAGTCGGAAGCGGTCAGCATGTCTCAAACAGGAGGGTGCGAAGAGATTCGCGCTTACATGCCAGCGACGAAATACATGACATCAGTCCTTGGACACCATTCAACGGCGCCGATCTTGCTGGCGAATTTCCAGCGTTTGACCTCTCGGCCAACATTGATTTCCCATAGGCTGACAATGCCATCCTCGTCTCCACTGACGACCCAAACACCGTCTGGACTGACGCTGATACAGCGCGCGCGACCGAGATGAGAGAATTTGAGCGAGGAGTAGGTAGGGAACGGTTTCAAGCTACTTGGGCTTGGAAGCTTAGGGATGAGGGAGTTCGGGTCTATGTTGAGCTTTACTCGTTGCACCCTTGGAGCCAGGTAAAGATCCAGCTGGCGGTTAAATCGCTCCTTTATGAATCGATCGTACGCAGGTACCAATCGCAAGGAGGGGTATTTCTTGGGAAGGTAATCTCGCTCCCTATCCTCAGGGTCGAGAGCCTCCCATGCTTCACGTTCAGCATCAGTCGGAAGGTACTCTTCCGGAGGGTTGTAAGATTCGGAATTTGTGGGTAGACGTGTTTTCGGAGCAGGTAATGGTGGTGGATGCGAGGACGAGGGTTCGGACCAGATAGGGTAGAACTGGACCTGCGATGAAGTTTTTGGTTTTGAGGGGAGGATTCGTCCTTGGCGGATGGCTCGAACAATTTTCATAACCTATCCGATGAAGTCAGCGGCGCACGCCTTAACCCCGATATTTGGCGCACCTTTTGCTTTTCCCATTTACTGGGAACCCAACGGCGCTTTGGCTCAGGAGCGGCGGACAGAGGCATCACCTCTTCCTTGCCCTTTCCAGTAAACCATTCGATGGTTGGCTCGTATGGATTATAATTCGCATCTGGAACTTCATTTGCGTAAAGTCGACGTATAATGTCAAGCTCTTCAGCAGAAAGAGGCTTGTCCATCTGAGCTTTTTTATCAAAAGCAGAAGTCCTTTAAACAAGTCAGAAGGAGTTCAATCCGGCAGGGGATATGCCTGACGAGAGACGTACCACGCTGAGGGATCTTCTACCGTCGACAGGAACTTATCCAATTCATCTCCTCGTGCAGGTCGCAGGACCTTTTTCCCGTCAATGTCATACCCTATGTGGGGAAGATCATCGTACCAGTGCATAGGTACATCTCCGACGCGGTTTGGGTCCTATAAAACATGGTAGATGCATTCTCGACAGGTAAGAGAAAACACACACCTCTTCAGTAGAGGAATCCGAGTCGTAGTTAGGTTCTATTTCAGGATAGACGCGTTTTGGATGGCCAGTAATGTCTGAAATCACGGTTTTTGGTTTGGGAAAAGGATGCAGTTCGTTGTCGTCCTCTTCGTTTGAGCTGAGATCTGTATCGTCCTCCTCGTCTTCCTCCTCATCTTCATCATCTTCCTCTTCTTCCTCCTCATCCCCCGAGTCATCCTCACTGTCACTCCGAGCGTCCAGTTCAGGAAATTCGTCGACCTCGCCATTATCGGACTCGGCGCCATCTTCTCCCTCTTCATCACTCAGCATGTCCATGTTGACGGCCTTGGTGAATAATCCAGGTTCGACTTCATCTCTAGTTGCATGCTTCCGCTTTTTAGTCGAATGCTGAGCTTCTACCGCCATGGTAAAGTGAAAGAGCAATCGAAGCTTCAAAACTTTTCGATTGTTCTCGTGCCAAATCGAGAAACCCACGTGGAAAGAAAATGAAATCGTATGTATGGGCGGCGGTGGCGAACAGAAACGATATTTTCCGGCGTCCAAGAGCAAACAAATACATGTACAAGAAGTCCGGTAATTCGTATATGTAGAAATTGAAAGTAGTAGTAAAAGTATAGGAATAGTAGTAGGTGTTAAGGAACCAAGGGTACAATAGAGAACCAGAGAACCAGAAACCAAGAGACGGACGAGAGATACAATATTTCGCCGGACTTATATGCCCTCCGTGAATCGACTTTCAGCAGGCGGCGCTGAGGGTTGTTCGTCGACGGGGTGTGGATGCTTCCCTTCGGGCGCCTTCTCCATCTGACGCTTGCTAGGTTTACGGGAGACGTCAGTGCCCTTCTTTTCAGCCTGCAAAGTGCAGTGGATCAGCGTGAAAAGCAATGAGAACGTCAGACAAAAACATACCACATATCCATTGTCGGTAAGCTGCACGCCGCTTTCCTTCTCTGGGTGACTGTAGCTCGGAGGATGGTCAATCCCGTTCTCTTCAGGAACATCTTCATACTCTTCCTCCTCCTCCTCCTCCACGCTACTTCCCTCGTCGCTGAGCTCATCGTCGCTCTCCGACACGTATCCAGCCGACCTGACAGCGGCCTCGACAGGGCCACTGCGCTCCATCTGCTCGCTCGCAATCAGGTATCGGGCGCAAAGCATCCTGATATCGTTCCACCACTCCATCATATCTTCTCGACTGCGGCACCGGAAGCTCCAGGCATGCTCTCTTCCTTTCAAAGAGAGCGAAGTGCGTAGACTGCCCGTCTTCGTTGACCCCAATCCATCCTTTCTCCCTTCAATATGGAACTTGTGGCTGTTCGCCTTGGAGGATGATGGGGGGCCAAGAGTACACGCAGGCAAGAACAAGCTGAACATCGGGGCGGTGGCGGTGGTAGGATCGGAGGAGGCGTATTCATGCAAGAATCCAGCTGGGGTAAGAACGAAGTAGCTCTCTCTGTATGTCCTAGTAAACCTCTTCTTCCTCTCCATCAGGCCCGTGTGCACGGGGATCACGCTGGGATCCTCTTTGCTCGGGTACACGATCGTCTCAGGATTCCTCAAGGGAGTCTCGGGGTCAAGAAGATGGTCGCTACGGGCACTGAAGCTGATCCATTCACGGTCGGGTGCCAGGTCCGCCATTTGGGAAGAAAGGATGCGCCAGGTGTCTTGAATAGCTGCAGTGGAACGAGACTGCCATTCGTCAAAGGTCTGCCAGGCAGATTGAATGGCGCGGACGATTCCCTCTTCGAAATGCGCTGAATTCTGCTGCATTATAATGATAGACTTTTGAAGTAGGTTTTCCTCGTGAACTTGCTTCTGCAGCTGCCGGACAACAGCAGTGTTACCTACGTATCTGTGATTACGTATTAATGAGGAACGGTTCAAGGCAAGTGCACGAGCACCACTCACGGGTCCGTCTTCGACGTTATGTTCATAGGAGTGTTCTTGAATGCTGCAATGTTGGTCGACAGCTCGGCTATGTAGCGAGTAGAGAGTTCCCTTTCTTTAGCAACATTCGTCGCAAGTTTTCCAGTGTCATTCTGAACATTCTGTAGATCATTGAAGAGTATGAGAATAGGATGTAAACTATATTATGAAGTGGGACCGGCCTTGATATGGGCCTTGATCTCTGTTCTTAGCTTCTGCAGGTGCTGGACAATGGAGCTATCGATCGTGCGTCCGAGGTTAGCATGTTGGTCTGCAATGACGCGTGTTTTATCTCGGATTCCGTAGTATATGTCCTAGAAAGACGTAAGCTTCGGTCATAGAGGAAACTTGCGGAAGCTTGATCGTACCTGGAGACCGCCCTCGCCGAGGAACTGATTCCCCGCTCTGAAGGGTACTTGAATGACGGCGCCCAGCTTGGTGAGTTCTTTGGCGGTGTTGTTCTCAATGTCCGCAATGCCCTGTGTTAAATAGGAGTCAGCGTTCTGTAATTGGGGAAAGAAACGATGCATGAAAGTGGACACGAATGAGAGGATACTACAGAAAGGTGAAAAAATCGGCATTCAAGAAACTCACTTCAAAGTAAGCAATAAGCTGCTTTACGATCGCCTTCCAAGCAATAAAACGCTCAATGAGAACGTCGGAAGGTTTGAGATCGTGTGGTGCGACGTTTTTCTTGATTAAGGACTGACTGCGAGAGAGGGTCGAGCCATGTCTGCTGGCGCGAGATACGCTGGTAGCGCGAGATATTGAGCCTGTTTCATTCATGGTGGTGGTATGAGGTCAAGGAGTGTCTGTCGCAGACGTGGGGCCTGTCCGCCGCGGTTCGATTCCGCGTCCTGACGATGACGTCATCATAATGCTTACGTCAGATACCCGATCGAAGGAACAAACAAGCGCATACGCGTATCTTCCTTCCAACCCTGATGGTCACTTACGGCGGAGGCATGTCGCTTCTCTATCTTCAGCCACCTTTTTTTCTTATTCTCCACCTCGCAGATGAAATTTCAGCGCTCGTCGTCGACATTGGCTCGTCTTCTTTACGCGCTGGATATGCTGGCGACGATTCTCCCAAGGCTATAATTCCAACAACTTATGGCTATCGCGTCGAACCAGAAGACACCGATGTTCCCATGACAGATGGAACCGAAGAAACAGACCAGAAAGCACAGGCACAATCTAGGAAGATGGCAAAGGCATTCATCGGCCAGTCAGGACCATCCCTCTGGCGTCCCAATATGGAGGTCGCGAATCCTATAGTGGAGGGTCTCAGTGAGTTTGGAATGTATCTGAACCCGTATAGCTCTCTAACCTACTCTTCCACATAATAGTAAACGACTTTGGTGCTATCCCCCGCCTTATAAGCCATGCTATCGAAGACGTGATGCGTTGTACTCCATCCGAACACCCCATACTCTGTACAGAACCTGCATGGAACACGCCCCAAAACAGAGAGCGAATGGCCGAAATCATGTTTGAAGAATTTAACGTTCCCGCATTCTACATTGCGAATACAGGAGTATTAAACGCGTACGTCTGACGCTTTACGTCCCTGTTCTTTCCTCAGCGACTTCAGTTTTGCTGCAGGCAAAGGATCGGCTCTTGTAATCGACGTTGGAGACACCATGGCCAACGTAACACCTGTCGTTGATGGCTTCGTGTTACGAAAAGGTAATGTTCTAATGAACGACCGTTTCCCAGAAATCTGAGCATCAACCCGTTCAGGCTTGTCCTACTCTCCTCTCCCAAAATTTGTCCAAGCCTATGCTCGCAATTATCTCATCAATCCTACTGCAATCCGACGAGGAATAGACCTAATGCCCCATCAAATGATTGCCAATAAAATGGTTAGTTTTACTTGAGCCTTTTCCTCGACTAGGTCAGAATCAACCAACGTCTTCACCCAGCCCGTCGAACCAGGGGCAGCTCCACGCTTCACATTCAGAGAAGACCGCTTCGAAGGGACCACCAATAGCTGGCGGCAATGGGCAGAGCTTCGAGAGGTGGACGAATGGATCCAGAGTGTAGGTGGCGTCTTGGAGCAGGGCTGGAATGACCAGTATGTTCACTGACTGTGCCCCGTACAAATCCTTATTATTGTCCTCAGGGTGGCTGCCACACGGCCAGCACGGGCATACGAATTTCCCACAGGATTTAACATGCCCTTTGGCGGGGATCGATTTTCTGTTGGAGAACAATATTTCTGGCATTCGCCACAGCTCGTTGTAAGTATCCGCTTGATAGATCAGAGCTCTTCTGATATATATCGCACCGACAGGCGTCCAATCCACATCTGCCCAAAACAATCCCTCAACTGATCAGCGACGCACTCCGCGCGTGCGATCCTGAACTCCGTCAAGTCATCATGAGCAACGTGGTCCTCACAGGCGGCGGCAGTCTCCTCTCTGGCTTCGCTGATCGTCTCAACGCAGAGCTTGCACGGACGTTCCCTCATGTATGATTCTTATATCCACCGTGTCGCCTGGCACTCATTTAGAACCGTTTGATGCAGGTCAAAATCCACGCTCCAGGAAACCCTGTCGAGAGACGGTTTGGAGGCTGGTTGGGCGGCAGCATCCTCGGTAGTCTCGGCACGTTTCATCAGCTGTGGATCAGTAAAGAGGAATGGCAGGTAAGCATTTGGAGAGTTTGTTGCGGATATCTCGTTGACGAGCCTTCTCTCCATCTAGGAACACGGAAAAGCCATCGTTGGCCAGAGATGCAAGTAGAGCTTTTTCACGAACACATACTTAATTGCTCGCTACATACGTGTGAACGTAGGTTTTGCTGGTTTGTATTGCTAGTCAGATTTTATGTTCTACTTCGACAGTTTGCCACGATACATGTGTGAGCAGGATTCCATTTCGTGCGGAGAAAAAAGCGGAGGGGAATCCGTGTCTCAAACACTGAAGCAGGCGGATGTGAAAACGCCTTCCTTCGAACTTGCTTCGAACAGACATTTGTGTGATTCGGGGGAAACGTACAATATGTAACAGTGATAAATATGTGACAAACGTATCTCTCGAGGAAGGGTTCGACGACAAACACGGGGGAAAGCACAGCTCTCGCCGGGGTGTACAGAAAGAGAAAGAAGAATGTGCCTTCCCCCATGTCGGTGGACAGCCATCGATCAACATGGTTGGAGGGAGCGACGAACGCGATTACGAAGGGAGTGGCGGAAGATAGGTGGAGGGCAGCGTTCGCGCGGGGGAAGGAAAAGGGTGTGGTGTACAGAATAGAGGGGGGATGGAGAATCAGGAGAAAGACGCTCAATGACAGAAAGAGCGTCCAACTCCCGACAATAGAACAGAAAAAAAACAGATAATAAAACAAGAGAAAAGGAATGTATGGGTTATTTCCAAAAGTTGAATTAAGAATGGGGAAGAATGTGGTAGATTGATGAAAGCGTCTCATGGGAGTACAATCAAAAAGGAAAAAAAAAAACATCAAAAGCTTCTCCTCCTCCTCCACTTCTCTCTTTACCTCTCTATCAGCCGAATGAGTGTAGGAAACCACCAGAAGAAAAGGGAAAGCCAAAACTTTGTCGTCGTCGTCGTCGTCGTGAAAAGTTGGAGCGCAATCAGTACGCTTCAACAAACTCTCGGCGCTCTCTCGCACCCATCAGCATTCCGAGGCCTCCAATAGCCTTCCTTCGGATCCTAGTCGCAAAGTTCTTGGGCCCAAGCTCATCTGCTCCTGAAGGGGGCCCACGGGGCTGCCTAGTCGGCTGGCTGGCCATCCGGTGGCTAACCATGGCCGACTGTGGGAGCATGAGCGAGTATCCAGCATCGTCATCACTGTTGACGGTCACACTGGGGATTACCACACCGGAGTTGGAAACTGTGGACCTTGGACGCCCGATGCCTAGACCTTCGTACAACTTCTTGGTGGCCTCTTCGCGCGGCGAGAGGGGCATCTCGTTGGAAGAAGAGGATCGAGGAGTCGTTGGGGCAGAACCGGACCCCCCTGACTTCGTGGAGACGGAGGAGGAATCGTCGTCATTGTCGTTGGCGTCGCCAGAATCAACGATGGCTACGACAGGAAGTGGTTGCGAGACAGCAGCGCTGAATTGGAGAGGCTGCGGGCGGAATTTGGGAGCAGCCACAGGACTAGGCGAGGCAAGTGCCGAAGACGCCGCGGGAGGAGGCGAAGTGCGCTCCGCAGGCGGAGGGGTGATCTTCACGCTGGGGGAAGTAACAGCGCGGTTCATTCCACTGAGGACGGAGTTGTTCCTGCCGCCACGTCTCCAAGAAGAGACCGAGTCGGACTTGGATGCGGCAGCATTGACATTGTAAGAAGCAACACTGCCCAGAGAGGTGCCACCACTGATGACGGTGGTAGAGGGAGGAATAGGGGCCGACTCGTCACTCTCAGCATACCTCTGCATCCCTGGCCCAACGGTATTGCTAACAGAGCGACTACCGAATTTGCCGCCCAGAGCGGCGGTCATGGGGCCACTGGTGTCTTCGGATCCTGCCTGGGTGGCTCTGCGCATCTGCGCGCTAAGAGCCGCAGAGCGAAGGTCAAAAGTATTGGAGGTAGGTCCGGCAGTGGCGGGAGTGCTGTAGCCCATGCTAGTGCGCCTGTTCTGGGCCTGAACTTGCTGTTGGCGCTGAGCCTGGGCAATCATCTCGGCTTGGTATTGCTGCGCTTGCTGAGCGGCCTAGCATAGATATGAATGGTAGCATTCGTCACGATAAGATAAGGAAACATACCTGTATCTTCAAGAGCTCAAGCTGCATCATCTGCAACTGGAAAGCCTGAGCCTGCGCGTTCTGCTGGGCAATCATGTTCGGATTAAACCCGGGAGAAAAAGGGACGCTGTTCGGGTTTAGACTGCGCTGCTGATGCTGAGAGAACCTGTTGTTAGGTCCATCGACAGCAGCCGTGAGAGGATGCTGACGACCGGGGAAGTTGCTGGCGAAGGCATTCTGAGAAGGCATCTCAAGAACCTGATCCTCTTCCTCTTCCTCAGGAAACGCAGAATAGTGGTGAGATACGAAGCGCGGCACATTGAAAGAGCCACCAGGGGCAGCAGTATGGGGAATGGAGGCAGAAGTTGAACGGACGCCGCCTGTGCGGAGACCGGCCAAAAGAGAGGCGCGAGAGTTGGAAGGGGGAGCGGTAGTCATTGTAGAGTGAGACGAGTGACGATTTGCACGATTAAAAATGAGATTCGTTGATTATTGAACAGGGGAAAAGTAAATGGCAAAAGGTGGGTACAGCTGGAGAAATGAATGAGCAAAAAGGTGATAAGTGGGTGATAAGAGTGGAATGGAATACTTGGGCGATATTGAGTGAAAAAGAATAGAAATTAGAGGCGATGAAGAGAACTTGAGTGTATTTTTTTGATATTTAAGGTGGCAGTCGAAAAGGAAGAGGGAGACGCTCGCTAACCAGTTCGGCGGCCACAGTCACTCCTCACTGAGCCAGCTCATCATATTACATAATCAATTGCCTGATCTAGTGATCGGTTCGTTGTCATTCCCCGACCCGCAGCCACCCATACTACTGTCTATTACGCCTTCTTTCTACAAGTATTTTTTCGCGCTGGCCCGTACTCTTGCGTCGAATATGGGACTAGTAATCATGCTGTGTGCAGTGTGAAACGGATTCATCATGGTCTGTCATGATTCAGTGGTTAGCATCACCACCACATCATCCCTTCCAAGGCATCGCCAGCGACCACAGTACCCACCTTAACATAAAGCTCCCATACTTCGATGAAAAAGGACTTGATTCCATCGTCATTCTTTGCTTCGTGAAGAAGCACGAATTTCGTGTCTGGTGGTCGCGTGAATCAACTTGTACACACCCTCGTCTCTAGGACTTTGATAGGAGAACATACTTCCAGGGGTAATGAATACTGATACCGTCCATTCGTTGAACTTGTCCACCGATTTCAGATACCTACTCAGTCGTTGTCAGGGTTATTTCTGCGCATACTCGAGAATCATAATACATGTTTCCGTCTTTCCTCATAACATCCTCGACGACATCCAAACTGGCATTGGCAATCATCTGTATAACATGTCTATCCTGACCTCCTCCCATACGGATGCCTCCGCCCGTCGTGTGTTGCGCCGCGCTGGAAGCACCTGATAGAGCGGTTAATGTGCCTGCAAAGGCGGATGTCGACCATGTGGGAAGGTTGGAGGACAACGGGGATATCACACTAGGCGCAGGCTTCGTAGAATAATGGGTAAGGCTGTATAACGGTGTATCTGACGGCGACAACACGAACAGATGGTGGGACATGGCAGAGCTCAAAGTCTTCTGGAACCCCGGGCCGGGACCACATGCGAAGCTACTGAATAACACGACCAAATAAATGGATGTCGTACCTTTCTTACACAATCGCCTCAACATCTAGAGCTAGCGGGATTCATTTCGTGTCAGGCAGAGCACGCGCTCTTGACGCGCTCCTTCGTATGGCTGGAGATTATGTAGTGTATTTGGAGTGGTCAATATTCTACTTTCTTTTCTCTGGAAACTGCAAGTCAGGGATGGTTGGGAAGGTTTGTTTCATACGCCCTGTTTCTCGCATGTATTTGAAGAGTGCGGGGAAGTTCTTCTCCACGGACAGCAACTTCTTGAAGCAGCGTGCCTGCATCCTCCGTCGCCGGTTTTCGTAAGCGGGGCAGTGGAGGAGGAAGCGTTGGACGGTCTCTGACGGTCTTGTCATGATTTCTGCAATGCGGGCAATTCGGCTCTCGTCCCAAATGTACTAGTGGGATGGCGCAGGCTTGGGTAGTTGTGTGGCGTAGATCATCACCCTAGGAAACTCCTACCTGCCACTCACTCCAGTCCAGACCCATCCGAGAATGTCTTTACCGTTGCTCCGTCTTCCTTCGCCCGTCTTAGCTATGATGATCTTCGCTCTGAGCGCTGTTTTCGGGCTGAAGCGGCACAAAAGCACAAAGCTCTGCTGAACATCTTTAACCATCGGTCATCCTCGGTCATCTTGATTACACGTACACCTCGTCTTATCGACAAACTTTAGCGCCCATGATCAGAACCGATCACGTACCATCCGAATAAAAGACCAATCTCCAATCCTAACTTGGCTTACGACTTGAAAGTTATACTATGTCCACCCCCAGTCATCTTAGCACCCTCGTCGACCTGCTTGCGGCTCAAGTGAAGGATCTGGAGGCCGCCTACGCAAAGGCTGGTCAGCCAATTCCTACGCTCGATGACCCGTTCCAGCCTGGTCCCTTGGACGTGGATCCCGCCGTAGCTGGCATCAAGCGCGTTATCGTTGCCGCTGCTGATCAACTCATCTCAACTGTACGCTTCCCCGTCGAAACGCTGCAAATCGGCGCGACCAGTCTGTACGTCACCACGGTGCTTGGCCTGGTCGAGGAGTACAACATCGCCGACATCCTGATCCAAGCTGGCCCCCAGGTATGTCCCTCTCTCAAGATGTCTTGAACTTCCGTTAACATTGATGCGTAGGGCCTCCATGTGAAAGATATCTCTGCTCAGGCTGGTCTTGACGCATCGGTGATTGGTATGTGGCGTAACACTGATTACACGCTTTCTGTATGCCTAATATTTGCGACATATTCTAGCCCGTCTCCTCCGTTTCTTGGCTACCAGGCATATCTTCAAGGAACTTACTCCGGATGTTTTCACCAACAACCGTATTTCCGTGATCATTTGCAAGGGTAAACCCCTCGACGAAATCAAGGCCGAGTGCGTCCAATTTCTTATGCTTATAAATTTGTTGCTGACTCAATGGTGTTAGTCCTGTTGGCCGATTCGACAGAGGACCGTTCGCAGGCTTCATATCCCATCTGTGAGACTCCCTGAATCATTCACTTCTTCATGAATTGACGGTTATCATCCCAGTGCCGATGATAGCTTGGGCAGCGCTCCATATATCTCTACATTCCTCAAAGATCCTGGCAATGCCGAGGCCCCATTCAATATAGCCTACAAGACCCCACTCAAACTTTGGGAATGGTACGAACAACCAGGCAACGAGTGGCGTGTGCGTCGTTTCTCTTCAACAATGGAGGCAGGCGCTGCTGTCTTCCCCCCTCAGACCGTCATCGACTGTATGTTTATCCTTGTTCGTTCATTTTGAGTCACACTGACCTCTCCCCCTAGCGATCAACGGCCCGTCTCTCAAAGACAACTCTGTCATCGTCGATGTCGGTGGTAGCGTTGGTTCTGCCGCCCTCGTTATGTACAAGGCTTTCCCCAACCTCAAGTACATCATTCAAGATCTCGAGAACCAACAGGAGCCTGCAAAAGCCGTGCGTCCACTTTTCTTCCTTGCTTCCAAATTCCTCTTTTAACCAAATGAGTAGTTCTGGAAAGATAAGGCCCCCGAAGCGCTTGAGTCCGGCCAGGTTACCATCCAAAAGCACGATTTCTTCAACCCCCAGCCCGTGAAGAATGCCGCCATCTACTTCATGCGTGTCGTCATCCACGACTGGCCCGATGCCAAAGCCAAGATCATCATGAAGCAGACCCGCGATGCCGCTGGACCTAGCTCCAAGCTCGTCCTCCTCGACTCACTTCAAAACTACACCTGCGCCGAACCAGGGAAGCCCAAGCTCGCGCCCGAGCCGTTACTCGCCAACCTCGGCGTCGCCGGTGCTGGGTTCTTTACCGCTTTGGATATTCAGATGCTGAACCTGTTCAACGGTCAAGAGCGTACCGAGGCCGATATGAGGGCACTGGGACAGGCAACGGGATGGAAACTGGAGTCTGTCACTCCTGGAATGTTAGCCACGTATATCTTCTCGGCAATCTGAAATGTAGTTTCTACTTCGTTGTACTACCCTTAGCATCAATGTACTTCAATCCTTCAGCGCACACAGTAGACTGAATTGTGTGCAGCAAATCACGATTCAAGCTTCCGTCAAGGGTCGGGAACGACACGCGAAGCTGCTGAATAACACGACCAAATAAATCGATGCTCTCTCGTCCGCTCACCGTGTTTTGTCGTCGTCCCTCGGTGGTGTCGTTCTTTACTGCTGCGACGCGGCAGGGTGTCCAATGTCGTGCCTTTCGTACACAATCACCCCTTCAGAATTTAAGTACTAGAGCTAGCGGGATTCGTTTCGCGTCAGGCAGAGCGCGCCCTCCTTCGTGGAGACGCACTCCCGAATCGGCACCGAAATCGTTTTCTCAGACATTCAAAGTTCGCTTTCTTGACAACATTCCTACAAATGTCGTATTCTACACCATTGTGGGCCTCAACGTCGGTATATTTGTTATGTGGCAGGCGACCGAAGCGCAAGCTGTGAGGAGGACAAGTTCACTTCTGACTGGTCACTGACCTTGTGCGCCTTAGTAGAAGACGACAGGAGACGTTCGCCATTTTCAATGGATGCTAAAGAACTTTACTATCAGCCACAAAGAGGTGCTCTCTCATCCGTACGTTTCTTCGGTTTCCTTTCTATCTCGGTCGCAGTTTACACACGCGACATGAAACAGATGGACTGTCCTAACCAGCGGTTTCTCGCACCACACCCTCAACCATATAATCATGAATGGAGTGGGTATCTTCTTCATGGCCAGACCTATCCTGGAAATGATAGGAACACGTCCTTTCCTTGGTCTTTACCTCGGAGGTACGTTGAGCAGATATGTCCGAAATTCTCACTTTCCGATTCCTTCTCAACAAAGGTATTGTCGCCTCTAGCATTGCATCCATGGCTTGGAAGAAATATGTCCAGCATACAAACTATCCCTCTCTAGGCGCTAGCGGTGTGTACATCTCCCTTTGACCTTCTTGCTTATAAACTGGTTACTCAAATTTAACCTCCCGAAGGTGCCATCGCCGCGTCAATAGCATATCTGTCGTGTGCTGCTCCACGGATGACTTTCATGGTGTATTTCGTAGTCCCGCTTCCCGCGTGGGCTGCAGGCGGCGGTCTGTTCGCCTGGGACGTGTATAATGCCCTCACAGAGCCCTCACGTGGTGGTGGTACGGACTATGCCGCACATGTCGGAGGCGCCCTGTGGGGAGTAGCGTGTCTTGTATTCAGGCGGTATAGGGTGTTTTAGAGGGTGACTCTTTTACAGCTTGTTCGAGTTGACGATCTCTACTATCTAGAAGGTCAAGTCGACTACATACTATACCTGTCAGGGCTAGGTATGAAGCTACAGCCACAGTGATAAATATGGTACGTAGAGAGAGCTGCGGTTCGTGAAGACTACCAAGAGCGTCTGTGGGATAGAAGTATACTGGGAACATATCACTTACGTTGACGGTCATTTGTTCTTCTCCGGTTCGCAGAATTCGAGGGCCAAACTGAACTGGTTTGGCTCGTTATTGATTGCTGCGCTCAGCGAAGTAGACGGCACGAGGAAACTTATGGTAGGTCATTCGACATGCGTCGATACAACGACGGAATGAGATCACCGACTCGTCGGCAGCGATCACGCGTAAGGGATGGAATGTAGCGTGCCAGCATTGTCCGCGATCATCAGGACGCCCCAATGATCGTCAAACCAACAGCTGGATATATTATACAGCTTGAAAAACGGCGGCAAACGAAACACGTGGAACGATGTAGATTTCGATTCGTCCTCCAGCGGACGGTAGCGAAGGGTGCGAAGAATGACGCACCCATCGTGGTCCGCGGAGAACGTGCCCATAAAAGAAGAGCACCAAGTCGTGGTGCGAAGACGAGGTACTCCTGGACAGAATGTTTCCTCGATCGTCATTGCGAGTGATGGGGGGCCAGGGATCAGGTGAGGCTCGAGATTCCAGAAGCGTAGCCTGGTGTGACCACGGTAGTGCCCGAAGAAGGGAAAGTCACCATTAGTATTTGCGGCCACTTCGTAAAACGATGACAAAAGAATGTTTGGGACGACCAGTGAGGACGTGGTCGGAGAATCGGCGGAGAGCTTGCCGTAGGGCAATCTATCTGCAGGACAGTGATAAAAATAGGAACACTGAACATCCAAGTGGTCAATCAGGAAGTAACCATTCCTATTTATCAGGGCCATTGGACCAAGCCGACGATGAGACTGAAACCTGTACTGAGGTTTACTGTCTGTCAGCTCACAAAAGTCTTGAAGATAGAATTCCGAATGAAGAGCCCTCACATAATATGGAATATCAGTCTGGATAACTCGGTGAATAGGCTCATCCTCAAGCGCCAAGGGGATTTGGAAGGCTATGATTTCGATGATCTCATGTTGGACATTATACTGAGGGATAGCGACAACTTCTCTGTCAAAACAAAAAGATGCGGGCACTAAGTCCACAAACTCTCGGCGGAAAAGAACCTTCATCGACACGCCGTTAGAGCCATAATCTATGCAGATCACGGCGACGGCACTATGAAAATGCAAATGGTAAGCCGCTGGCCCCTCGGAAAAACTAAAAGATGTGACACTGACGTCGTTCTGTCGTCGAGTTCAATCTGGACACCGACGTGAGACCGTCCGGGTTCTTCAATGCTAGATGGAAGAACTTTTGCAATCCCGCGCCCTATATGCTGCGAGCAAAGAGAATTTTCTGTCTTGGTATTCCAGCAGGTCGCGACGCCATTTAGTGGCGAATGAGTCATGACCAAAGATGTTCCTGGCAGATTAAACAATATTTTGCAAGGAGCGCCACAATGAACGTGCTTGACTAGCCCAATAATGTCGGGATAGGTGCACGATATATTGTGTTCGATCCAGACTGCGCGAATTGCCAATCTCTTGAGATGGCCCGCATCATATGAGGAGAGATCTTCGTGTGAAGGCAATGCGAGAGGCCTCGATGAGCGCGCAAATGTCAGAACAGTGATCCAGAAGATACGCTCGCTGGCTAGAGAATGGAAGTGGTAACAGACCTGATGTTGTCGGTGAGATAGAACCGAAGCAATCTCAGAGAGCCTACGCACCATGGAGAAAGCCAGCACGTCCTCTAGCTGGAGAAATTTAGCCACACGTAGGAGGATGTCGTCGGGAAAACTTGACAGGGAAAGGGACATGATGATGTTCTGATGAAACTAACGCAGAAAGGCCTCCATGGTTATATACTGTTCGATGATTGACAGTAAGACGGGAACAGTGATCTGAAAAGTTGCCGTGCGATTGATGTGTGCGATACTCCACGGACACGGTACATAGTTCAATAATTCAGCTAGCATAGACAACCCGAGGATTACGGTAGAGCACGGTTGGAATCTTCCAAGTTCCGACTACTGCGCCGACGGAAAATGGTAACGCCAACGTTTATAGGGTACTTTCCGGCGGGTCGGCCGGCAAATGGATTCAAAAGTGAGCCTGAGGACGTTTAAAAAGAGCGCTCACTAGCAGTTACCGAGCACAGCGAAGAAACGTGGCTGGCGATTCCTAGTAAAGAGGAAAGAAAATGGAACGCGGAACTTGAGATCGAGAACCGACGCCACCGACGTGACGATCGGTCTGGATATAGACAACGTGCATTATGTCAGCAGCCCTGTGATCTTCAAGTCGCGTTCAGGCATTATCCAGGCAAACTTCTGCTTGATACCCTCCGCCATGGACCCAGACGAATCTCCCCTAGAGAAACTAATAAATCAATGCAAAAGCAATGGTAGACTTCATCGATTTCTCTTCCGGTGACATTGCTAAACCATTTGACGCAGATGTTGACGTCAAAATAGATGCCTTGACCAAACTTCAGGCAGAGGTGGAATCCGGTACTGAGGTGAGTCCGTTTGCATTGCGCCCTATCAGATTTTTCTAATGAAATACCCAGATTACCGACTCTGAAGCCCTCATCGGCGTTTTGAAAACATGCCTCCGAACTTCAAACCAGCATCTCGTAGCTGCGACACTAACAGCGCTACCGCCCGTCCTCACCCGCCTCCTTACACGTCAAATACGCTTTTCTAATTCTCAGAACATCTTGAATGCGTCAGCCTCCTCTTCGACCTCCTCTTCGGCCCCTACATCAATGATTGACACCGTTACCTTGCGACAAGTGCTCGCTGCATTTCTTCCTGCTGGCGGCTTAATGGAGCGTCTAGGGGACAAAGAACGCGTCCAGGCTAAGGCACGTGAAGCCTTGGTCATTCTTGGTGGAATGGCTTTCCGTTCCGGAGCCAGCAGCACCCTATCAACCGGCTCGCGAGGGGGGAAAGGGCCAGAGACCCCTCTCGCTATGTATGAACGGTTTCTACGTGAGAGTGGGTTTGCAAGTAAGGTATGGAAAGTACGCGAACAGGTATGTTTCTCGTTCCTTATTTGTTTTCGGCCAAGCAAACTGACCGATATCACAGACCATCCTTGCGCTCGTCCATCTTCGACGCGAACACCACACATTCCCCATCCGCCCTTACCTTCCTGCTCTGGTCGATTCCCTTGAAGATACCGATGCCCATGTTCGCGACTGTGCACGCACCTCTGTTATCGAACTCTTCTCTGGTCCGGCCGTGACAGACGCAGCACGCGCAGATCTGAAGAAAGAATTGATCAAGAAGAACGTCAGGAAAACGATCGTCGATGGTGTTCTATCGAAACTTCTCGGAACTGGCAGTACTCCAGCGAGTCGTGAAGGCTCTGAGAACGGAGACGCCCCAGCTAAATCAAAAGAGTACGTCCCTCCGAGCATGGCCCTGAAGGTTCAAAAACCTGCTGCTGGGAGAACACGCACCATCAGTCAACAGGATAGCGCGCGCGAAACTCCTCGACCTGCAAGTCGAGTGGAAACAAGTACTCCTGCTCCGACTCCTGCCAGTGATTCGGCCGAAGTGGAACCAGTTTATGTACGCATTCTTTTAATAGCTTCAATTGCTAGCCACTAAACGCCTCGCTACTAGATTGCTTCCGCACGAGATCTAGAAAACGAATTTGCAGACATGGCCAAGCATTTCGAAGTAATTTCAACGAGATCTTGCCCTGACTTCAGCTAATCCCATCCTCAGGGAAAAGAAACCGAACACAACTGGCTTGCCCGTAATAAAGCCATAGTCCGCGTTCGCGGGATGTTAAAAGGCGATATCCATCGAAGATATGCGGATGTTTTTATGGGATGCCTGAAAGATGGCTTCATGCAGTGGTCCTTGAAGACAGTAAGAAGCCTTGACAGAATCTTAGTTCTTTTCTGATTTTTATAATGCTTAGTTGGCTAGCCTACGAACGACTGTGGCCACCGATACCTGCTCACTCTATTGCGAACTTGCAACTGCTTTGGGACATTCCTTAGACCCATTCACGGAACCTCTTCTCTCATATCTTCTCAAAATGGCGGGATTCACCAAGAAGATAACGGCACAGCAATCCCAGGCGTGCGTTACTGCCCTCATCATTCACACATCTGGGACGCCACGAATATTCATTCCGCTGTTGTGGCAAACTCTGCAAGAGAAGACGGTCCAGGCTCGTGTCTATGTTGTCGCACATATTAAACTGTACCTGGAGATTCATGGTCACCGCTTAAAACACTCCATCGAGTCAACTGGAAGTGTCGATATTTTGGACAAATGTATGAAGAAGGCACTTGCCGATCCTAATCCTGGAGTCCGTGAAAAGGCCAGAATTTGTTTCTGGGTCTTCGAAGATATATGGCGCGACCGTGGTCTTGTCATCCTCGAATCTTTGGATGGAACGGCTAGGAAACAGCTTGAGAAAGCCTGCCCCAATCCAGACGCTGTCGCATTTATAACCCCCGTGACTCCGAAACCCACGAAAAAGTCAAGTGTTGCAGCTGCTATTGCAGCGAGCCGAGCCAAGGCGAAAGCCATCGCGACCTCTCCTCCCTCACTTCGACATCAAGCAACATCGGCCTCGCATATGCCGTCAGTGAAACGCTCGAGTTCACCGAGCCCGACCAGATCGTCTCCTCGAAATTCAAATTCTGTCAGCACTACTGCTCGTCCATCGTCGCCACTTCGGATGTCGACGTCCCCTCCACAACGACCTAGAGTTGCGTCAAATGGAGTCCAGCCCAGATCTGTTAGCACTTCAGTGATATCGTCTTCGCGGCCTCTTCCCATCTCAGGTGCTGGGCATAGACCTTCCCCACCTTCGTCACCAAGCGATCCGCATCACAGTTACCACCGCCGAACTTCGTCCCCTTTGTCTACTGGGTCACCGTCTACCATACGGCGAGCCATACAAACTGCCTTGCCATCGTCTCCTGAATCCCCAACGCCCCGTAACGCGCCTAAGCAGGTGTTGTCTAAAGTTCTGTTTCCTGCTGGCAGCGCTGGCGGAAGGAATTCCA